>CM032335.1:17822815-18375396 GCA_019022515.1 Quercus aquifolioides | reverse complement strand
TCATGTCTAGGCAAAGCAACAAACACACTTCGATATTGTCAAGGCTCTTGCGGACTGCCATACATGATACTTGACCAATAAATAAATAAATAAAGCAAGTAATTTCAATGATGGTTGAGGTAGACATGATTTAACATATTTAACAATTTTTTAACAAAGGTGTACCAGTATAATATATTTAACAATTTTTTTTATACCATTTTGAGTTTATATAGTTCTAGGCTAACCTTCAAATAATGGAGACACCACATAATTTTTTCTGCCCACTTAGTTCTTAATTTGTACCTTTGCGATTCTATTGTTTCTTTCTTTGTTCTTATTTTTAACAATTGAGTTCCTATCATTTAATAGGACATAGAATATGTGTAGATTGTGGTGATTATTTTAAAACTTTGCTACCAGATAATACTTAACCCCTCAATAGGTAAAAGAAAATTATTCACCTAAAAATAATAACAACTTTCTTACCCGTAGCTAATTTAATTTGTAAAGTTGAAGCTTCAATCTCCCGAGTTTGTCTTCCCTCAAACATTGCAAACTGCCAACTCAGTATCCCAAAATTTTGAAAAAAAAAATTGAAAGAAAGAAACAAAGAGAGAGAGAGAGTTGGCAATATTTATTTATTTACAAACACTTAGAAAAGAGCTTTTGTCCATGAACTCATAGAGGAATCGTTGATCCATCAATATATAATTTTCAAAATAAACAGATACAGTAGCGTGCGTTTAATTTAAGATGGGTTTGATCTCAACGGTGAAGAGTTAAGAAAGAGAATGAATGAAATTTTAAAAATTTAAGATGGGTTTGATCTCAACGGAAATTAATTGGAAAGTATAATATTATTGTAAAGGTGTAATGGTGCAAAGCTTGGTCTCACTTTGCCAGGTGCTTATCCGTAGTGTGCATTTAAATTTGAACAGGGAAGTGAAAGTTTTTTTTTTTTTTTTTGTCCAGAAGAAGTGAAGAGTTTTTTTTTTTTGATGGAAAGAAGTGAAGAGTTAGGAGAGAGGAAGAAGTGAATTGATTTTTGATGAAGCAATAAGTGCTAAACATAAAAGCTACATTGTTTTAATTTTTGAGGTTGGAAAACATCATTTCATAATAAAGAGAATTGCAAAGAACTCATATAGAGCGCCACATGGCAGAACCTCATGCACTCTTGCATGAGGTCTCTGCTTTTATATATATATATTGATGATTGATTGGAGCCACTAGCTCTTTTGATTTCATGATATGCTAAGAAGCAATTCTGGCATAAATTTATTGTAGTTACTGTTGAAAATAAGGTAACTTATTTTATGTACTTTATAAAAAAGTGCAATGACTTTATCCATAGTACGTATAAATGCCCCCTTTTCACATTTAAACATAGTTGATAAAATCTGAGTGAATATGTTGTTTGTACTTTTCTATCTTTAACCATTTTGTGGCGTATTAGGTTTACGATTCCTCTTTCATTTGACTGGTAATATTTCCCAATTACAGATACCAGTTAAATGCCCTGTCTCAAAAATTATCAAGCATCGAAAGGTTCAGGGAAGAGATTGTTATGAGGTCTCATGGGAGGATTTAGATGGACTTAAGACCTCCATAGTGCCAGTGGATCTTGTAGAGAGGTAATGAATTTTATCCTTTTGTATTGACTTAAGTATAATGTTGGGTGGTGCTGCATCTAATCCGAGACGGATTTTGTGTTGCATGCACATTGAAAGATTTTGTTTGAGATTGCAACTTATAACAGGCATGGAATCTTTTCTAATGAAAGCTTAGGTTTTTTTAACAATCAATCAATAGAGTATGTTTCTGTTTTCCCCTTTTTTATCTTGGAGTTTAGACCAATATGTGAGTAGAAAAAAGAACATATTTAAGTACAACAAATATTCTTAAATAATGCATCGAGAGGAACACATCAAGAAGACCGTTCATATTCTATAGTAATTAATGAATTTCTGGTAAAAGCTTAATGCTGTGTAAATGTTTATTTTTTTAACATTTTCATGGCCCATACAGAGGGTATCCAGTTCTACAACTGGAACTGAGCAAACAAAAAGTTCTACAATCATTTTTCAGATATTTCTTAGGGGTATTCTGGATAAGCAAATAGTATTTATCTCTGTTTTTATTTTAATATCTTTTAATACTGGAAAATTCGTTTTCCTTATCCTTTATTCCTTTTTGTTTGTCCGAAGTGCTTGTCCTGAGAAGATTGTGGAATTTGAGGAGGAAAGAGCTGAAATGAAGAAACAAAATCACAGGAAAACAAGGCCAAAGAAATCAGAAAAGGGATCTTCTGTGACTGAAATTGATCTAAAACTCCAAAGACTATTACTTGACATCGAATTAGAAAGCAGTTCTGTTCACAATGCCTCCTTTTCTTCAAATGTGGAGATATCAGAAAGCCGTACTGCTGCACCAGAAGTTGATCTAACAAACCAAGATTTGTGGCTTGATCCAAAGAGCAGTGATGATATATCTTGCAATGAAGTTGGTCCAAGTACTGCTAAAAGTGAGGTTATTGATCTCTTAAGCCCTTCCCCGCCAAGACAATCCCGTATAGTATCTAAATTTCCAAAATCAAATGGTCAATGTATTGATGTAATTGATTTGAGTGAATCAGAAACTGATGTGTCTCCTGAACACGAGAGGAAGGCAAGAGAGTTAAGATTGTTCTTAGCCAGCATTAGGGATGAAATCTCTTGAACAGCCATGAAGAAGTCTAATGTAATCGTAGTTTGGATTTTCCCAATGAAACTGATTTCATGTCATATAACTCTTCAGTCTCCTCTTTGTGGTCAGTAGAGATAGTGTGGTGTTTCCTTGTATACATCCTGTGTACTAAGGTTTGTTCTTTTCTTTTAATGAATTTTTTGCTTATAAAAAGAGTGTGTATTGTATAACAATCATATTTAGATGTATTAACAAGGATACTGGATAAATTAATCTGAAGTCTCAAACGTAGGATGTAAAGTTCAAATTCTTTCATTCTCAAATCTATAGTTCTTGGCTTTAGACCTTTCTGGTAGTTTGTGATTTGGTTTCGAGCTAAAGATTGTATTCCATACTTCAATTTTGCCTGTGGATTTCAAGCTTATTATTATTTTTTATTATTAATTATATTTTGCATTTTATCAATGACAAATCAATTTCAACCTTATCAACATCATAAGTATAAGTTCAATCTTAAGAGGGGGTAAGGAAAATTTATTGAGCAGCACAGGAACTTGGGCTTGATTGGTTTATGTTATAAGAAAGTATTCTGAAAAATATGTGAGAACTTAGGCCTAATTGGTTTGTGTTTCCAGTTTATCACCATTTCAAGAACATAGTAGGAAGATTCCATTCTGTTCATATATATATATATATATATATATATATGTATTACATTTTACGGTGATTTTTGTTTTGTGATCCCCTGCCCTCCGCAGCCAGTTAGCACCCGAAGAAAAGCCAAACAAACCACCCTCATTCCTGTAAAAACCAGTTGAATTTTCTTAAGTTCATGCTAGCTTACATTACTGTTTTCTCCCTTCATCCCTTCTTGTATATTTCCATGGTTTGTCACTAGTAGTTATATTTGAAGGTCTGCTTTTGAGGAGCTTTGTGCCAGCACCTCACCAGCTCCTCATTAACATTGCTTCATGTTAGTAACAAGGATTTAACGAGTGATGTACTCTGCTTGCTTTTCACTTTCAATCTTTGGTTGAATATGCCAGTAATAATAAGCTTGCTTAATGTGCTCCCTTTTAGTACTTCCACCCTGCCAATTCACTGGGGTCCTATTTGTCTTATCAAAGCAGGGAGTTTCTCAGGCAGTCTTTTTAACTTCAACTTTAAAATGAGAACCACTCCATAAACAGAGAACCTAGTGGGAAAAAAATCAGTGATTGGAAATGTAGCATCTAAAATTTTTTTTAAAAAAGGTAGCTAATTTTTTGCTGGTAAAGAAAATACTAATCAAATTAATGTTAGGAACAAAAAAAGCTAGACCTTTATTTCGGATGAACTTCAAATTTGCTGCGATGAACAAACCATCAATTCTTCCTCCACTTTTTCTTTCATTTGTTTTGTTCACCCTCACAAAAAGATTGTAATACTTCACCAGGTAGTTATGGAAAGAAAATTAAACATATGAATCACAAAATTTCTAAGTTTCAAATATCTGTCTTCCTTTTTTTTTTTTGGTCTGCATTTTACAGCAATAAAATCACAGATGAAGTTAACTGAATTGCTGCAGTCTACATAATAGAAAATTCAAGTCAAGAGAGGTGTCCTTATCAACCACATCCTAACCAACACGAGCAGCGGTTGACAATTCCCATGGGCAATTAGATATCATAAGCTACTGCACAAGAATAAAACGATCACTTACTCAAATATTGTAGCAATGAACTGCTGACAAGAATTTCTGAACCACTGCATGCCCTCATGCTGACCAGGTTGGCCAGTGCCTTTAAGCAGAGACCAATTACTACATTTCAAAAGGGCTGGAACAAAAGCAAATAACAAAGATAAAAGGGAAGATGACAAGATATTTCTATGCAATTCTTGCCTCTCCCTCACTGTCAGAATATTTTTTAGAGAGAGAGAGAGTGAGAACACCATTGGAAAAACTTACAGTTAAAAATTAGACACAACCCATCGCATTCAATGCACCAAGTAAATGCTTGACTAACTGAAAAGAAACAGTGGTAGAAAAGCCAAAATGTTGGTGCTACCACTTTAGTTAGTGTCCAACGGTTCAGCACTTGTTTTGGGTGAAGGAATAGCTTTCAGATTGCTCTCTGGTGTCTGACTACAATGTGTTGCTGTAGCTGGCATAGGTGTTGATGTTGCTGGTATAGTTGTTGTTGGTGTCATAAAATATGTCTCAAATCCAGAACTAGGGTAATCTGGATTACCAGGGAA
Organism: Quercus aquifolioides; assembly: GCA_019022515.1. Classification (NCBI taxonomy): domain Eukaryota; kingdom Viridiplantae; phylum Streptophyta; class Magnoliopsida; order Fagales; family Fagaceae; genus Quercus; species Quercus aquifolioides. The sequence continues at coordinate 18,370,491 of CM032335.1, read as the reverse complement.
CTGTGCGATCAAACCACCTGATGTGGATTGAATTTGGTTTGAAGAGTTGGAAGATGAATGAAGGCTGCTACAACCAGGTAAATCAGAGAGGCTTGACAAGCCTGGTGGAGGAGCAAAGTCTAAGCCTTCACTTCTAAGGACATTACCATGCTCTTCATAGATGGAGGATGAAAGAAAATTCATGCCATGGCTTATAGAAAAGGGGGTTAGAGGCATAGACAGTATTGAACCTGGTGTCCACCCAAGCGAAGCTATTTGGCCTGTGTCATTTGGAAAAACTGGTGGAGGCCCTCGGTATGGTGAAAGATGGCTCGGCAACAAGGATTCTGGTGCTGCCCCAGCTTTTCTTACAGCCAACGCATGTCCATCCATTCTGTACCCATTCAAATGTGCAATTGCTGCAGCTGCATCAATTTGATTTTCAAATTTGACAAAGCCAAAGCCTTTACTAATTCCTGTAATTCGATTCTTCATAACTCTTGCTTTAGTAATCTTACCAAATAGAGAGAACAGCTCTATTAATCGGTTGTCATCCACATTTTCTGGTAGGTAGCAAACATAGAGGTTTGTATTATCAATTACTTTGTTAGGTCTGTCTTGTGCTTTTGTAGTTGAGCCAAGGCTGGACACAGAACCCTGGCCCAAGCTGCTCTGTGGAGACATTGTTATTACTTGGCAAGTTTCTGTGGGATGGTTGTAGCTGCCACCTTTGTCACAGTGCATATCAATTGGATTTTGTACTTTCTCATGCATCCCAGCTGTTTTTACTGACAACATATGTCCATCCATTTTGTACCCATTGAAATGTGTCATTGCTGCAGCTGCATCACTTTGATTTTCAAATTTGACAAAGCCAAAGCCTTTACTAATTCCTGTGGTTTGATTCCTCATAACCCTTGCTTTAGTAATCTTACCAAATGTAGAGAACAACTCCATTAATCGGTTGTCATCCACATTTCTTGGTAGATAGCAAACATAGAGATTTGATTTATCAATTTCTTTGCTAGGTCTGTCATGTGTTTTTGTAGTTGAGCCAAGGCTGGACATAGAACCCTGCCTAGAGTTGCTCTGTGGAGACGTTGCTATTACCCGGCAAGTTTCTGTGGGATGGTTGTACCGGCCACATTTGTCACAGCGCACATCAATTGGATTTTTTACTTTCTCATATATCCCAGCTATTTTTACTAACAACATATGTCCATCCATTCTATACCCATTGAAATGTGCCATTGCTGCAGCTGGGTCACTTTGATTTTAAAATTTGACAAAGCCAAAGCCTTTACTAATTCCTGTGGTTAGATTCTTCATAACTCTTACTTTAGTAATCTTACTGAATGGAGAGAACAACTCCATTAATAGGTTGTCATCCACGTTTTCTGGTAGGAAGCAAACATAGAGGTTTGTTTCATCAATTTCTTTGTTAGCTTTGTCTTGTGTTTTTGTAGTTGAGCCAAGGGTAGACCTAGAACCCTGCCCAAAGTTGCTCTGTGCAGACATTGCTATTGCCCCACAAGTTTCTGTGGGATGGCTGTAGCTGCCACATTTGTCACAACATACCATTTTAAAAGAAGATTGCCATTGAGGGCAGACAAAATACTGGTGCCCGTGATCGTGACAAACTCTGCACATATTTGCCTTTAGTGTAGCAAGTTCCTCTAACTGGCCCCACTTATGCTCATTCATTCCCTCATCAGTTGGTTTTAGTAGTTTCTCAATCATCCCAACTGCTGCATCCAATGATTTTTGGTTGTTGGCCTCAACATAGACATGCAAGTCTTCATCATTTTTCTGTGGATCTGTTGTTATGTCTTTACCTCTTAAACGGATCTTAGCCCCTGTTTCCTTCTCCATTCTCTTCTGTGTATTCCCAAGAGGGCCAATTATAGGTCCAATAAAATTATATATAGGATATTCTTTCACCGGTATGTAAAGTTTCTTAAACAGCTTCAAGGACTTATACTCCAAAGGTTGTTGAAGAGTGGGATTCTTCTGAATCAACTTAGATATGATATGTTGACATTTTTGGAGAAGTTTCTGATGGAGCCTTTCTTGGCGTGTATTTATACTGATGCCAAAGTAATCGAACACTGGTTCAGGTGAAGGAGATCTTTTCTCCATAGGCTTGTCATCATGAAGCTCAAATGCCTGCAACTTTTTGCTTATGTCTACTAGTTCAGCTTTCAACTCCTGAATCTCTGACTCCAATTCTGATCCTGCAACAAGCTCTTTCCTGAAATAAGGCAACTGAAGTGGACCTATCTGTTTCAACTTTCAACTGCGAATCATCACTAATCCATTTAGTTTTCTTTTCTTTATTAGCCTGATCATTCTCTACTTTGTCCCATCTACTACGTTTTCGTTTTCCAGAACTCCCTGTACCTTCCTGTTGTTCAGAAGAACCTTTATCATCAAGTGTCATGGCAAGCCCAGAGTGACCATGGAGATGAGTAGCATACCAAGATTCTGATTCTCGTTTTAAGGATTCCTCTTGCCTATATTTCTTTTGTGACTGATAATGTTGCAGGGAAAATGACTCACCAGTTAACGCGTCCGGTGACCTATTCTTCTTGTATGAACTGTTAGGATCAGTGCCTGAGAGGTATTCAGATAGAGATGCTTCTGGTGGATCCTCAACTAGTTCTTCACTCCAATTATTGTTACTGTTAAAAAATGACTGAGCATCACATTCTGAAGGCTCCTCAATTTGTTCCAACAGCACCTCACTTGCTTCCTCTTCCAGTTCCTCTTCTGGATCCTCTTCCAAGTCATCGCTTGGTTCTTTTTCTAGCTTATTTCCTACTTCCTCACTTGATTCCTCTTTTGGATCCTCTTCTACTTCACTTGGTTCCTCTTCCGGATCCTCCTCTACTTCACCTAGTTCCTCTTCGGATTCCTCCACAAATGGCTCATTAGCAATGTAATTCCTGTATGAAGAAGATTGAGGAAGACATTTACCTACTGCTGACACTAAAACTGCTTTCTCCTCTGATCTTTTTTCTTTGATGTCATTCCTTGAAACTCGTGAAAACTTTTGGTTCCTCATTGCACCTAGGTCCTTACCCTGTTCCTACACACAACACAGTTTTTTTCATAGAGAAAACACCTCAAATCAATGCTATTGCAGTAGCTGGGATTTCAAAATGCACCAAAAAAATGAAACAAGAAAAAGACTAAAGCAAAACAACCCTCCTAAGCAAAATTAGCTACAAGGAATACAGAAAAGGAAGGAAGACAAGCAAAATAAATTTATTTTGATACACAAAGAAATATTTTGTGATTTTCATTTTTCTAGTTACCTACTATCGCTACTTATAACCGACTTCGTATTACAGTTCTCAATAAGTTAAGTCTGAATTTATGGATAGTGAAGTGAAGGGTCATGGCTTCCTGGTCACTTCAGCAATTAGGAAGAGGATATATTACATCTAATAGCCTAGCTAAAATAGGTAGAAATGTCCAACCCCAGTCATCTTCTTTGGATTGCTTTGTAAGTAACCACATTCCTTGGGCAATATCACTACCCATTGCATATTGTTATTGATAGATAAGATAGGATTTGAACCTATGACATCAACTCCATATTGATTACTCTTTACCACCATGCCTAGACAACATTTTTCCCAAACTGGTATCTTATCAATGTTAGAGCTTTGAACTAACTTAGGTGGACAATAAAATTAAAGAGCATAAATCAGCAATGCCCTACATGCCATTATCTTCAATATTAATGCAATAGATGAAGGGTATGAAAGAATAAGAGAAACCCTAATATTGATTTGTTATCTCTCTCTTGCTTTCTTAGCTCTCAAGCTTTCATATTTGTCATTTTTATCAAGTTTGAACAATTGGGTTAGCAAAGAGCAAGCATGTTTACTTCGTCATAATAAATGAAACAAAGCATTGAATGTAGAAGCTGATAATCAAGTCTAAAAATCCCAAAAAAATGAAAGTATGAAACAGGTCTATTGGCAAAAATAAGAGTGCAAAAAGAAACAACAATAACCCCATGAAATAGTTTCAAAAAGAAACGAACCTTTGCTCTTTTGTGAAGCGAAACCAAGACCCAGAAGCAGAAACTACTCCTTCATTCTCTGTATTCTGCAATGGTGGTGGATGGAAATGGTGCTTTTTTCAGATCAATGAAATCATCTCTGAGAGACTGAATTCTAAATATAGAAAATTATGTACTATGTAACAACTGGCATGTCACACAAAATGGGCAATGCAAATGGGCCCCACTTATTACACGTGGAGGATGTACCCGTGGCATTGACTTAAGAATAGGCAACGCAAACTGTGCCTGTTTGGTACTGAGATTTGAAAACGGTTTTCTAAAAAATAAAATAAAATAAAATAAATAAGTGAGGACAACAATAAATCTTTTGTTTGACACTAATACTATTTTCAGAACACTTTTTTTTTTAATTATTTAAAAAACACCTCTTGAGTTGTTTTCAATTTTCACAATTTGTTTTGAGTGGGAATTGTGTAATAAAATCAGCTTCTATTTTTTATTCAATTTTTTTAATTGTTTGTCATTTCTCTGTCTCTCTCTATCTTGCTTATTGACCGGATTTGGGTTGAGCCAAGCTTCGCTAAGCGGTTTGATTATAAATTTATAGAATAATTTTATTGAGAAACAATAGATTAATGATTTAAGTCTAGATTAAGTCAAGCAATTATCTCTAGAGAGAGACTATTAAAAAAATGATACATATAAATGTGTATTAATTGAAATTATATTAATAATTAGTGAGTTACATGAGAAAAATACATTCATTTTGCATATATATATATATATATTGAGTAACTTCACCATGCACCATGTGTAGTGTGTAAATTTAATTATGATATATAACCAAAATAAATCAAGATAAATAGGGTAAACTACGTTTTTAGTCCCTATCCTATACACCATATTTCAATTTGATCAATTGTATCAATTTGGTTCCTAACCTTTCAGTACCCTGTTAATTTCGTCCCTACCGTTATCTTTTGAATGAAAATTGATGATATGTCTAATGGCCAAAATAAAAAATTAGCTTTCGTTAATGTGACAATAAACTAAAATTTTATTTTGACCATTTGTCATGTCAGCAATTTTCATTCAAGATATAACGGTAGGGATTACATTGACACGACACTAAAAGGTTAGGAACCAAATTGACACAATTGAAAGGTTAGGGATCAAATTGAAATATAGTGTAAAGAATAGGGACCAAATATGTAATTTACCCAAATAAATATTAAGTTTTTTTTTTTTTAGAAAGTATTAAGTTTTTTCTTAAATTACCTTAAACATTGGAAGTAGAATTTTAGTTAAAAGTAAAATATTAAATTTTATGTGGTAGAGTTTTATGTAGTATAAACAATTGGTAATTAATAGTGTTTAATCTACAGTAAATTATTTTATAACAATGAATGATAGTGATTAAAAAAAAGTTAATCAATGCAATCTATCATACTCAACGAGAAAACAGGAATCTAACTCAAAAGCCTATACCATAACTAAAAGGAAGAAAATTAAAGTTATGGTAATTAAATTATATAGATTACAACCTTAGATTTAGTATTACTTAATGAGTTTTCAACAATCGTAGGATCCATTGATTCTCTTATGACAACATTGAAAAAAGAAAAGAAAGAAAATATATATAAAATAACATATACCAATAACTAAAATTGAAAAATACCTTTTAATTGCATTGAACCAGCTGGTTGGGAATATAACCCAATAGCAATTCTATCTGCACCATCTGGCTTTTTGCATAAAAGCTTGTTGCCTTCCTCCCAATCCCATGATATTGGATCTCAGGCACATAAAGCACACACTCTATACCATTTTTTTTTGCTTACTTTATACTCAATAATCAATATCGGTGTTTCTTCCAATTTGGAAATAGGTGGATAATCTTATCATATTTCCACCTAGTATCTCGCTACCAGTGGAGCAAAGATAAAATCTTCTAAATTATAATGATGGAAGGGAAAATTTTTATGAAAAGAACGTAATTGAACAAAATCAGTGAAGAAAAAAATAATTTTGATATGAACAAAACTAGAATCCTTAAAAAACTTATTATTATTTTATCCAAAGAAGTTGATAAGAACAAAAAAGTTTTTTTTTTTAAATTATCTAAATTATATAGTATATGGTTTTTCGAAAACACCCTTTATGAAAACACAACTGAATATGGACCTATAGGTACCAAATAGGCTCTCTATGATCAAATAGTTCTTTTTACAATTTTTTTTATCTTAAAACTTGATAATGTGTGCAACTGTGAACGATAAAAATTAGAGCTGTGACTGTTGCACGTTGGTGTGCCTATACACATTGATGTGCAAAAGTATTACAGCAAAAATTACGTTCAAAGTCTTTTAAAAGAGGAATCATTTTTCGTGAGCTATGTCTGCTACTAACATGAACTAGGTTTAAGGAACCCTAATATCGAGATTCTTCAACTGACATGCATGTCCATTCAGCATTGCCAAAATTAATGCTCACAAGAGAGAGGAGACACATGCTAATAACCACCAATAAAAGTACACAAATACTCCAGGATGGGAACACTTTAACCAAATTCAAATTACAAATGATCTGTTTGTAAATTTACATTATTGAATTTGAAGCTGATAATGATGGTGATGAGAGAAAAGGCAATAAAATAAATCATCTAGACCACCACACCCACACAAATGTTACAAACGGGTCCTGACACTCATGTGAATAGCAGTGGCAAGATCATGATATCAACACCAACGTAATTGAAATCCATCCAGTTGTAGAGACGCTAGATCCTGGATGTAGAACCTCTTCATGCTTTAAAGCTGATAATGATGGTAATCCCCACTACCTGACATGTAATTTGAAATATGAAAAGCATCAGTAATGCCTCTTAGCCTGTATGGCCAGGCCAATCAAGAAATGCTGAAAGAGTTCAAAAAAAAAAAAAAAAACAATAAACAGATTAATGATTTTTTTTAGTATGTAACAGTTCATTCATTAAAATAGAAGAAAACAGAGCCATATTAATGAAAAACCAGAGTGCTAATCTCATTAACCACGTAACTCATTATGTTTATAAAAATGACCGAAATAAATTGTGAAAAATATTTATAGAAGTCTTATGTTGCAAACATCTACTTACATACAAAGCGGTCACCCCTGGTTCTGAAACTTCCTCCACAATCTTGCCTTGTTCACTGCCATTGTTACGTAGATCCAATCCTTCAGGTTGTCCAAGAACAAGAAATAGGCATGTCTCCATGACTGCTTTAAAAGCAAAGAGCCGCACACACTCCAAAAACTCACAATATATCCAAGTCCTGCTCCAGCATTAAACCATTTTTTGAATTCATCTTTGTCCTTTTCGAGATCTTTACTACCATCGTCGGTTGGCTCACTTTGGGGTGGTGTTTCTTCACTTGGGCACTTTTGTGTGAGTGGAAGCCCACAAAGTGCCCAATTCCCAATAAAACGAGTTGCATCAAAGCCTTGGAGTTGAGTGCTTGAAGGAATTTTCCCAGATAAATTGTTGTAAGATAGGTCTAAGTGGCTCAAAAATTGTAACTCTGACATACTAGATGGGATTTCTCCTGAAAACCGATTCCATGACATATCAAGTGATTCTAGCTGCTTCAACTGACCAATCATTTGAGGAATTTCTCCAATTAAGTTGTTTTTGGATACGTTCAGTACAACCAACCCCAAAAGGCTCGAGATTTCACTAGGAAGTTTTCCTGATAGTTTATTGCTTGAAAGGTTAATGATCTTTAATAGTCCAAGATTTTTACCATACTCATACTCCCTCCCTTTTATTACAACCATTGCACTGTCAACATATATTCCCATACAAACATAGCCTCCATCTGTGCCAAGGTAATCACCATCAAAGAGATTACTGGAAGATTTCCCTTTGTGAGCCATGGCAGTGAAATTATTGAGGCATTGTGGTATAGTTCCAGATATGTCATTTAGAGAGAAGTCCAAGATGCGTAAATATTTCAGCTGACATATATGCCATGGTATGCTTCCATTGAACTTATTGGAACGTAATATAAGAACAATCAATTGTGGCAAGCCTTCGGCAATCCATGCTGGTACTTTCCCAGAGAATTTATTGTTTCCCAAGTCCATAAATTTCAAGGAGCTGCAATTTTTTAAGGACAAAGGAAAATCTCCAGAGAAATTGTTATTACGTAGACTCAATGTTACGAGCATCGACAACGAGCCCAAAGAGCTTGGAACCTCACCAGAGAAATTGTTGCCAGCCAAATTCAAAATAAATAGGTTAGGCCAATGCATAAAACAATTTGGAAGTGCTCCAGATAATAGGTTATCAGATAGGTCTAGGAAACCCAACAACCCACCATTGATGTTACAAAGAGGCGTAAGTGAACCAGAAAATTGATTTTTAGAGAGACTTAAGGAGCTGAGATTAGTTTAAAAAAGTGGCAATGGACCCTCTAAATGGTTAGCATTCAAATCAATTGTATGAGCATTCAAAGGCATCTTCGACACATTAGGTAGCAGTCCATGTATTTGGTTGCAAGAAAGATTTAAAAGTACTAATTTAGGAGGCAAGTTCGCAAACCACTCTGCTGGGATGGTATCAGAAATTTCAGCATGGGAGATATCAATGGTGGTAACATTGCTTTGGGTTAGGATCCAATTTGGAAATGTAGGCCCCAACTTGCAAGATCTCAAGTACATTTCATCCAGTTGGAAAGGGGGAGCCCAATTGAAGTCGAATTCAAGAGTAAGAGAATTATCAGATAACTGCAAGTGCCGTAATTTGGAAAGATTTGAAAAATGTGCTTCAGATATGACGCCTTGCAAAGAATTTGAAGAAACATCTAAATGTTCTAGCTTATGAAGGCTTCCAATGGTTTTGGACACAGACCCATTTAATTTGTTGGAAAAAAGATTTATTTCTTTTAATGATGGAAACATTGCAAAATCAGGCAATGATCCAGTAAATTGATTCCTTGCTAATTCCAAAACCTCTAATGAGTCTTTTGCACATCCAGACAAGTCATTGATACGCTCAACGAGTTGTCCATCAAGATTGTTCCCTGACAAATGCAATTCACGTAAAGTACATATATCCCCAAAGAATTTTGGAATGCCACCTTTAAGTTGATTGTTTTCAAGATGTAGACTCTCAAGAGAAGTAAAATATTTCAAATTATTGAAATGAGGAAAAGATGAAAGACTCATTGGGGGAAGATCACACCACGCCATATTTAAGGTTGTTAAATAAGGGAGACTACTCACAACTTCTAGCCAATCATTGGCAACATGGAGATTTGTGAAACTTAAGTCAAGGTCTTTTATTGAAAAGAGATGAGACAACCATTCGAGATTTTCAATAATTGTCAAGTTATTGCAGCTAAGATTGAGATATTGTAAACGAGAAAGGTTTCCAAGCTGATGTGGAATTGGCCCACTAAGTTTGGCCCTAGAGAGATCAAGGTATTCTAAGTTACCGAGAGATCCGATGAACTCAGGGATATGGCTATGATTAAAATCATTGTAACTGAGATCCAAATAGGTCAAATAAGGCAACTCAAGTAGTGAAGGATTAATCATACCTCCCAAATAAGAAAAACCAAGCCTTAGCTCAAGTACATGGCCTGTTTGGTTGCTGCAGTGAACTCCTTTCCAATTGCAGCAATTCTTATTTTCATCTCCGCTCCCCCAAGAAGAGAGGTTGCCGTAGGCATCGAGAAAGCCTTTTTTGAGCTTAAGGAGTGCTTGTCTCTCCCCATCTAGGCACCTGATGTTGTCACTGTCAGCATCTCCAACACTTGAAATGAATCCAAGTGCTGGTCTCAAATGCAATAAAAGCGTTAAAAATACAATTGCCTGAACAAGTTTAAGGGAACTTCCACCCGTGAACGTGATCGCTGTCATTGCCAAATAGCCAATGAGGAAAATGATCAATTTTACAAATGAAACACCCAATGCTGCAAGTATGTTTTTCGAATAAACAATTTATATTGAATAGAAAAAGGCTTTATTGCTTTGAGCTAGCAGCAAATGACTTTGACCCGGACTTGAAGTTTCTAAGAAACAATGAAGAAGCCTTTTATTTCCAAGGCCTTGACATTTTAGTTTAGACTCTTATACAGAGTACAGACTTCACCGGAAGTTTTCAAGTCTAGGTGGCAGACATTGGATATTCAATGAAAAAATTCTCTTGTGACAACTGAAAAGGACGGATATTGTAGTGGGTGGAAACTGGAAATTCAACTAAGAGGTTGAATTGTTGTGTTATATGAAAACCATTGGAAATGATAATCTCATTTGATATGATATGGTTAAATCACATTGGTACCGGTCCTAATCCACTACCAAGAGGTTATGTGTTTTTATTTCTGTTGTTTCTTCCTATCTCCGTTCCCTTCTCAACTCTCAAGTCCGGAGGGGTGGTATTTATAGGTGGGTTTCCAACTCTTTCACCCAAATAAGGAGGGGTAGGAAGATGATGCTGTCCAACCTCCTTGTTACGGAAAAGAGGGGTGCTAAAATTACCTTATAAGACATTTCTCTCACATTCCTTTGTCCCACACTCGTGAGTCCTACATTTTATAAGAGTGAGGGCCTGGGGCGTGGTGCGTTGGTAGGAGTCTCGGATTGGATCACACCTGCGTGTTCAGGAGTTGCTTGGTTCAAGTCGTGCACTTTGCAAAAATGCTATGTCACGACACGGATAGCCCTAACGCACTCAAGGGTGCCCCACACTATGAGTATTGCGGGTTCAAGTGGGCCGGGTCAATGATCACATGCGTGAGACCCTTTTTTTTTTCAAAAAAAAAAAAAAAACATTTTATAAGCGAGATGTTTTATGAGATATTTTCTTAGTGCTATAAGTCCATTCCTATCACCCCAACTATTTGAATGAATCATTTAGAATTTAATATTGGGTGGTTGTCCATAGATAATTAACATCGATAAATGCGGAGAATACAAACTTAAGTTAATGACACACCCCAATTTAATTTCTCATTTAATCAAAAAACAGAATGTGAGTATGGTGCAGGTTATGGACGTGGAGGATAACAATGATATTTGGCTTTTTTATGGCTAATTTCTAGTAGACATTTTGTTTTTTGTAGGTAATTAAATTATTTGGCACAAAAACTAAACAAATTAAATATGACACGTGGCACAAAATTGGAATCCAATTAAAGATTTTAATTGGCTTTTCTCTCAGCTTTGACTTTTAATCTATCTATATATTACTAAAAGCTGAAGCGTAGCATTTATTGTTGCTACGCTCCAGTTGAGCCACATCAGCGTCCACCTCATTATCTTTTTCTTTCCAATTTTCCTATAATTGTTTTTAACATTTACTTTTTATTTTATTTTAATATTTGCATTTTTTTCAACCTTTCTTCATCCTTGCCTTTTTATCTCCCCACTACCCTCTACATAAATATTATTATTCCTCTTTTCATCTCCCCACTACCCTCTACATAAATATTATTATTCTTATTTCTCTTCATCTTCCTTTATTTTGTCTTTTCTTATTCACACTTTCTTACTATAAATTGGTAACTATCTATTCCATTCTATGCATGGTTTTCTCTCACAAAAAAAGGTTCTCTCTCTCTCTCTCTCAATTTTTCGATGATTTTTTTATACATTCTTCTATTTATGTCAAATTACTAATCTTTGGGAATCCTTTCTTTTCTTTTCTTTTTTCTTCTTTGTTTTTCTACACTAGAATCATTATGCTCATTTCTCACTTAATTTAATCGGGTAGTTTGTCAGAGTTCAAAAAAAGGTTCTCTCTCTCTTTCTCACTCAATTTTTCAATGAATTTTTTATACATTCTTCTATTTATGCCAAATTACTAATTTTTGGGAATTTTTTTTTCTATACTAGAATCATTATGCTCATTTTCTCACTTAATTTAATTGGGTAGTTTGCAGGAATTCAAGTAAAATCAGACAATAAGGAATTTTACAGTATTGGAGAACGCCTAAATATATACTAGCCAAAAGTTGAAAGTCAGCAAATTAGTGGAGCTATGATTAAGCTTCAAACGGGATTGATGGTATTGCCTCTTTAATTAGCATCCTTATTTCTATTTCTCTACATCTGTTTCCTAGAATTAGTAGTAGTCTCATTTTTATTTTCTCTATTATATTCTAGGTAAACCAAGAGTTCTTTAAAACTCCACATTGGTTAATGCCATTTAGATTTTTTTTTTTTAAATTTTTTTTTTCTCTTTAATTGTTAAATGTAACCCTGTTTTTGCTCTTTCTTATAACTCTAATTAATGTTGATGGTTTTTTTTTTTTTTTTGGTTAGTTAAGGGTGATGGTTCTTTCTTACAGAGAAAAGAAAAAATTAAAAACAATTGAATTCTGTATAAACCTGTACCTAAAGGGGGCAAGAGCCTTTGTTTATTTGATTAGAGACAATATATTAAAGGGGCATATCATTTGGCCATTGCATTGCATTTCTTAGAGGTTAAAAAATAAAGCTTGTCATTATAGGAAAACATTTTGGGTGGGTATAAGGGCATCATTTTGTTTGCTCTAAGAGTAACAAAAAATCCTATTATAAAGGGAAGCCCACAATCATATCACATGCTTATTACACTAACCATGAGCACAACCCATTATTCTCTCTCACCATGTTTCTACTACATTTGCATTTAGCAACCTAAGATTAGAATTTATTCCCAATAGAAGACTTGTAGAATCATTCAGTTTTTATAGGAAATTAGTCGCAGACTCACATGATGCGTGGGAATATAAATATTATGCAGTGAAATGTAATATATAAAAAGTAACAATTACTTCAAGCATTGTCTTTTTTTCAAAAAAAAAAAAAAAAGAAAGATTTTTACACTTTTTTTTTTTAATCTTTTTATCTCTTTAAATATATCATTTTAATTTTAATTTTTTTTCTTTTGTATTTCATTAATAATTTTTAAGGTAAACCATATTCTTCTAACTTTGTTGTAGTGTGTTACATTTGCTTAATATACAACTCAACTCTTAAAGAATAAGGAAATTATCATAATAATAAAAAATCATCACAAAGTTACAGTTAACTTAACCAAAATTAAAATAAAACTAGAGAAATAAAAAATAGATTTTATAATAATTTATTAGTCAAAAAATTGGAGGCATATTCAAATTTCTATTTCAAAAAACAACTAAGTATTAATCCAAACCAAAATTCAATCAAAATTATAAAAGGGAAAGAAAAGACTTTCTTATGGGAAATTAAAAAAAGCACAATCCTAAAACACATATTAAAAAAAAAAAAAAAAAACCATCAATCTTAATTTGAGTTATAAGAAAGAACAAAAATCTTTTATGTGCAATTGTTCTCTTTATTGGTATTTATTGTTATATATTTTATTTTTACTTTTTTTTCTTCTCATCTTATGTTATTCAACATTTAAATTCAGTCACATCTTCTACACCATTAAATTATTTATATTTTCTCTCTTTTTTATTTTTAATAATTAAACATGGAATATTTTATTTAAATAATAAAATTATCCTTAAAAAATTGTACTCTTTTTTTATTTTATTTTTTTTTACATTTACACTTTGTCCAAATTTTTTCCTTACCTTTTTCTTTTAATCTCCCCACTATCTTCTACCTTAATATCACTATTCATCTCCTCACATCTTCCATATCATTAAATTATTTATATTTTTCTCTCCTTTTTTAAAAAAAATTAAAAATTAAAAATTTTACTTAATTTCAATAAATAAAAGTGTCATCATAAAGTGGAGTAATACTAGGAACACACTCATTCTCAAACCCAATACATCAAAGAAAAAATATAATACAAAACAAATGCCAACTAGGAAACACTAAATAAATAAAAAAATAATAATAATGAGGATATCAAACCAAATATAATATAAAGAAACTAATAGTTATGGATATACTAACTTAAGGGTAGCAAAATTAAATGAAAAAAAAAAAAAACTACAATGCAAATTTAATGTAATAAAATCATCATCAAATTTTGGAAAACAATAGGTTGCCTATGTTGAGAGAGAGAGAGAGAGATGGTAAAGAAAAAAAAAAAATCAAATGTCATTTAGTAACTATTAATTGGAAAACAAAGAAGTTGTAAGGAGAAGTAAAGATAAAAAATAAATACGATCAATATGGATAACATTAAAAACTTTAAGTGCAATAAAATCAACTATTACATTCACTTAAAAAATTGAACCAATAATCAATAATTATACACAATCATAGCAATATATTTAAACTAAAAACTAATCAAACTCTAATTCATAACTAAAAGGAGATGTTCTCATGTAATAATAGAAATTACATAAGAAATAAAGTTAGAAAATTTTAAAATCCCTTTTTTGACATTTCATTTAACTTTATATATATATATATATATATATATGTATGTATATATATGTAATCTTCATACACAATTGCATTTAAAAATCTAATAAACAATGCTACATCTCATTTAACACCTCTGTTATGAAAATCATTAGCCAGTAAATATATGATAATAGTAAAAAATGTTATAAATGAAATTATGAAAAAAAAAAAAAAGGTGATAAAACTAATTAGTTACTATCATTATGAAGTAGTAGTCTATGATTTTACACATTTAAAGAAGTGGAATATATAGAGTTTACTTAAGGTATATGTAAAGATTCACATTAAAAAAAAAAAAAAAAGATATGTAAAGTTTTAAAAAATGTATATTCTATAAATAAATAAAAAGGTATATGTAAGGTTTTTATTAACTTAAAAGAAAATGAAAAATCAATTATTAACAAGAAGAAGAAGAAGAAGAAGAAGAATATATGGGTAATTACATTCTCCTTCCTTGAGGTTTGAAGAAATGACACTCTACCCCAAACTTGAAAGGAAAAAATATTTTCACTCTTTACATTTGTTTAATCAAACTTTGTTTAATTAATATTAAAATATTGTGTATTAATCTGCCTGTGCTTAAGATAGGTTCCAAAATTATCCTTAATTTTAAAATTAAATTCTCTTATTTTAAAATTTTAAATTAAAGTGTATTTCAAAATATTAAGTAATGTCTTTTGCTTCTTCTTCTTTTTTCCCCTTTTATTTTCCCAATGAGTTATGGAGAGATTTGTCATTTCAAATATTTTCATATTTTATAAATTTATATTTTAATTCTTAACTTATGAGTAATGTCTTTACTAACCATGGTTAAACATTTATAAACAAATTCTTAAATAAATTTAAAATATTTTGTTATTAATATAAACAAAATGGGAGAGTGTTATTACTTATTACCCCCAAATATATTTAATAAGATCACCCTAAAAAAAAATTATCTCGCGCAATGCGCGGGTCTGCGACTAGTATATATAATGATCAGTTACTTTCAAAACTTTGTAAGTGTTAGAGAAAGACCTCTTGTTTCTAATATAGACTTTCAAAGTTCAAATACTTCCTGTCCCAACTATCAAATTATTATAAATAAAATAAAGTTTAATATCACCAATGTTCATTTTTAAAATTTGAACTCTTTAAAAAAAAAAACAAAGGCTAAATTGCAAACTATACCTATAAAGTTTGGGGATGTTTTGATTTTTCCCTCTAAAACTTGGAGGTGTTTGGATTTTACACCATGAAGTTTCAAATACAAACAAACTTGTAAGGATGAAGTGGAAGAGCATGCAAATTTGTTTATTCTTGATTGGTCCCTTTTAGTTAAAAAGAAAGGAGGAGGAGGAGGAGGAAGTAATTTGTTGACATATTTATATACCCTTTTTTTTTTAGGAAAACATATTTATATACTTAGTTTCAAATTATTAACATAATTTTTTATAGTAATGCAATAAATTTATATGATATCTATTTTTCAAAAATATATTATAGAATCTGAGTTTGTAAAAATATATTAATAATGAATCATCAATTTTATTTAGAACATATTGTAAATTTTTTACAAAATTACTGTTGTGGGGGGTGAAAGCCCAGCCTAATGTATTGGGCCTGGGGCCCTATTTGAAGGCTGATGGATGTCCGAAGAGGGGAAAATATATGGGAAATGGTCCATGTAGAAGAGTCATACCTGGAAGTGAATGAGGAATGCATTCCGAAGAGGTCATCAGTTGTCCGAAGAGATCTTTCTCGTCGGATACGATAGTCTTGA
Source organism: Quercus aquifolioides (assembly GCA_019022515.1). Lineage (NCBI taxonomy): Eukaryota > Viridiplantae > Streptophyta > Magnoliopsida > Fagales > Fagaceae > Quercus > Quercus aquifolioides. The sequence continues at coordinate 18,354,334 of CM032335.1, read as the reverse complement.
TCAGTTAAACATCTGGAAGGTCTGAATGATCCTCCTAACAGTTCCAACGACAAAGATGAGCTCTGAGCATGTCTGGAGATGATAAGAACAAAGAAATATCTAAAGGGAAAAGCTGTTACAGCCGTGTTTAATACGTTACAGCTACTTTTCTGGCCGCATTTATGTGGAGAAGACTCCTGAACAGTGTAACCTCAGCTACCACCACTCAGAAAACTAAAAAGGAGACTTGACATGACATATACTCAAGTGGATGCTTAGATGAAGACCAAGTGGACGATGGAGATGAAGGGGAAGAATGCTATAAAAAGGGAAGAGGCCTCTGATAACAGAGGAGGGGAGAAAAAGAGAGACAAAGAAGATAAATACGATTTTACGGTAGCTCTAAGCATTGTAATCATCTTTATTCAATAAAAATCTCTTCGGACATTCATTCGGTCAGTTGTTCAAGCCTGATTGCATGTTAATTCATCTTTAATTATCTTAGTTAATCACTGTATGATTCACAACTAGCCTAACTCTTTCACCCACTCTCTACAAATTCATTGTTCTGGGTTCAGTGGGCTCATAATCCATATCTCTTGGGCTTGAGCTACAAATCCTGACCCTACAACTGTATTTATTTTAAATATTGATTAAATGCTAATTTAGGTTTTTTTTTTTTTTTGAGAAGAAAGAGAATGCAGTTTCATTAATCATGAATAGGAATATCCAACATTACAAAAGAAAAAAATATCTGGAGGAACAGACTCCATCCAAACTTCTAAAGGAAAAGATAATCTTGTTCTTTGGGCTAAGGCGTAAGCGATAGCATTACCTTGCCCAACAACGTGAGAGAAAGAATAACTCTGAAAAAAGTCTGCATAAGACAAAATGTCTTTTATAATATGACCACAAATTTAGGTTAAATAATGATATCAGTTATATATTTTCATTGATGGCATGATCAGCTTTACTATTCAAATTGGAATTCAAATATAGTGTTAAACTGTTAATGCATCAGTTTTTCTCTCCTAAAGTTAGAATTTCTAATTTGAAAAAACTTCTCTTTATGCGTTGGATGAAAACTCAATGTTAGTGACTAATTAAATGAATATTATTATTATTGAATCAATTTATTTCCATACGTTACTAGCCAATTGGTTTTGAATTTTCAAATATGTTAGTGACTAAATGAATATTATTATTATTGAATCAATTTTTTTTCCATACGTTACTAGCCAATTTTTTTTTTTTTTTAGAATACTAAGCATTTTTTAACACACACACGCGGGGAGAGGGGAGAAGGTTTTTTAAAGAAACTTACAGTGGTGTATATCCAAAAGAGCCTACGTTACTAGCCAATTGGTTTTGAATTTTCAAGTGGTTTTGAATTCCTAATATATAACAATTTTCAAAGTGAGAATGGTAACATTACTATCTAGGTCTAGGCTTATAATTTGGGAAAGTTAATGGATATTTTAAGTGTGCGTTTGCGTAGCGGCTAGTGTGCATTTTCAGCGTTTACGTTTTTGGCTGGGTCTCGCGGCACTGTTTACGACCTAGCCAAAAACGCAAAAATGCGCAGACCAATGCATTTTTGGATCCCACGGCACTATTCACACTTTTAAAAATTATTTTGCTACAATGTTTTTAGCAATAAACTTTCAGTTTTCAGCAAATAAGCGGTATCCAAACACACCCTAAGAGCCTCAACTCCTCTACCTATTATTGGTAATTTCATTTATACAAATTTCAAGTAATTTCTGGTAATATCTCTCCTTTTATTTTCAACATGATAAAATGTTTCACTGAAATTTATACTTGAATAAACAATAGGTTTTGGTAATAAAATTTAGATTAGTTTCAAATGGGTAGAAGTAATTTTATATAGCTTAAGTTGAAAGAACTAAAAGTATAATCAAATGGACTAGAAGTAGTTTTTAATATGCTAAAAATAGCTTTAAATTGGAGGGATACTAGCAAAACATTAGATCATGTGAAATTTTAAGTGTCTATTACCTCTGTCTCTAATAATAATTTTAAATTGCAGGCTGTAGTTGGGCTCTTGTGAGTAGGGATGGCAATGGGGTGGGTGGGTCCGAAGGATAGCGTTTTCACCCCCGCCCCACATGGTTTTATCTTACCCCATCCCCGCCCCACCCCACATGACAGGGAAAATTTTCTTGCTCCATCCCCACCTTGTAAAACTCTACTTCTTGTTAATTTGCCCACATCTATTACAATTTTTTTTTATTTATAAAACTTGTTTTGTTAATAAAAATATATAATGTACTTGAAAAGACAAATAAATTTATCTCATCAAATCAAACTAATTTTTAACAAAAATTGAATAATATTATTAAAGTGTTTAACAATATAATATCACAACGAAAACAAAAATCTCATAATACAAAATCAATAATTCAATAGTATATAAATTTGTTTAAAATAAAGACAAAAGAAAATGTTAAAATTGCTACCTTATTTCCAACCTTGCTAGAAAAAAAAAGAAAAAAGAAAAAAAAAAGAAGAAGAAGAAAGCCTTGTTGGGTAAAATAAAATAAGGTGATGATATGTTTGTTTAGATAATAAGGTTTTAGGATATGAAAATTTTACAATTTAACCTTTATCAATGCGGGAATGATGTGGGGCGGGTTAGGTCTAAAAAGTCTAAACTCATTTTTACCCCGCCCCAGCCTCACCACCTTTGCGGGGCGGGGAAAATTCACGTGGGGTGAAGTGGGGAGGGGCGGGGAAAAATTGTCATCCCTACTTGTGAGGTGGTAGTCAGTGGAAGAAACAAATATATAAATCATTCAGTTATCGGGTTGGTAAATTCAATTGACTAAATAAAATTATTTCAATTAAATTGGATAATTGTTTTCTTCCTCAAATAAAAAATAAATTAAAAAAGAAAGAAAAATTTCAGTTTTTATTAAAAATAATTACAAATACTACATTATTTTTATTAGAATGACTAAAGTTTTATCACATTGAAAAGAAAAACATCTCATCAGAATCTGAAATTAGACGTGTACATAGAGTAAGAATAATAACAAAATCTTAGAGAAAGCAACTAGAGTTTATTAGAGAAGAGAAATGTGAAAATGAAAAAAATAAAAAGACAAAAAAAAGAGATAAGAGAAATGAAGTGGGTGAGTATGTGAGTGAGATAAAGTTTGCAACATGACAAAGTATATATATAGGCTATCGGGTTGGGTTGTGGTTGGTAGAAATATCTTAACCCGCTATTCAACTAGACCCACTAAACTATCTATCTAACCTGCCCAACCTGACCCGCCTCACGTAATGTCCCACATGGGTTGGGTCAGGTTAGTGCGAGTCGGGCGGGTTAGTCGGTTTTTTTGCACAACCCTAGGTGGTAGGCAAATTTGGGGTGGTATGAAATTGTGGTGAAATTTTGTTATAACCTTAATTTTATTGTGTATATTTTTCAATAAAAATTCTGGTGCTTCTAATTTTATTTATTTGTTAGGGTAAAATACTATTTTGACCTCTAAACTTTACTAGAAATTTGTTTTTCGTCTCTAAAATTTAAAAAATTCTTTTTTTGTCCTTAAACTAATAAAAAGTTCATCTTTCGTCCTTAACTATTACTTTCTGTCCTTGAATTTTATAAAATAAAAAGAAAAAAAATCTTTTTTCATCCCTAAATTATTAAAAATAATTCTTTTTTCATTTCTATTTTTGTCACTAAACTATTAAAGAAAAAAAAAACTATTTACAAAGTTTAAGAATGAAAAAAGAACTTTCTAAAATTTAAGAACGAAAAACAAACTTTTGATAAAGTTTAGAAACCAAAATAATATTTTATTCTATTTAATATTTGTTATTATTGAATAGTTACGACTTACCACCAAGGAATGGAAGATTTGAATCATTGATGTCTTCTTTAAAAACATGAAAATATTTTAGAAATAATATTATATGACTTATTGGATTTGAAAATATCCTTTTGGAATGACTTCAAGTCCAGGCCCCACCCGATAATAGATGTTACATCATAGATTGACTGGAGTTGGAATTCTTTCCGGTGCACCTTAAAATTTTCTTTTACAAAGCTTTAGAGCATGTTTGGTAATGTTGTTTAAATAACAGTTTTCGTTGTTTAAACACCACAACATGTATTTCCCCAACACTTTTTCACCCACACGTATTTCCACAACACTTAAACAATATTATTAGAAATCTCTTACCAAACAGACTCTTAAATTTCTTTGTCCTTGCATTAAAATATAAATAATAAATAGATGTTACATCATAGATTGACTGGGGTTGGAATTCTTTCCATTGCACCTTAAATTTTCTTCTACAAAGCTTTAATTTTCTTTGTCCTTGCATTAAAATATAAATTATAAATTATAAATAATTTTCTTTGTCCTTTACCATAATTTTCTTTGATGAGTGGGACCCAATTGCTCTGAAAGAGAAAAAACATATACCTTATACAAGATATGCCTTCTTCGTGATTAGGGCTAGGTATTAGGATAAATGGCTAAATCTTGTTCTAACTTAAAGAAACCCTAGTTTCCTCAAAAAAAAAAAAAAAAAAAAACCCTTAAATACATAAGAAAATTTTGAAATCTTAAAAATAAATTTAAAAAAAAAAAAAAAAAAACAACAACAACAACAACAACCTTCTCTGAAATATTGCAAGCCCTTACAAAACTTATTTTCTAAATAAAAATATTCCTAAACTGATCCCAATTTATACCCTTAAATAAAAGGACTCTAATTTGATTAGGAAAACCTTAAAACTCCTAAAATTAAAGAAATAGAAACCTAAATGCTAAAATAAATATATTACATAAAATTTAAAAAATAAACAAACCACAAAAATTAAACCCATATCTTATCCTACATTAATATACTCCCATCACGGCCATACTGATTTACTTACATATTTTGTGTAATGAAAACGTCCATCCTATGCAATATGCATCATCATTCTTTATGATTATTTTGGTCTGAAATAAGTGTTTTTTCCTAATTTTGTGCTATTTGTTAAAAATGCTTTCTTTTTACCCAAGATTTGATTCAAACATGCTATAGCATAAACTTATTCGAACATGCTACCACTTTCTTTTCTTCTTTTTTTACTCCTAAAATTTAATTAAAATTAGAATTCTTCTAAGGCACAACATTTATACAAGCTGAGTTGTCGTCAACCCACTATTAAGTCAAAATATAATAAAATAAGATTATATATTTATCTTACCACAACTCAAAACAAAGGTTTTATGAAAAATGTTGTGAGATTTTGTTGTATTCCTAGACTTTCTCTTAAATATTTTGCATTAACAATATACTGCATATGAACCTGTACAGAGATGTCCAACCAGAAGAAAAGAGAAAAGAAGCCCACCCCTCTTCATATAATGATAATAATTTACGTCTCAATTCACTAATTAGTTGCTCTAGATGCTAACGTACATAGGACTGAAAGGAGAATCTTGTGCTAATTACAACATATGGTAAAAATAGAAAATGAGACAACATTTAACTAAAAAAAAAGAGAGAAAAAACAGGAATGATGTACTAAGTGTCCATTGGAGAACAACTTATTTAGCTGAAACTGAAAACTTTTTGCTGAAAGTATTATAGATAAATGTAAAAGTTAGCTAAAATAATACAATAGGACCCATTAATAGTAGCAAAAAGTGCAGTGAGATCCATGAATAGTAGCAAAAATAAGCAAAATAGTAAAATAAACTGACAAAAAATAATCAATGTCAAATGCACACTAAATATAAGAATTTTACACACAAAACTGAAGAAATTCTTCATTTGAACACAGCCTCAACTGCTATATAATGTTGCTCCCCTCGCCATAATTTGCAATGCCATCTTACTTTCAGGAATAGCCTTTTATCTGGGTAAAAACAAAAGGAACAAAATTCAATTGATATTTCACATCAACTCCGTAATGCAATTTGCAATAAACTACTATCACCAACAGCAAGGAAACAAAGCTTGTCAAACACAGCATGAAAATATGTTAGTCTCTCTTTTTTTTTTTTTTTTTTTCTTTTTTTTTTTTTTCTAGAAGTGAAGGGGGGACCTGGGGGGTGTGGGAGAGCATGGAAGTACCACTTGAGCCAAAGGCTCAATGATATAAAAATACGATAGTCACCAGCATGAAAATCAATTAACATCACCATCAAAAAGAACATAAATTTCTATCTATTCAAGGGGAGAGGGAACCAAGGAACTCCATCTTAACCTGCTTATTAATTCCTTTGCAATGCTTCAAGCATGGTTTAAAACTGAAAGCTTCTTGCAACTATTATCAGATATGTCTTTTAAATCCCCTGTCCCTCTCGCACGGAAACACAGTAGTTTCCAACATCTTCATGATCTGTTGTTGAATGCTCCATATCCATATCTTTAATATCTTAAAGTGAGGTCAGATATGACACATGGTATGGCCCCACAGAGCCTAGAAATTCAGTTCTAATATCAGCAATTTTTGGGTAGTGGCTGAGAGAGAGGATCATGCATCTTTTCTGCTCTAGTAGATAATGGAATGTAGCATAAGCAATAGCTATGCCATCATGCATACTTGTAGCTCTTCCAAGTTCATCAATGATAACAAATGAACATGGTGTGCAATTATGGAGTATATGTGAAGCCTCACTTAACTCTTCCAGAAAGGTGCCTCTCCCTTGTTGGATGCTATCAGAAGCACTCCTTTGGGTGTAGGTACCACCTAACACATGTAGTGTTGCTGATAATGCCAGTACAAAGGAACCAACCTAGAGAAACCAGAGCAAATTTCCATATAAACAATTGCTGTAAGAGATCCAGTATGTCAAACAAAACAAGAGGGAGATTTCAGACATTACAAAAAATATTTAGCAATCAACACTAGCAGAAGAGAATTCAAACAAAATCTTGTTTCAGAACATAATTAAAATAAATAAAGAGATAAAGAAATGACCAATAAAAAGTATTCTGCTTGACATTCAAACACCCAAACCAATTGCAATGTTCTCAATACTTAGCCTTCTTACTAACAATAAAGGATTAGATTATATAAATGCATAGATATGTATCTGAACAGGTTCATCATCATAGAACATAATTCTGCAACAAACTAATTGAGAGGTGTACACAACATTGTAAAATCAATTTTAATTTGCATATATAGTGGAAAATTTTACTCTCCGTGTCCATGATTTTACACTTGACAAAGACAAATTTAAGAAATAATAAACGCATTTCTACCGGTTCATCAGTATGGGCTACTCAATGTTACCCTTACTTTTTTAAATATTAAAAAATGAAATTGCATCACATTATATGCGAGAAATTGATAAGTGTTATGTGGGAAAATGCAGGACTTATTTTCTCGACATTTTGACAGTAAACAATGATTCTGAAACATCCAAAAGGGATATGTTGACTAATTTTGGGACAGTGGGTAATTGTTTCTCCAGGAGTATACCTTATTTCTGCAAAGAATGGAAAGTGAATGCAGACAATCCAAAGTAGCCAGTGCTTGAACAGCCGCTCGGAACTCAGCATAATATTTACTGAATCCCTTTAGAAAGCTATCCCAAGCAGCTTGACAGGCAACATTTAGCTTCTCATTCTCCAGGAATAACTGGTCTAAAGCAGTCAAAACTTCAGGTGGGTCATAGTGAATCGATTTTTTGGTACTATTTACTTTTAACTTGGGCTTGATTGGTTTATGTTTTTAGAAATATGACTCAAATCCAGAACTAGGGTAATCTGGATCACCAGGGAACTGTGTGATTAAACCACCTGATGAGGATTGAATTTGGTTTGAAGAATTGGAAGATGAATGGAGGCTGCTACAACCGGGTAAATCAGAGAGGCTTGACAAGCCAGATGCAGGAGTAAAGCCTAAACCTTCACTTTTGAGGACATTACCATGCTCTACAAAAATGGAGGATGAATGCAAATTCATGCCATTGCTTATAGGAATGCGGGTTAGAGGCACAGGCAGTATTGAGCCTGGTATCCACCCAGGCCAAGCTATTTGGCTTGTGACATTTGGAAAAATTGGTGGAGGCCCTTGGTATGGTGAAAGATGGCTCGAAAACAAGGATCCAGGTGGTACCCCAGCTATTCTTACTGCCAACATATGCCCATCCATTCTGCACCCATTCAAATGAGCCATTGCCGCAGCTGCATCAATTTGATTCTCAAATTTGACAAAACCATAGCCTTTACTAATTCCTGTGGTTTGATTTCTTATAACTCTTGCTTTAGTAATCTTACCAAATGGAGAGAAACACTCTAGTAATCGGTTGTCATCCACATTTTCTGGTAGGTGGTTAACATAGAGGTTTGTATTATCAATTTCTTTGTTAGGTCTATCTTGAGTTTTTGTAGTTGAGCCAAGGCTGGACCCAGAACCCTGCCCAGATTTGCTCTGTGGAGACATTGCTATCACCCCACAAGTTTCTGTGGGATGTTTGTAGCTGCCACATTTGTCACAGCATACCATTTTAAAAGTAGATTGCCGTTGCGGGCAGGCAAAATAGTGGTGCCCATGCTCATGACAAATTCTGCACATATTTGCCTTCAGTGTGGCAAGCTCTTCTAACTGGACCCGCTTATGCTCATTCATTGCATCATCAATTGGATTTAGTAGTTTCTCAACCATCCCAACTGCTGCATCCAATGATTTTTGGTTGTCTGCCTCTATATAGACATGCAAGTCTTCATCATTTTTCTGTGGATTTGTTGTTTTGTCTTTACCCCTTAAACGGATCTTAGCCCCTGTTTCCTTCTCCATTCTCTTCTGTGTTTTCCCAAGAGGGCCAATTATAAGTCCAACAAAGTTATAGTTAGGATATTCTTTCACCGGTATGTAAATTTTTTTACACAGCTTCGAGGACTTATACTCCAAAGGTGGTTTGAAAGTGGAATTCTTCTTAATCAACTTAGATATAATATGTTGACGTTTCTGGACAAGTTTCTGATGGAGCCTTACTTGCCGTGGATTTAGTCTAATACCAAGGTTATCATGCACTGGTTCGGGAGAAGGAGATCTTTCCTCCAAAGGCTTGTCATCATGGAGCTCAGATGTTTGCAATTTTCTGTTTATGTCTGCAAGTTCAGCTTGCAACTCCTGAATCTCTGAATCCAAATCTGATCCCACAACAAACTCTTTCCCAAGGTCAGGCAGCTGAAGTGGACCTAACAGTTTCAGCTGCAAATCATCACTAATCCACCTGGTTTTCTTTCTTTTACTAGCCTGATCATTCTCTACTTTTTCCCATCTACTATGTCTTCGTTTTCTAGAACTCCCTGTACCTTCCTGTTGTTCAGAAGAACATTTATCACCAAGTGTCATGGCAAGCCCAGACTGACTGTGGAAATGAGGAGCAGCATACGAAGATTCTAATTCTGGTTTTAAGGATTCCTCTTGCCTACATTTCTTTTGTGACTGATAACCCTGCAGGGCAACTGACTCACTAGTTGGTGCATCCAGTGACCTCTTCTTGTATGAATTGTTAGGATCAGTGCCTGGGTGGCATTCAGCTGGAGGTGCTTCCAGCGCATTTTCAACTGGTTCTTCACTCCCATTGTTGCTGTGGTTAAAATATGACTGAGCATCACATTCTAAAGGCTCCTCAATTTGTTCCAACAGCCCCTTACTTGGTTCCTCTTCCAGTTCCTCAATTGGATCCTCTTCCGGATCCTCTTCCAAGTCATCGCTTGGTTCTTTTTCCAGCTTATTTCCTATTTCCTCAACTGATTCCTCTTCAGGATCCTCCTCTATTTCACTTGGTTCCTCTTCTGGATCCTCCTCTACTTCACTTGGTTCCTCTTCTGGATCCTCCTCCAATGGCTCAACTTCACTTGGTTCCTCTTCCGGATCCTCCTCCAATGGCTCATTAGCAATGTAACACCTGTCTGAAGAAGACTGAGGAAAACATTTACCAGCTGCTGACACTAAAACTGCTTTCTCCTCTAATCTTTGGTTTGTTTTATTTTCTTTGATGTCATTCCTTGAAACTTGTGAAAATTTATGGTTCCTCATTGCACCTTAATCTGTTTCTACACATATTACATTGTCAGTATTTATAGAGAAGACACCTCAAATTAGTGCTATTGCAGCATCTGAGATTCCAAAATGCACCTAAAACACAACCGAAGAAAATTAGTTACTTCCATGCCATTAACTGACAGAAGACAATGTATTTAAGAAGAAGAAAAAAACAATTGCAATCTGCATAGTCACAGAAAAACCATGACTCATGAGCACTGCTGATAATTATATATATGTGTTGTTGATGCTTCAGTCAAGAAAAACATAAACAGCCATAAGATATCCTCAAACTCCATCAACAAATTAGCCCAAAAAAAAAAAAATGTAACGCAATGTTATAATAATTGTCCAATGCAATAATCCAGAAAGTAACAAAGGAATTCATCCATCCCCCAAAAAAGAATATGTAATAAGGAAAAGACTGAAGCAAAACAACACTCCTAAGAATTTTCTTTTTATAAGTCAATAGTTGGGGTAGGGGGGATTTGAATCCTAGATGTGTAGTTAGAAACACTAAGGGGTGCCAACCAATTTAGCTACAAGGCTCTAGGCAACACTCCTAACTAAAATTAGCTCCCTTATGTAACCCCTTTTCTTATCTTTCATCAAAATTATATTGCAATCAAAATACATATTTTGATGCACAAAATAAATCTTTTGTGATTTTTACTTTTCTAATTATTGATCATTGCTAGTTAAACAATGCAAGAATTGACTTCATATTACAGTCCTGATAAGTGAAGTTTGGCCGAAAGCCTTGTAGCTCAACGGCATTCCTTGCTCTCCTTTACAAGGAGAATTATGGTTCAAATTTCCATCCCCCATTGTTGTAACTATCAAATTATCACTTCTCAAAAATAAAAATTTAAAATATACACACACTTATATATATATATATATATATATATATATATATATATATATATATATCATTAAAAAAAATCAGCTACTTAGAGAAACTCCAAAATTGATTTGTTATCTCTTTCTAGATTTCTTAGCTCTTAATCTTCCATATTTAACAAGCTTGAACAACTTCGTTAGCAAAAATCAAGCAAATTCCTTTCTTCATAATTACTGAATCTGAGAGCATTCAATATAGAAGCTGATAATCACGTCTAAATATCCACACACAGGAAAAAAAAAAAAAAAAAAAAGAGTATGAAAGAAACAATATCAAACCCATTAAATAATTCTCAAAAGAAAAGAACCTTTGCTCTTTTGTGAAGCGAAAGCAAGACCCAGAAGCAGAAATTACTCCTTCATTCTCTGTATTCTGCCATGGTCATGCTGCATTGGTGCTTACCATATCATCTTTGAGACTGAGAGCTGTGTGGCAAAATATTGACCGTGTAAGACCATAACATAAAAGCCCCCAAACCTTAAAAATACACTCATCGGCTTTTGTACTCATTAAGCAAAGTAAAATTTGGTAATGTTTGTTTTGTCCAAACTTAGAAGATACTGTAGTTTATGCTCTCTTTTTTCTTTTTTCTTTTTTTAATGGGAAGCTTATGCTGTTTTTTTATTCCTTCTTTCTCACCCAAGTAAATACATTAAGCTTTATTTATTTTGTAAAAGGTTTTGCTCCAAATGTTTACATTTGAAACTACCTTTTTCCATCTAATTGTCTGGAGATTAGAGAAATCATTGATGTGTAATTTTAGTCAGATAATTTTGTTAATAAGTCATGTAATTTGTTTAAATAATACATATATGGATAGTCTAAATCATCATGTGATGAGTTAAAAAATATGTCTCAAAATATTTGGAGCCGAATTTTGTTTATTTACTTTTGTCTTTAACGGTCGTATAGTGGACGATTTGGGGAAACAACAAAAAAATGAAAGAAACAAAAATATTTTAATAACATAGGCAATAGAATAGAGTATAGACAATCAAATGTAGGTGTTTTAAAAAATAGTTAGTTAAAATAGAAAAAGTAAATTCTTATTGCATAAATAAAAAAAATATTTTAGATAAATAATGCTTTAACAATGGGAATTGTCACTTTTCTTTAAAAAATAAAAACTGAAATTGTTACCTCAAGCCTTTGGTGTGTCACAAAAGGACAATGCAAATAGGCTCCACTTATTACACTGGAGGATGTACCTCCCCATGACTGGAAAATAATAATAATAATAATAAACGTCATTTGCTCAATTACATCAAGGCAAGCTTAGATTTAGTTACGGTTATAAATGAACTAAGCTGTCCATGAACAATTCAAGTTTGGTTTAGGAAAAAACTTTTTTTTTTTTTAAAGCTTTACCAAATATTGTTGCAATCTAAGCCGGGTTTGGTGGTTGTGATTGATTCTGGGTTTGGCGGTTCTAGGTTCATTGCTAGGTTTGGTGGTTCTGCCACCAAGCAGAATTTATCAGTTTAATTTTTTTTAAGGGATATTAAAAAACAAAAATACAATAGTGCCAAACAAGTTTTGGGATGAAAAATCCCTAAAAAGTGTTTTTGAAAACAATTTTCCAAAAACACCCTAAAAATGGTTTGTGAAAACACAAAATTGAATATAGTGACTAAACAAGCAACTATAAACAAACAGTTCTACTGTTCACTCTTTCACTCACCAATCACAACCTCTCATTTCAAATATGTGTACACAGATTTATTAACACTCACATTTTCGAATGTACATCATCAATGGGTTCGTAAAGAACTAATATCTTTGATTCTTTGAACTGGGTCTAAGTTTGGATGTTGATAGATATTGCTCCGCCACCGAGTATGGCATGCATGTACTTTTGGGTCTTGTGTTGTGTGTTGTAGGTGGAACCGGCATGTAATTTGGGATTTCTGAGTTTTGACCGTTTTGTTTCATGGCAAGATTGCATCAAGGATGGCATGAATGTAGTCAAAATTAATGAGTAACCATCGGCATAGAGCATGCAGGAAGCCCAGAAAATGGTGTCATCACATGCACACTCGTTGCTATAACATGAACTGATTCTAACATTCTACCACTTTTTCTTTTTCTTCGCTCCCAAAATTTGATTGAAATTATCATTAACAATAGATTGCATATGAAACTGTACAGAGATGTCCAGAAGAATAGAGAAAAGAACCCCCACCATCTTCATATAATGATAATATTAGTAATAATTTACATCTCAATTCACTAATTAGGTTCTCTAGATGCAACTTGCAAGAGTGCATAAGAGAATCCTGTGCTAATTACAACATGTGGTAATCAGATAAATAGAAAACGAGACTATATTTGACTAAAAATATTGAGAAGAGAGAGCGACAGAGCATAATGATGTACTAAACACAAAATTATTATCTACAAAACTGAAGAAATTCTTCATTTGAACTAGCCTCAATTGCTATAAATGTTGCTCCCCTCTCCATAATATACATGGCATCTCACTTTTCAGGAATGTCCTTTTATCTGGGAAAAACAAAAGGCACAAAATTTAATGGTATATCACATCAAGTCCGTAATGAAATGTGCAATAAACTACTATTGCCAAAAGCAAGGAAACAAAGGTAGTCAATCATGGCATGAAAATTCGAAAAAGAGCACAAATTCCTATCTATTCAAGGAGAGAGAGAGAGAGAGAGCCAAGTAATTTCATTTAAACCTGCTTATTAAATCCTTTGCAATGCTTCGAGCATGGTTTAAAAACTGGAAGCTTCTTGCAAGGTCATCATCAGATATGCCAGCTTTCAAGTTCAGAAAAAATTCCTTGTAAGCATTATATATGTCTTCTAAATCCCCTGCCCCTCCTTGATGGAAGCACACAGGAGTTTCCAACATGTTCTCTTGTGATTTTTGTTCATTATCGATCAGCAGTTTCTCTAGCAACCGATTATTTTCCAATCTATTTCCTGTCCTGCAGCTTTCCAGCGCTTCCAACCTGGAAGCCATGACAGTGGCTCGACTAATACATGAAGAAGGTAGCTGCAAAACAGTGTCCAATTAACATAAGTGAGAGAAACCCCATATGTCACATCAACTGTAAAATTGCCCACCCTCATTGTGGAAAAGTAAAAAAGAATTACAACTCAACCAAGATATTTATTTATTTATTCTTTTTTTTTTGGGTAAAATCCAAATTTTAAGATCACATTGTCGTTTACCATGTATAGGTGATTTACTGATTTCCAGTAGAAATCTATTTTAATACAAGTCGTTTCATAGGGGATAATATATAGTATTTATCACAACAGAAAACTGGGTGGATGAACAGAGCCAAAGAGAGATTTCAAGTTACCTGTGCAAGCTGAGCAACTTTAAATCCAAAACTTCTCTCTGAAACACCAGTCACTAGCTTATATAGGTAAATAACATCTTCATGATCTGTTGTTGAGTCAACCATATCCATATCTTTAATATCTTTATGTGAGGTCAGATATGACACATGGTATGCCCCCACAGAGCCTGGAAATTCAGTTCTAATATCAGCAATTTTGGGGTAGTGGGTGACGAAGAGGACCATGCATCTTTTCTGCTCTAGAAGATAATGCAATGTAGCATAAGCAATAGCTACACCATCATGCGTACTTGTGCCTCTTCCAAGTTCATCAATGATAACCAACGAACGTGCCGTGCAATTATGGATTATATGTGAAGCCTCACTTAACTCTTCAAGAAAGGTGCTTCTACCTTGTTGGATACTGTCAGAAGCACCCATTCGGGTGTAGATACCATCTAACACATGGAGTTTTGCTGATGATGCAGGTACAAATGAACCAACCTAGAGGGACCAGAGCAAATTTCCTTAAAATATTTAGCATTCAACACTGGCTGAAGAGAATTCAAACAAAGTCTTATTACAGAACCTTTTTTTTTTTTTGGAGAATCTTATTACAGAACATAATTAAAATAAATAGAGAGATAAACAAAATGACCAATAAAAAGTACTCTGCTAGACATTGAAACACCCAAACCAATTGCATTGTTCTCAGATACTTGGCCTTCTTACTAACAATAAATTACATTATAAAAATGCATGGAGTATGAGTTTAACAATCCAAAATTTACAATGACTTTGGAAATCCAAGTGGAAAATTTATTCCAGAACGTGCAACTTTGGAGACAGGAAGGCGAAAACAAGAGGACCAGACATTTACCTCCCACTTGTTTAGATGAAAATAATTAAAAGATACCATGCAAGAATTTTCAAGGAATGTAAGTAATATGATATGTTCACAGTGTTTTACAGTCAATCCTTTTTTTTAAAGAAAAAAATGACACCCAATTCTTAAAACTAGATATAGCAGTTGGAGCTTTAATTTTACCTGAGCCATGATAGCAATGAGAGCAACTTGGCGAATATAGCAACTCTTTCCACCCATGTTGGGTCCAGTAACAATTTGGCAATACTCTCTGTCAGCATGCAAATTTGTGTCATTGGGAACAAAATTGTCTTGTAATGTAGTATCCAAAACCTGCTCAAAAGTAGCAAGCAGTAAACATGAGGCCATGACTTATAAGAAAATGGCCTTTCCTTAACAAATCAGTGACATAAAACTTGACTTACAAAGCCAACCCCCCCACCCCCACCAATCAAAAATAATAATAATAATAACTTTGCTTGCATATATTATGTCATATTAGTTGCAATTCAACAATATTGATGAAACTATGATTTATCTGAGAACCAGTACAAACCAAAGGGTACAAGCTAGCTATATTCTATCAGACAATTGATTCATCCAATTATTTGCTAAAGGTAACTAGCTATGTCAACATAAACTACTAACTACAACCACCAAATAAAATTCACCCCCACCCTCACCCCTATCTCCCTAAATCACAGGTCCCGGAGGGCAAGTTCAGCTTGCCACCCAGAAGGTAGGCAGAAACCAGGAACCACGAAACATAATAGCTCACTGTGTCTCCCCCAGTTTAGAGAGAGAGAGAGAGTCAGGACTTGTTAATAATTATGCTAAAATATTGAAGAAAAATCACTTTCCAAAGCATTAGCTTGACTCATATAAACTAGAATGGAAGAGTTGGAACAATCAACCCCCATCTTCATGAGCTACTTTCCCCCAGAAGAAAATAAGAACCATGGCTAGAAATATCAAATTTTCATTAAACTTAATTTTGACAGGAATAAGCATTTCATCAATATAATAAGTATCCCCATTTCTCCTACATATACATCTTTAGAGAGTTGGAATGTCAACAGCATTAATGTTTCTCTTTTTTTTGATAAGTAGCATTAATGTCTCTCTTTGAATAGAATCTAAAAGATGATCCATATTTTGAAATCCCAATTCTTCTCACACATCAAATAGAGAGAAATTACTCAACAAAAATCATTATTGTAGCCCAGTAATACCTAGAGCCCCAAGATTAGATAGAGAGAGACTGTCATCAAACAAGTTGAATAAGGCTCAGCGAATTTATACTAGAATGTAGTTCAAAGATCACAATACCTTGAGTGAATAAAAATATATTATCATTTATACAATAGTATCAGTTCAACAGATTTTATGTAAAGTTTATAAGATACCTGACTCTATAAAAATTGAATCAGTTTTAAACACATACCGGGTGCCGACCAGCACGGATATGTATCTGAACAGGTTCATCATCATAGACAAAATCTGGACGAACATAATTCTGCAACAGATTATTTGAGAGGATTACACAACAATCTAAAATCAATTTTAAGTTGCAGATATAGTGGAAAATTTTACTCCCCCAGTCCCTGAGTTTACACTTAAGACATAAATTTTAAGAAATACTAAATACTTTTCCACCACCTCATCATTATGGGCTTCTCAATGTTACCCTTACTTTTTATACATTGAAAAGTGAAATTATATATGTGATAAATGGATAAGGGTTATGTGGGGAAATGCAGGACCTATTTTCTTGATATATTGACAGTAAACAAGAATTCTGGAACATCCCAAAAGGGATATGTTGACTAATTTTGGAACAGAGGGTAATTATTTCTCCAGGTGTATACCTTATTTCTGCAAAGAATGGCAAGTGAATGCAGACAATCCAAAGTAGCCAGTGCTTGAACAGCTGCTTGGAACTCGGCATAATATTTACTGAATTCCTTTAGAAAGCTATCCCAAGCAGCTTTAGAGGCAACATTTAGCTTCTCTTTTTCCAGGGATAACTGCTCTAATGCAGTCAATACTTCAGGTGGGTGATAGCGAACCGTTTTTTTGGTACTATTTATTTTAACCCAACTCAAAGGCACCTTTAGATCTAAGGGCAACTGCAGTAAAGCCAAACCAAGTCAGGTATACCAACTCAAGCTATATTTTTACAAGGGAAATAACCAAAAGTTAAGGCCATGCATATCTGTGAAAAATAAAGACAAAGGAACTAATACGAAAAACAATGGATAACCAATAGATATATGAATAACAGAAAGACAATAATGTAAAAACATTTCAGGTCACAAAAGTTTGAACTTAAAAAAAAAAAAAAAAAGAAGCTACTGTCAGTTTCATATAACTTAACCATTCACAGAACACAACTTGCTATGTAACTATTCCAATAGTTGTAGTTAAGACCAACATACATGGAATGTGTTGTAACTTAGTTTAAGAATTAAAACTTAGCCCTAAAAGCACAACAAACCAGTCAGAAGAAAAGAAAATGGCACTCAAAGTACAAATTAGGAACCAAGGAGTAACTAGATGGGTGGAATCTTGAATTAAAAAGAAAAAATTGAAATCTAACTTGAATAAGGAATTATTTATATGAAATGTTTCCAGCTGAATTTCAACTTAACTACCTCTATCAAATGTGTTGTTCCAGACACACTAACAAATTCCAACTTGCGCATTCCAAGCCTTTTGCGATACAAATCAACCAGAGAATCCAATTTCTCCTTTGCCAATTGAACCTCTTTCCGAGCTCTAGCAACCTATGCATAATAAGCCATACCAAGAGGGCATAGAGATCATGAATAAGGCAAGATAAAGCAGAGAGAGAGAGAGAGAATTAATTAAGAGGATGAAACCATTTGTAATAACAAACCTCAGGAAATTGGCCATTAGATATGATAATTAAATTTTGCAGATCATTTTCATCAGCTGCTTCTTTGTTAAGAGTAGACAACAGTTTCGCAGCATTGCCAATTACACTGGATGATGACGCAGTCAAAATCAACTTTCTCAACAGCCCGGAGTGCACTGTCTTTGCTCTCATATTATTGCTGTTGTCCTCATCTTCAATGTGAAGTTGCTGAAGTTGTTTTCCAGCATATAAAATAGCTTGAATAACTGCAATGAACTTAACATCCAATAATTCCTGTCAGTATGCTATACCCGCCGCCGGGGGGGGGGGGGGGGGGGGGGGGGGGGGGGGGTGGGGTGGGGGTTGTGGTGGTGGGGGGAGATGCCAAACTGGCTACAACTGTCCAACAATCAATTAGTAATTGTCTAATAAAAAGTTTGTATTTTTGCTGAAGGGCTTCTTGCTTCTAGCTTTGACGTATAATAAGATTTCAATGTAAGAGATCCCAGCATTGTAGACCATTATGACAGTCTGAACTGACAAAAAACCCCTTCCTCACAGAAGATCACAAAAGAGAACAACAGTACTAGTTCATTCAACTATCCATTTATGATCCTTTTCAACACCAAACTTTGACCTTAATTAGAAATAGACCCCGACTAGATCACTGTAGGGACCACACATAAGTAAATGCTTCTAAAGTTGATTAGAAAGCTAGCATTCAACAGTATTAGATGGAGATATTCCTTTATTAAATTGATAGGGAGGCAAATCATGTGGCTGTCCTACCTAAAGAAGCATATGTCCATGCAGCTGTGCTACAGAAAACTTTTCCTCTTTTTTTTAGGAAGGGAGATGAGGAGAGAAAGGCATGTAAGATATAAAATAGAAGTAACAACTTTCTATGGGTTTTGGGTTGGGGTGAGGGTGAGAACATGCACTTTTAAGGCGTAAATGTTAGAAGCATTGACCAGGAAGACAACATATAAACGGTGTGTGTGTGTGTGTGTCTCTCTCTCTCTCTCTCTATATATATATATATATCAATACACAATAGTGGTCCAAAGGATGAGTGATTTATTACCTCAGATGGGGTGGCAGTCCGATGGAAGATTCTTGTTATTCCACGTTGAATATCAGGTGACCTTCCTAAATTTGTCAAAACTGAAGAAAGTATATAACTAAACTCAGGTTGTACAATTGTTATATCAGAATCTTCCCCATCTAGCCCTACAATATTTTGCGAAGCTCTTGAAGACCCCATGGATTCTGAAATCTCAGAAACAGCATCCAGTCGGGCAGAAATCATGTTTCTATCACATAGAGGATGAGTTACCTGTATCATGCAATGGAACTCTCAAATACTAGAGAAAGAAAGAGATAAACTGCAAGTCAAAAACATCAAAATCACATCCATCTTATACCCATTGCCTGATAAGCCTTGAACCAAATATAGTAAGAGTACGATTCAAAGACTGCAGCAAGGAGCCAGACTCAGACCCATCACTGTTATTCTTCAAAACCTACAGACAATGGAAACAGCCATCTATCGTTAATGTTCCTAATAAAGAAAAATCAATTAAAAGAAGCTGTTCAAACTTCCAGAAAATATAACATGCATAATGTATATATTATGCCAATAAAAAGTTGTGTTTGGATTTGAGGATTTAAAAGCAATGGATTTGAAAAAAAATTAAGTAGTATAAATTTCTTGATATGGATTTTAACAACACATGATGGATTTGAGCTTTGAAGATTTTGCACAAACAAAAACACTTGTGTTATGAATTTGAACAACATCCTACACTTATATCATTTCAAATCCACATATTAATAAGGTTTAAATCCATCCATGATTTCATCAATTAAAAAAAATGAACTTTTCATACTTTATTCAAGCCATTTAAACTAAAAACTTAAATCCACATTCTTCTTTTCAAATACTTCCATCAAAATGAACCATTAAATATTTAAAATTCCTTGCAGTTTTGGTAAGGAAGTTCCTTACTCTTCCAACTAGGTATAAGTGATCCTACATTGGAGAGACAACCAAGAATTGCTGCTACCAACCCACCCATGCGGGACATGACAAGAAAGTTACAAAAACATCAATGCTGGTAATTCAGCATCAGAGTGAGAAGATTTCCACTGGCCCCCTCACCCTAAGATCAACCCTTGTTGAGAATTCCTGCGAGGCAGTTGGTAGCAGAGGAGCCAAAAATGATACTGGCTAAGCACTATTGGCAGCTTAAAAGATTTTTTTTTTTTACAAATATCCATGCAAACTATTCAGAATAACAAAAACAGAAAATTACCTCCAGCTGTTGAAGTGTATTTGCTGAGAGGGTCATCTCTACATTGCTTGAGAAGGGCCTAAATGAAGCTCCTAGGCACAAAATTCTTTCAAAACCAAACTGTTTTAGATGACGAATAGATAAGGCCAATGCTTGGATGACCAAATCTGGCATATTCATAATTCCCTTTAAAACCAAAATAATATAGTGTAAAAAAGTGAAATATGATAAGAAGTGCCAAAGCAACAATAAATAAGTACATAACTATTTAAAATTGATAAGTTAGCATCCAAATACAAACAGTAGCCTTACAAAGGCAGAAAATGAAAATATAATCATATTTTATTTATAACAGTGGAAAAAATTAGAGTATTTTGCAGCAGATAGACCACTCATAATTTAACTAACCCCTAAGAATAAAAGTCTAAAGGTTAACTATCACATGATCTGCTTAAGCTTGGGTAGCTACCAGTTAAAGAGTGCAATTCATGCCCAAAGGTTCACATAGCTTGCTGCATGAAGAAAAGATGTTAAAAATACCATACCTCAATTGCGAAACGATGGCTTCCCTGCTCTATAACTTCTGTGCTTTGTTTTGGATTATCTGCTGGATTATATTCACTCATGTTCTCATATAAAGACATCACTTCGGCAAGAGCACCACCATCTTTAAAGCACTCTAGCGAGGCATGCTCAACACGGACATTTGAGGCAGGTCCAGCATAAGCAAGTAACAACTAACAAAAAGTGCCATGATATTAGGCAAGCTTGGGAAGATAAACAATATTAAAACAATCACATTAAACTTATTTTTCTTGTAAATGATGTTAGTAATAGTGACCTTATGTCTTTATGACAGATACATCAATAATTGGATATAAAGAGCATGTTAACCATTATTAAATAACATAAGCTTCGTTGAAAGAAAAGGATGTTTTGGACCACCCCTTCTTAAAAGAAGCAACAGCAAAATTCATTTCCCAAATAGTAATAACCATTTTTTGATAAGTCAAAATAGTAACAACCATTGAAATACTACAAACTCTCTCTTCATTTTTTTTTTTTGGATAGGTAAGAAAAAGTATATTCAAAAAACTGCTAGATGCAAAATAGCACCAGCAAATCAAAAGTACTAAAACGATAAAAAAGCAAAAATATAAAAAGCATTAATTACAGAGAAGAGAGCCAAGGAATAAAGGAATAGAGTCACTAGATGTGAGTCCCCAAGCCCTAGCCCAATCAAAAAGGGAACTAGAAAAGAGAGCAAGAAGTTGGTCCTCAGATCTATCCAAATCCTCAAACGTCCGTTGATTGTGTTCCCTCCAAATAAACCACATCAAACACAAAGGAACTAGGTTCAAAATGTAAGATAAATGCTTCCCCAACCAATTCCACCAACTAAATAGACAATCTTGCACCGTACATGAGGGAACCCATGAAATCCCAAAAATCCTAAAGACAAAACTCCACAGCCGATAAGCCTTTCCACAATGTAACAACAAATGATCCTCTGTCTCACCGTAGCAGCGACACATAATGCACCAGTCAACGAAATCAAAGCCCCTAAGTCTCAAGATATCTCCCATGAGGATCCTATCCCATACAGCTGTCCAAACAAAAAAAGAGACACGCCGAGGATCCTATCCCATGCAGCTCTCTCTTCATTTTATGGAGACTCTGAATTAAAATTATGAACATATTCTTCTAAAGCCTGGAATTTTGAAGTAGCTACTTACAAGCACGTGCCTACCTTCTAGATAAGTATTTGGCCATTCAAATAACCAAAAAGAAAATATTACTCAGAGCTTTTGAATTCTACGAAACTATTGTGCTTCTTGATTTGGAAGCATTTACAAGCTTACTCAAACCATCCCCCTCCCCACCCCCCAAAAAAATAAAATCATTTTTAATCAGAATTAATTAAATTAATCCTTAAAAAAAAGTCTTCAAAATATACAAGAACAACAACATGAAAGCCCTAGTCCCAAATCTTTGGGGCCGGCTTCTTCAAATTTAGCTTATGTAAAAAAGAAAAAGAATCTGCCAATGAGCTCTAGCTCAATTGGCACTTCCTCCACTTGCAAGTGCTAGGTGGAAGGGTGAGGTTGTGGGTTCAAGACCCACGGGATGTGTGTTTAACTTATCAATCAAAATAAAGAAAAGGAATAGGAAAGCTAATGCATATGAAAATGGGTTTTATTGATTGGAAAACACCATATAGAGTCAATATCAATGCAAACCAAAATAGAACGGAAGGCTAAGAAAAGTATATGGTAAAAATATATATTTCGTAGCGACAAAGTTTAATAATTTATCCCAAAAAAAAAAAAAAAATCCTTTAAATGCTCACAGAAGTTGGTTTAAGCTAAAAATACCTTTTCAATTTGTTTAAAAAGGTGATTCTGAGAAGTAATATAGTAGGACACACACTTAGAATCATGAAACCAGTTCCCACAACAATTAAGTAATCAATTTACTCCAGAAAAAAATTTATTAAGCCACTTTCTGACATCAACCTATCAAAAACATCAAAATTCCGATTATAAGCTCCAATAAATAACAATTAAAACTATACCTTTTCTTTTAATAAGAACTTTTTTTACAATAGAGGGGTGTACATAGGATGTGTACACAAAGCTTACCAAAAAACTACAAAATTCAATAATGACAGTCAAAAATAAAGAAAATCAATTAACTGTTCAACATAACACATACCAATTAAACAGTTCAACAACAAAGAGCTCCACACCATGAAAAGTACTATTGTTCCTTTTCTTCCAAATTGTCCACATTAAGTAAAGAGGGACTGCCTTCCAAATAAGTGAGCTACCATGCTTACCAAACCAATTCATCCACCATAAAGTACATCAGTTATTCTCCTAGGCATCACCCAATGGGCACATACCACATAACCCATAAACTCATTCTTACTCTAGTCCATATACATCCTCCTCCTCCAACATCAGATCATGATCCAACTCATACTACTTGTTATCAACTAGGAAAACAAAAAATAAGGTTCATGAAGGGCTGGGATTAGACAAGAGGAACGTAATGATTAACTAACTATTTGAAATGTTCATACAGACCTGAATTTTAACAGAACCCCATATGAGTGTGATTTGTCAATGTAGATGGGTTCAGGAACGAAAGCAATTTGGCAACATGAGGGGCAAGGATTTGCTAGTTAAACTTGTTTTCTGCAGTAGGTGAGTTAATCAGAGAACTAGGGAGAAGGGAGGGGGAGAGAAGAAAAGGACACATCTAATGAAATCTATAGTTCCTGAAGCTATGTTAAAACACGAATGGGCAGTAATGCGAAAAATGAAACAGGCAAATTTTGACATATAGACAGATAAGTTGTTGGGAAATTCATTACATGCATGAATAGTGAAATACAGTTTCTATCTACTAAAACCATGTGCTAGAAACTTCTTTAATGAAATAGTATTACTCCATTATACAGGGGTAAAGAATCTGAGGATACAGGACAGATTTTTACCAGGTTACTGAATCAAGAATTTTCTGCACTGGCAGCCTTTCTAATAGATTTGGTAGGAATTTTTTATAGATGAAATTGTTACCTATAATAAACATCTCATAAAAAGAAACGTTGTTTGAGATTACCTGAATTCAATGTTGATTTATTAAAATTTATTTCTAATGAACTCATGATCGTAAAAATCTGCACATAATTTATTAAAATCTAAATGTTTCTTGCAAATGCTGTAGAACAATGACCTTGTTGCAGTCTGTTGGAGCATGAATTCTAGCTACTTTCCCAAAAGGAACCTAAAGAAATGGTCATGATTTTATAATGTCCTCACTCCTCACAAAACAAATACAACCTACCATTAATCTCAAACTAAAATGTGAGTTATTTGTCATGGTATATTTCATATGGATACATGCTATAATGAGTAAAGTACATGTACACAAGTCCACCAACTCTAATTTCAGAGTTTGTCAAACAATTACGATAGTAATTTTTTTGGTTTATCACAAAAATAAAAGAAAAATTAAAAAAAAAAAAAAAACTAGATGATCACAAAACTTTCTGCTGAAATTCAAATGCAGCACATTTTCACTCTTACTTAGAGGCCAGGAAAAAATACACATTGACACATAAACAAGCCTCATAACAAAAATGAGAAATCACATTATTTACAGACAAACAACTGATATTAAAATGCCATAAGATATGTGAAGCCCCTAACTAACATTAGCAAAAACCCAATACTGTACATTTCTCAAACATGAGTCAAATATGTTTCATTTCTTCTATAACACACTCTTTATAATCATAAGATTCATAACTACCAAAGCTACCTTCTCTGTTTGCTTAGAAAGCGGCTCCCCAAGAAGCAACTCGGCTGGCAACAGGCTCAAAACCACAGCTTCAAGCCCACTCCTCATAAAATTATCATTGAATTCTGCATAAACAACGTCCCCAGTCGATATCTCCACAGCCACCATTCCAATTTTCACATCAAACCCACTCTCCAATCCACACTCCATATTCTTTTCCAACACACTCTTCTCCGCGACACACACCAAATAATTACTCTCTCCCCTACACCCCTCCTCCTCTCCCCCCAAATCCTCGGCCGCCTCCAGCGTGGCCTTCGTGTACAATGCTGACAATCCCCGGCAAAAGGGTCCCGCCCGGTTCTCCCCGTGCGCCTTAATAGCCGCCGTCTCAGTCTGCTTAACCACCCCAACCTTATACCCAGCACTCACAAGCCTCCTCACATGGACATTTAATCGAAAAGTTGGCACGCTTGCAGTCATGAAATTGCGATCCAAATGAGCATAAATCCCCAACACACTGGCAGCAATTTCGGCATCCTGGCCGAAAAACCTGTACCTGTAACCAACTTCTACCATCAAAAGAACATCTGGGTACCTGTTCTTTAGGTCCGCAACTTGTTGCTCCAATGGGGTGTATTTGGTTTTGCAGGAAGATTGGGTTTTTGGGGTTTGTTCTAAAGGGGTTGGAGAAGGCTCTAGAAGTTTGTCTAGGAATTTTTGGTGAAGGGAAGGGTTGGGGTTGGGAATGGGGTTTTGGGTGTGGGGAGAGCGTTTGGGGAGTTTTGAAGGTTTGGGATTTGGGGAGGAGAGTTGGGAACTGCGGAGGCGTTTGGAGGGTGAGAAAGTGACTGTGGCTGAGATTTTGGGAGGTGGGGTTGGCGGGTTTCGGAGAGAGGGCTCTGCCTCTGGGTTTGAAGAAGAAGAAGGAGAAGAAATGGAAGGGTTTAATGGGGTTTTGGATTTGGGAGCAAAGAAGCGAGAGATCACTTGTTGTTTTTGCTTGCCCATTATGGTGGTGGTGGTGGTGGTGGTGGTAGTGGTGGAGGAGGAAGAAGTGAGGGCAAATTATAAAGGAAGGGTTTGATGATTTGGCGCGCTTTGTTCTCTGGACTCTGAAATGGATTCCACATATCAAAAAGACAAAAACTTACCAAGAAAAAAAGAAGTTATTTTTGTGTATTATTTTAAATTTGTAAAGGAAATATTTGCTTTCGTGTAGTTACATTATTCATTAGAAAAGTAACGAGCCTAAAATTGTATATTGATGATCTCTTGAATCTTCTTATAAAGATTCTCAAAAAAAAAAAATTCTTCTTATAATGAGTTAAAATAAGATAATTATAAACAATTTTTGAGCCAAACTTCTCTCATAATGAGTTAAAAAAAAAAAAAACTCTGAACCAGGTTGGAGTTATCTTCATTCGATTTATTATGCGACAATTGAAAAGATTGTCAATGTATACTTAACTTTTTGAATAAGTCATATAACTTGTTTAAATAATATACATAAATATTTTTATAAACTAGTATGTAGCCCCATGCTACTGCACGAGAATTGATATATTATTAATCATGAGTTTATTCATGTTTAAAAGACTCAGTTAAGTCTAAATTCATATTATTAACCAGAAAATTTCATTAACAAAACTTAGCAGTATATATATTTTACACAGAAAGATGAACCTTGGTGACAATTTTTATCCAAAAGATCCATTCACGCTTTTGAATCTTCAATCTCTATTGGTGATTGAAATTTTCGTAGCTTAAAAAATTTTAAATTAAAAAAAAAAAAAAAACCCTCAGAGTTGTACGCATTTTGTAGTTTTACGATGGGTCATTTTATAACATGATGGGCATTTGTGTGAAGAAAAAACCTCTGAAGTATCATGGCTGATAAAAGAAATTCTCTCCAATCTCTTTTTATAGAGAGATGGGTTTGTGCGTGTTTTTATACATCCTTCATAGTTGTATTATCACGAAGCAGGTCCAATGGATTTAGATTGGTACTACCGATTTCCAAAGCATGAGTGTTTAATGTGTTATTAATTTCATCTCATTGGCTTCTGCACATGACAGCAAAATTAAAAATAATTAGATTGTACACGTGTATAGTAAAATTGGACTCCAATTTCAGATTCTAATTGAACAATTGGAATGATAATATATGATAGTAACAACAATAGGAAAATTCAAATAAAACTTTGGATTAAATTGTAACAATCTGAATAAAAAATTCCAGTAAAAAGACAGGATGGAGTGATCCACTCCAAGAAGGCGACCAAACTTGCATAAATATAGAATAATAAATCTCTCTCCGGAAAATTTACATTGTTCATAACTTTTACCTTCACTAAAAATTTTAAAAACATAGTGATTCACATTTGCCATCCAGACATCTACAGCCGGGTCCTCTCCAATTCATGTGAGATTCCATTGATCATTAAGTTCATTTGCAATCTGCAAAAAGTATCATCCATCGGTCCACAGCAGTGCTTTTTTCATGGTTATAGGTGCCAAACCTGAACAAAAAGCTAAATATAAGGATAGTGAATTTTAGGCATAATGTGCACCTAATCACATATTAGCAATTTATAACAAATGTAAAGATGCAAACTTTGTAAGTGAATAATAAATAAAACTCAGTGTCAGAACCAAGAAGAAAGCACTTTAATCTGAACCTCAGTGCAAATGTAAATATGCAAATTTTGTAAGCAATTTATAACAAAGATGCAAACTCTGGCTTTGCTATTTTTTTGGAAATTATGCAACGTACCCAAACCAAGTTCTTATCACCGATATTAATCTCTTTGGTTTTCACGTTTGACTGCAAAATCAAGAAAAAAACTTAATTAGCACAGTAACTCGCTTGACCCGATACATAGAAGTGATTTTAATGAGAATGAGCCCACATACATTTAGCCACATGATGCAAAATTCAACTTCAATTTACCCAAACCAAGTTCTTATCACTAGTATTAATCTCTTTGGTTTTCACGTTTGACTGCAAAATCAAGAAAAAACTTAATTAGCACAGTAACTCACTTGACCCAATACATATAAATGGTTTTAATGAGAATGAGCTTACATGCATTTAGCCACATGATGAAAAATTCAACTTCAATTTCAGATTCTAGACACATGTCACAAAATTAGAATTCTAATTTGGTGTGTACACGTGACACACAATTAGAGTTCTAATTTGAAATTCAATTTCACACTCTCTCTGCTTCATCTATTATTATATATATATAGATTACTACGTAACATGTTGGAAGAAATACCTCTAAACTAGTTTCAACCTATACTTTATTCATGAGTTATAAGGGCTTGGACATCTCATGCTCCTTGATCATCTCGCTGTAAAGACATTTTTTTTCACTTTTTTTTTTTTTTTAATAACTTATAAAGGTGATAAGTTTGGACAAAAGCAATGTTTTTTTATGGGTAAAATATCATTTTCGTCCCTAAACTATCACAAAAGTTCGTTTTTCTTCCCTTAATTTTCAAAAATTCTATTTTCATCCCTAAACTATCACAAAAATTCATTTTTCGTCCTTAAACTTTCAAAAGTTCTATTTTCATCCCTAAACTTTTCCAAACGTATTGATTTTCGTCCCTCCCACATCAGCACTCTGTCAAGCCACGTCAGCACTCCGTCAGAACTTTTGAAAGTTTAGGGACGAAAATAGAACTTTTGAAAGTTTAAGGACAAAAAACGAACTTTTGTGATAATTTAGGGACGAAAATAGAACTCTTGAAAGTTAAGAGACGAAAAACGAACTTTTGTGATAGTTTAGGGACGAAAATAATATTTTACCCTTTTTTTTATTTTTATTTTTATTTTTTATAAAAATGTTATTTTTATTGTGTATGGTTCTTCACGAGAATCACAACCCAAGCGAGGATCGAATGAGTCTCAATGTATGATTCGACTAACTATATTTTTTACATTGAGAGTTTTATATTTTGCTTTTATTTGAGGTATAAAAGCAATAAAATCATAAAATAACTGAAAACACTTTTTTATTACATTGAAAAATAGAATTACATTATAGCATAAAAAATATATAATTACAAGACTTTTTATTATAATTACAATGAAGAATTACATGGCCTTGTCATTGAATTTTGGGATCTATGACATTGCAAAAAGAAATATGGGATATCTATGAAGTTGAGTTGTACGCAGAGGCGAAGCCAGGGGGGTCAAGAGGGGTTGCCTCCTGGCTCATTGAAAAATAAATCCTTGAAGTAAGTATATTATGAACTATCGTTCGGCACTTTACCCAAACAAAAAAAAGACTCCTACTTTAATATATGTACAGAGTACAGACCCTTAACACCAATAAAGTAGAAAAAAAAAATCTTCTCCCACATACCAAATCATATCACTTTTTCAACAAATTTAGTATTCTTATTAGTTTTATCTCACCAGGATGTTTTCACCCATTTCATTGTTCCTTTTTTTTTTTTCTCAATCATTATTTTCAGTTTACTATTCACAACACTTTTCTAGTAGAGTAATGCTATGAATACTATAAATTTTACAAATTGATGTACTATCAATCATAAAAAAATTCATTTAAACATTTATTTATTATATTGTTTAAGTGTCATATATTCTTGTCACATCAGTTTGTGAATTTTTTACAATAGAATTTACAGTCATTTTAGTTTTGAGAAATTCTATGTCCACAACAATTTAACTACACTTTACAACAAATCTTAAATAATTAGTTGTTATTGGTGAACAAAAAATTAATTTCAGTGGTTGGTTGAAATTTGACCTAGTAACAACTTATCACTTATGATTTGTTGTGAAAGTATTGTGAAATCTTACTTATTACATTTTTTTCATGGCAATTCAATTAGTGGTCCTCATAAGTAACACATAATTATTAGGAAAAAAAAAACTTAATATCATTTTAATACTATTTTAATCTTGCCCCTCTCAACTAAAATTCTGGCTCCGCCGCTTGTACGCGTGCCAGAATGAGTTCCACCTCTATTCGTTCTTGAATGGCCTCCATGCAGATTTTGAGCTAGCCCTTATTCCACAACTTCACCATCATTACCACATTCATGCAACACTCTTGTGCATATGCTGTACTGATGACTCCATTTGACATGGAGGCATTCATCAACCAAGTTCCATCCCATTCTAACATCTCATTTTACTCTGCTCTCTTTCTGTACACACCCAATTTTCGCAACCATGAAACAAAACTTTTAATTTTCAGAGCAAAAATACCCAAAAGGGCAAAATATAATTTCTTCCATCCAAGGCTTAAAAAAAAGCACATCATAATGGGTTGTTAGGGAATTCAATGGCAAAGTAGCAATTTTTTAAATGAAAATTTGAGTTTCAATAAAGCCATGTCATGTGAAATATTACTGATTTTCATTGGTCGAAAAACTAGTTCAAAGTAAGCATGAATACATGAACTTAAAATTAATTGAGTTTTTTTTTTTTTTTTTTTTTTGAATATCAAACATTTGCTTTTTATTCAACTGGCTAGTAAATTAGCTAATAACAAGTGTAAAATGTCTGGAGGAACATTCGCCATCCAAACTTCATATTCACTACAAAATCTAGCTCTTCTAGCTAAGGCATGTGCTACTACATTGCCTTGCCTACGAACGTGAGAGAAAGACAAGCTCCTATTGGAGATTACATAAGACAACGTATCTTTAATCAAATGACCTATAGCAGAATTCAACCTATTCCCATTTTTTAGAGCCGAGATAATGGAAAGGGAATCTCCCTCTAAAATTGACTCAGTAATGCTAACTTCTTGCACAAATCTGGCTGCATGATGAGTTGCAAGAGCTTCCACAGCTTCAACCGAGGATGGGAGGGGAATTTTTTCAGATAAGGATGCCATTACTTCTCCAGCTGAGTTTCTAATCACCATTCCTATCCCTGCTTCCCCTGTTTCTTCAAACACAGCACCATCAAAGTTGGTCTTGTACCTGCCAAGTGGAGGAGGATACCATCTAGTCCTTGGTTGGGGTTGTTTTTTCTGCATAATGTTGTTCCCAGACCTGTAGATAGCAAGGTAATGATGGGCTTCCGCTGCTATTTTCTGAACGGGCATCACTGGTTCATTGAGCCGAGCCTTATTTCTCCTACACCATATAGACCAGGCAGTTGTGGCGAAAAGATCAAGAAGCTGAGGTTTGGTTTGAATTAATCCCACCAGTGCCGAGAAAGAACCACAAGGAACTTGGGATCTGTCCACCCAATTGAATTTTGCTTGCCATACTTGATGCAACAACTCGCACTCCCACAAGGCGTGTGAGATGGTTTCAGGTTCCTTTGCACAGAACTGACATGTATCCTCCTCAAGGATTTTTCTCTTCACCAAGTTTGATTTAGTGGGCAAAGCATCTGAACATGCTCTCCATAGAAAGTGTTTGATTTTTCCAGGAGTGGACATCTTCCATATTCCTTTCCAAACTGAGTTGCTGACTCCACGGGTTGCTTGACCATCTTCCTCATTGCTACATTCCTCACTCAGCATTTTATAACCTGACTTTACTGTGTAATTACCAAAGCTATCCAAAGGCCAAAACAGAAAATCATTTTGGGGTAGTGAACTCAGCGGGATAGCCTTGATAAGTTTAGCTTCATCAGAGGTGAAGACCGAATCAATTAGATTGGCCTTCCACACCCTCATGTGTTGGTCTATAAGCACATCAACTGTGCTGTTCTCAGGTAAGGAGTTATTTGGTATACTAACTCGCCTTCCATTGTTATCCATCAGCCATGAGTCTCCAAAAATTCTGATCTTGCAACCATCTCCAACCCGCCACAGACCACCCTGAGAAATAACTTTCCTTGCCTTTAAGATGCTTTTCCATGCATATGAGCCCGAATTTTGCTTTGCATCAAAGATTGAACCATTGGGGAAATACTTCGCTTTAAACACCTTGTAGAAGAGGGAATTTGTATCATGTATCAATCGCCACACTTGTTTTGCCAACATTGCCTCATTAAATCTGCACAAATCTTTAAAGCCCATCCCACCCTCACCTTTTGGCTTGCATAGAACCTCCCATTTCCTCCAATGGATTTTCCTCCTATCTCCCCGTTGTACCCACCAAAATTTCCTTATCATTGCTTCAATATCTTTGCATAGCCCCACCGGTAATTTGAAACAACTCATGGCAAAAGTTGGTATGGCTTGGACTACAGATTTGAGGAGAATCTCCTTGCCCGCTTGCGATAATAATTTCTCCTTCCAACCTTGTATTTTTCCCCACACACGATCCTTGATAAAATTCAAGCATGCTCTTTTGTTCTTCCCCACTACCGCCGGTAACCCCAAGTACTTCTCATACTCCTTAACTTCAGGCACGCCAAGGACTTCTTGGATAGCGTGTTTTGTGGCAGTAGAGACATTCGTGCTAAAGAACAGAGTAGTTTTTGATTTATTGACTTGTTGCCCCGAAGCCCTCTCATATCTCTCTAAAATATTTTGGATGCTCTGGATATCTCCCATTTGAGCTCTACAAAAGAGCAAGCTGTCATCTGCAAAAAATAGATGAGAAATTCTTGGGCCTCTTTTGCATAGAGAGAACCCTCTAATTTTTTTCTCCTGCACAGCTTGTCTAATAAGACCTGTTAGTCCCTCCGAACACAATAGAAATAAATAGGGAGATATTGGATCGCCTTGTCTAATACCTCTTGTGGGGGTGATATTACCCTTGGGTTCACCATTCACAAGAATCGAATATGTCACCGTGCTAATACAAGCTGAAATGAGATTAATCCATCTCCTCTGAAAGCCCATTTTCTCCTTTAGTTGAAGAAGAAAATCTCATTCTACTCTGTCATACGCTTTGCTCATGTCTAGCTTCATGGTCATGAACCCCGTCTTGCCTTTTCTCCTCTTTTTCATGTGGTGGAGGGTCTCAAACGCCACCAAGATATTATCACTCATAGCCTTATCTGATTGAAAGGCGCTTTGTGACTCAGAAATTATTTCAGGTAGGATCTTCTTCAACCGGTTCGCCAAGACTTTTGAAATCAGCTTGTACAGGATATTACATAAAGCTATTGGGCGGAATTCAGTCACATGCTTCGGACTCTTGACCTTTGGAATGAGAGTGATATATGTGTGGTTTAAGCCTACTGGTATCACCCCTGAATTCAGACAGGAGATAACAGCCTTGGCCACATCATCTCCAATGCTCTCCCAAAAATGTTGGTAGAATACGGGTGGCATGCCATCTGGACCTGGAGCTTTTAAAGGGGCCATTTGTTGGAGTGCAATATCAACCTCAGCTTTTGTAAATTCAGCTAACAACATAGTGTTCATATCATTGGTGACCACCTGTGGAACATACTGAAGGACAGATTCTATTTCACATGGGTTAGATGTAGTGAATAGAGATTGATAATAATTAATAATAATATTTGCTACATTATTTTCACCAAAACACATTTCACCCATCTGATTTCGGAGGCCATCAATCTGGTTTCGCCTGAATCTTTGTGATGCTTTCCCATGAAAGAAGGCCGTGTTCTTATCACCCGATGTGATCCAATGAGCTTTGGAACGCTGCTGCCAGAGTTTTTCTTCATTGGCCAACAATTCTGTGATCTCCTTTTTGAGATTAAAGACACTCTCATAGCTACTGCCCCTTTGAGCCTCGGTTTCTGCCTTCTTTAGTGCACTTCTTTTTTCATTCAAGGCTTTTGTGATGTTCCCAAAACTAGTTTTACTCCAATGTTGAAGTTGGTTCTTGCATCTGTCCACCTTCACCATAACATCCTCCATGTAGCAGCCTGTTTCCGTGCTAGGCCAAGCCGATTTAATAACATCAAGACAACCTGTTTCACTCAACCATACTTGCTCAAACCTCCATACGTTCTGGAATTCCTTTTGGGTGAACAACAATCGGTTTGTGGTCAGAGGTTCCACATTCCAGATGGCATACCTTAGAAGCTGGAAACATTGTAAGCCAATCAGATGTGCCCACAGCTCTGTCAAGCCTTTCCCAAATCGTGTATCCATCAGGGTAGGACTTACTCCAAGTAAATTGAGTTGGTTTGGTAATTAAGAGGAGTAATGAATGTCAAATAAAATCTCAACTCTAATTGGTTGGTTTAATTGAAAGATTATTGTCATGCACACATTATAAAATGAGCAAGACTTAAGTACAGTACTTAAGTGTTGTTTTTTAGGTTCCCATTTTAAGATTCTACCATGTGGATTTTTTCTTATAGGATGAAAGTGTATTTTTTAATTAAG
The DNA here is from genome assembly GCA_019022515.1 of Quercus aquifolioides. Taxonomy (NCBI): domain Eukaryota; kingdom Viridiplantae; phylum Streptophyta; class Magnoliopsida; order Fagales; family Fagaceae; genus Quercus; species Quercus aquifolioides. The sequence continues at coordinate 18,320,491 of CM032335.1, read as the reverse complement.
TAGATACATGGCTAAATCTTAAAAGGGAAATCTAAGGAACAGCACCTAAGGTATTATACCTAAGTTTTATCCTTATAAAATAAGGAAAAAATTAACGGAAGATTTAAGAAATATTTTTATAAATTTTGTATGGAAAAAAATTTTAATTGTTTTGATGGCTTTTTATGTTTTTTATGAAAGTGGTGTTAAAACTTTCCTAAAATTGTCGTTTATTAACAATAGATATAAAAGTACCCGTTAACATGACCTATAAAATAATACAATATAATTATAATTATCAAAAACTAATTAATTATTTTTCAAAAATAAATAATTATAGTGATAATTTGGAAGACTCGATCCCAATTAGAATCATCCCCATTTAAATAAAAGTCCACTAAGATATATATATATATATATATTTAAAAAAACATGAATTTTTCATTTAGAATCTTAAAAATCAAATAGGGTCACAAAAAATCATTAGAATAAACGTGGCTTTAGGTTGGCTATGGCTGCGTTTTTTAAACGTGGGTATAAGTCCTCTTTAAAATATATATATATATATATATATATATATATAAACAAACACTGGCAGCTCTACATGCAAGCCAGGGTGGTCACATGACCACCTTGACTTACAAAAAATTGCATATATACACTTGCCAAAAAAAATTTATATGTTAAACTAATTTATTGTAATCACTATAATAAAAATGTTGAACACCATAACTTGAGAAATACAAAAAATTAGATTTTACAAAAATAAGAATAATACTACATTCACAACATTTTCACAATAATTTTACAACAAATCCAATGTGGAAGGTTGTTATTTATTCTAATTTGGGCTCAATACAGATATTATTTTTTTATCCACCAATAACAGCTAGCATTACTTCAAAATTAATTTTGCCCCCCAAACATAATCTTTAATCCCTTTTATATTAAAAAAAGTAAAAAAAAAAAAAAAAAAAACTTAAATAGCAACAATAAATATTAGCCCAAATAACAATAAACATAAACCAAACAAAAACAAGATAAGACCAAACGACAACAAGTGATCAAACAAAAAGCCTACTATAAAAAAAAAAGGAGATAAAAAACGCTAAACATTCAAATTTATAGCTCCTTCAACCTATTTAACAAAAATAGTCTCTAATTTCATTTTTCCTTAAAAAATGATACCAAAAAAAATATTGTGATTGTTAGTTCTCCTTTTTTGGCATTGAAGTCACAACAATATTACTCTCCTTAGTGACACGACTCACAATTGTAACAAATATTCAAATTATTGCTTAATTAAATTTTTGAGTGACCACCCTAAAAAAAATTCCTAGAGCTATCACTGTGTGTGTGTGTGTGTGTGTATTCAATTGGACCTATAGCCACGCTTTGTGAATGCGGAAATAGGCTCAATCCAAAAAAACACGGTTAAAAATACTTAGAAACGCGACTATATACTTAACCTATAGTCGTGTTATAAAAACGCAACTATAGGTCAACAATTTAAGCCGCGTTACCCAGTAGCCGCGTTTCGGAAACACGGCTAAAAACAACATGGCTATAGGTCGCATTTTTAGTAGACTGTGCTTAAAAACTTAAAGTGCATATTAATATTAACACTTAAATCAGCATGACTTAAAGTGCAGATTAATATTAACACCTAGATCAGTATGTCAACATCTTTACAAACATACAAGTCTTATCCTCCAGGCCGCTTCTGTGTATCCAAAACTCAAGTTGGTTTATTGTAATACATTCTGAAGTTTCACGATAAACTAGCTTTTTCCTTGTATTTTATATGTTGTTTGCGGATCTTTCACTACTTTCATCTCAGTTTTATTTTAAATAATCTAAACTTCAACTTTTTGAAAATAAGTTAGTTTTTAGTTTGTCTCACATTATATAAAACTAGCTTGTAACCCCATACATATAAATGGATATACTTAAAGATATACAATAAGATACATAATATAATTCCTATATATATAATTTAAATAATATTGATAGTCATTTTTATATTTTGTTAACTCTTTACAAAAAAAATTGTAAGGATATTATTAAGTATAAAATGTAAATTGTTCATTTTTTTTTAAAATTATTATGAAGCACTTTTTTTTTTTTTTTTTAATGATTCATTTACTCTAGAATTTTTTGTTTTTGTACTTAATAACTCACTTTGATGAATAATTATGTTGTGGTCCCACGTTTGATTCTAAAATTAAGAAATAAAACTCTTTAAGAATAAATAATTTATGACACATGGCGCAAAATTGGAACTTTAATTTGGAATTCTAATTTGAATTTCTCTCAACTTCACCTATTATAATTGTGGGGGATTTTTCCCGTCACAAGCTCTTTCCGCTTTGGGGAGCCAAGCCTGCACGGTTTTGTTCTCAAGCGACGTGGGAGGTCAGGATTTTCATTTTTGAGACTTGACACCTTAGTCCCACATCGGTAAGAGATGCGCCCCACTCATGGCTTATAAGCCCTTAGAGCACTCATGGTAGTGGTACACTCATGGTTGCTCCAAGGGCTTATAAGCCATGAGTGGGACGCATCTATTGCCGATGTGAGACTAAAGTGTCAAGCCTCAAAGGTGAAAATCCTGATCTCCCACGTCGCTTGAGAACAAAACCGTGCGGGCTTGGCTCCCCAAAGCGGACAAAAAGCTTGCGGCGGGAAAAATCCTCCACAATAACCCTATGCATATGTATAGATATACTTAAATATATATAATAAGATACATCATATAATTCCTATATATATAATTTAAATACTATTGATAGTCATTTTTATATTCTGTTAACTCTTTACAAAAAAAATTGTAAGGATATTATTAGGTATAAAATGTAAATTGTCCATGTTTTTTTTAAAAAAAAAATTACTGTGAAGCACTTTTTTTATTTTTTATTTTGTTATGATTTATTTACTCTAGACTTTTTGGTTTTTATACTTAATAACTCACTTGGATGAATAATTATGATGTGGTCCTACATTTGATTCTAAAATTAAGAAATAAAACTCTTTAAGAATAAATAATTTAGGACACAACGCGCAAAATTAGAACTCTAATTTTGAGTTTCTCTCAGCTTCACTTATTATTATATATATAGATAAGTTACGGAAAATAAACAGTTCCCAAAAACGCACATCAATCTAATTATATGTTTGTGAAATGACTGAATTCAAAAAAAAAAAAAAAGTTTTTCACCCACTGTATTAATATTATGAGATATGATATGTCCACAACATTTTCACAACTTTTTTACAACAAATCCTAAGTGGCAGGTTGTTACTAGTTGTTATTATTGGGGCAAAAAAGTAATCTTAGTGTTAAGTTCAAATTTGAACTAATAAAAACTAACTATCTATAATTTATTGTGAAAATATTGTAAAAATATTGTGGATATAACATCTCTCTAATATTATTGTAATTTTTTTTTTTTTTGGTTGCTGAGAACTATTATTATTGTACTTAGTACTTCGAGTCAGAATATCAATCATAGGACCCTGTGTCTATCTATAAACCTTTACTTTTGGGGTAAGGCTTGGGTCCAGTGCAACTGGTCCGCCAAATCCCTAGTTTTGTTAATCAATTTATACAGCATACTAGCAGAGTACGTACGATATTCTTCAAGTTTCCTCTTGTGAAAAAGATACTGTTAATATTGGAGTCGAGCTATTTTTATAAGAGTTAAACACTCGAGCTTCTTTCAATTTAAAGTCCAATTTTTTTAATTAAATTTTGCTATTTCACAATATAGATTGGACCCTGTTAATATTGGACTCGAGCTATTTTTATAAGAGTTAAACACTTGAGCTTCTTTCAATTTAAAGTCCAATTTTTTTTAATTAAATTTTGCTATTTCACAATATAGATTGGACTTTCAAAGACTCATTAACAGTGCCTCATTAAAAAGCCTCCTGGAAAATAGCAAAACTCGAATACTTTAGAAAGAAGAAAAAAAAAAAGGTGAGTCAGATTGTTGAAACTTGTGGCCTTTAAGAACGACCTCACGGGCATAGCATAGATGAAGGTTTTTCCATGTGATTATGACTATACATTCGTAAGGCTTATGACTATACATTCGTAAGGCTTAGAAGTTGGACAACAATTAGAGAGGACAAAAGGCTTGGCTTAGACCACGTAAGGCTGGATACACATTGGTCGGTATCCACACCATTCCTTTCATAAAAGTAAGGCACGAAAGCAACCAGCAATACTGTTTTGCTCCTTCACCACTAAAATATTACTATACATTTAATACCAGACCCATCCTATATAATGTATAATTTTCGGGTCTAGTTGGAAATTATTTTTTAGGGGGGGTCCATTGTGAAATATCATAAATACCCACTTCACGTGAGGAGCAAATGATGAAATTTTAATTGGGGAAAAAAAATACAGAAAATGGCAGTGCCTTAATTAAGTATAATTAGGAAAAAGTGTCTTGTCCCAATTTGGACCTATGTGACTTTTTCTCTTTTTTGAATAAAAAATAAGTCTATAATATAGACTTATCAACCTTACGCCATATGACAATAATAAGTAATACAGTAATACTACACTTACCACCAAAACTTTGATGAAGTTATCATCATAGACACAACACATTCATTGAAGCTCATTCTCAACGTCATGAACTTACGTGTAACTTCTCGAACCTAAAAGTGTTGAAAAGTGTTGGTCCCCAAAGAAATTGAAAACAAAAAAACTATAGCAATGAATGCAAATGCAAATGCAAGTGTGATATTGACTTGACATGTATCTAATATTATTTAATTTGGTGGCGTTTTCATTGTCGAACATTTATCATTTGCATTGTCCTAGCTCTTGTGCCTGTGTGTCTCTGCTCTCTACCCCTTATCCAATCTAACCAGTGCCAACCGCCAATACCAAACAATAGCAAGTGGTTTGTATCCAATGGAGGTCTCAATTCTCATATTACATTGCTTTGGAAAACCTCTTATTAATAGATAAATAAATTTTAATTTTAATTTTCTTATGAATTGATCCCCAAATATTTTGGATTGGCATCTTAAAGAAGGTCCAAAGTCAAAATACTCTGAGAATGGGAGTTTTAATTTAAGGTAGACAGAAGTATATTCTAAATTATGGCTAAAGGAGTAATATATTATAGGTCAAATTACTATTTTGGTCTCTAAACTTTACTAGAAGTTTATTTTTTATTCTTAAACTTTAAGAAATTCATTTTTCATCTCTAAACAATTGAAAAGTTTATATTTCATCCATAAACTATTGAAAATGTTTTATTTATGTCTTTAAGCAAATATGCACATGCACATGCACATGCACATGTATACATACACATTACATTTTTTTTTTTGTCACTGAGTTATATATGATGTACTTTTTTTTTTTAATAGAAAAGTTAACAAATGTCCTAAGTGCATTGGTATATGAAATATTTTAAAAAAAATTTATGAGAAAATAAAAAGGTGATTGATTTTTTTTAATGTTTTTTATATTTTCTAAAAAAGTTATATCAAAATTTTTCTAAAATAATATATTAACCAATGCTCTAAAGAGCAAGGACACACGTAACGAGACTCTTTTTTAAATAAATTTTCCTTCACCCCCTTTCTTCCTTTTCTCACAAATCCATAAACATCCCAAATTTAGAAAGATCTCGAATCCATATCCATCGAGGCTGCGCTTGGAAACCATGGCAGAGCATTGCAACCCAAATCGGAGCTCGGTTTAACCACGAGTCTATTGCGACCTAGATTGGAATTAAATTCATCATTTATCTCCATTGATGAATGATGGTTCGGTGCATGAGCAACCAAGATCGAAAATCCAAACCTGACCTCTATTTCCACCAATTTGTGTGGATCGGTGCATGAGAGATATAGAGAGTTAGATGGGAAACCAAATAAAATAAAAATTATTTTGTCTATACATTGATGAACAGTACTATCTCAATAAGTGTATTGAGGTATTGTTCACCAATAAATTTGGTGGACAAAATTATTGTGACTAATACAAACCGATTTTATTAGCTTTGGTATAGTTTAGTTAAAAAGCTTATTTGTTCACCTTCTTTTTTTACCATAAAAGATTCCAGCGAGTAGCGAACAACACAATTGCAAGAACACGTAACACGTGACTTTTCCTAAAGAGGAAAGAAACGGAAAAATGTACACCATACATGTTAGAGAATGGTGTTTATTGTAATTTTAGACAACATGAAGGATTATTCTATTACACATGAGCAAGAACAACGAATGTTAAAATAAATAAATAAAAAATAATAATTTCAGGTTGACACTTAATGACTGTCTATTTATCCATATAAAATGCATAGAAAAAAAAGCACTATAGATTTAAAGTTTGTGGTAGCCTTTCATTGGTCCAATTAAAGATCCAAAAACCTCCAATGACATCTCTACAACTCCATTCGAATGGGATATGAAAAGCTTCTCCACAAAATCCCTTCCAGACCAAACCCAACAAACAAAACGCAAACAAAAACACAGCATAGCCGAAGATGAAGAAGAAGAAGACGAAGATAACGAAGAAAAAGCTAGATGCGAATGGGATTTCAATCTCTCCACCATTGTTTCTTCGAGCGCATCCATTGGAGCTGTTTCCGACACCCTCGGAGCAATCGAATTCGATCCCTCGGATACCTTGGTAGCCACAGGTGGCATAGCGAGAAAGATTAGAGTTTATAGTTTAAGCACTTTGTTGCCTGATGATGAAGAAGAACGTGTTGACAATGTTAGTGGTACTAAGTTGTTAGACCACGCCAGTGCATGTGACTATTACGTGTGCACCCCAGCAAAGCTTAGCAGCCTGAGATGGAAACCCGGGTCGGGCAATCGGGTCCTGGGGTCCGGGGACTATGATGGGGTTGTGATGGAGTATGACCTCGAGAGGAAAATACCCATTTTTGAGCGTGACGAGCATGGTGGGCGCCGGGTCTGGAGCGTGGACTATTCGCATTGGGATCCGGTTATCGGAGCATCCGGGTCGGACGATGGAACCATGCAAATATGGGACCCGCGTTGTGAAGGTGGGAAATGTGTGGCTACGGTGCAGCCTAGCGTGTCACGTAGTCCTGTTTGTTGTGTGGAATTCAATCCATTCGGTGGGGCATTAATTGCCGTTGGATGTTCTGACCGGAGGGCTTACGGGTATGATGTTAGAAACTTGGGTGACCCGGTTGTGGTTTTTGATGGGCATGGTAAAACTGTTACTTATGTTAGATTTCTTGATGATCATACGATTGTTTCAGCTGGGACAGATGGGTGTTTGAAGCTGTGGAATGTTGATGATTCTACACGTGTGATTCGCACGTACAAAGGGCACGTGAACAGCCGGAGCTTCGTCGGGTTATCCGTGTGGAGAAATGGTGGGTTACTTGGATGCGGGTCGGAAAATAACCGGGTCTTTGTGTATGATAAGAGGTGGGGTGAACCCATATGGGTGCATGGGTTTGAGCCAGTGGCTGGACCCGGGTGTGACCATGGGTTTGTTAGTAGTGTGTGTTGGGGCCAAGTTGGGGAGGACCAATGTACACTTTTGGCAGGAGGATCAGATGGGGTTTTGCAGGTTTTTGTGGGCAAAAGGAAGTTGCTTTCATATTAGGAATTGCTTCTGAGTTCTGACCCACTTTCCTACAGTATTGTTTGGGAATTTTAATCATATGGAGAATTGTGCATGCAATTTTTTTTTAGAATAAAGATAAAAGGAAAAAGAAAGATAGAGGCCATTTTGCTTAGCTTTTATCACTTCTGATAACAAATGTTTTAGGGATGCAACTACATTTACAGCTCTGTGTTGTGAATTGTCCTTCCTAAATCCTAATTGATACTCAGCCTGATTTTAGATTTTTCTTTTCGTTGTAAATGTTATGGGTCCTGCCTATGACTATGAATTGAGTCATGCATCATGAGGTGGTTTATTCAGAGGCTGTCTTATTTGATTACAATTCCACTTTGATAAGAATTGAATAATAAGAAAAATGCAGTGGTCCTTGTAAACTAGTTTATAGCTCTTGCATATAATTGAAACATGCCATTAGGTGTGTTTGGATTTTGGGTATAGCAGCATTAATCTTGAGAATTAGAAGGTAACATTTGTAATCTACATAGACAATTGATTTGTGGTAGTTGTTAGCCCAATCTCATCAAATTTAATGTGTTGTGTTGTGTTTTTTTTTAAAATAAATTTATTTTGCATGGTTTTCTTAACCAAGTTTGTTAAAGAGTAATGTGACTGTTTAAATTGTCAAATTTCACATTAAATAGTATTGACAAAAAGTTGATGGTTAATATAAAATTGTTAGACCAAAATCCACTATCAACCTTTTAGGTTAATGCAACATCCTGACCTGCTATATTAAGCGTTGAAGCTTTCATAATGAGCATGGACATGGTGCTGACTCTCCAAATCTCACCCAATATACCAGTAGCATGAATGTTAGTGGTTCCCACAGGGCCACAGTTGAGTAGATAAGATTTTTATTTTTTCTTTTTATGGAAGAGTAGATAAGATATCTACTCAGTCCGTTTGGATAGCGCTTATTGTTGCTGAAAGTTGATAAAAACTGATTGTTGCTGAAAATACTGTAGCAAAATAATTTTTAAATGTGTAAATAGTATTGTGGGACCCACTTTTAATATTAAATATTACATGAATAGTGCATGAACAGTGTGTAAACAGTACACACGGTTCACGCACAGTAAATTTTGTCCCCCCAAAGTCAACAAAGTGCGGAAAAAAAAAAAAAAAAAAAAAAAAAAGAGGTAAAACGTCACTTTACTTTGAGTAGCAAAACTTGCTATCCAAACGCAGGCTATATATATTACTATATTAGTTGCATCTATGGCTGCTTAAAAATTTAGTGGTGGGCGTTAGTAGCTAAATGTAGTACTCCAATAGTGATGTATCGGAGACCTCATAATAAAGCTTAGTAACGATGTATTATGCCTATTAATAACATGTTTAGAAAAAAGTATCCATTTTATTTATTTTTTATTATTACATTAATCGGGGAGAGAGATTAGAACTTTTCTTTATGTCTTTGTCTTGTGAGGAAAAAAAAAACTTACATAATTCCAGAGTAGTGTTTCGGGCTCTCACAAAGAAAGTAGACCCCACATGTGGGATCCACCCTCCTTTGTGAGAGCTCGAAGCACTACTCTGAGAGTATGTAAGTATTGCCAGACTTACATAATTACATGTGGATGAAGAGATTTGTTTTTGTTTTTGCATGCGTAAAATGTACTTGATTGTTTGAGCTTAAGTCCAATATTAGATAATAAATTTTTTTTTTTGTGTGTGTGTGTGTCTTTTTTTTAGGGCAAGTTGTTAATGCAGCATTGTTAAGTCTACATCCACTTGTTTAAATTTTTAAATGAGTTTATTTTTTGTATTGAAATGATGTCCTAGGCTCTAGCTTGTCACATTAAGCCCTTCACAAAGAAACTCTTCAAGACGTTAATTCTTAAACTCTCACAAACCTAAGATCTTAAAATGTTAATTTTTTATTTTTATCTTTTGTATATATGTTCTTTCAATGAATAATGCTCATTACAAAAATTGGCATATTTTTCTGTCTAAAACTAAGATATAGACCATATAATTTCAAAGGAATGTTAAGGAAATAACATTTTTCACAACTATTAAATGGTCTGTTTTAATTAGGGCAATATCATTTTTACATGTCATATTAATAGTTGCAAAAAAAATGTTATATTTCTAAATTTTTTGACAATTTTATCCCCATTACAGTATAACACATTCATAAAATTGCAAGGAAATGTTTTAGAATCAATAAATCTAAAAGACAGAATTATTCACAATTGTTGTGTTGATACATTGTGATTGGTGTTGAACTGCTAATAAAAGTGAGTCACAGTAAAATGATATTACTTCAATAACAAGTTGTTATATTAATAATTGTGAAAATGATTGTAATTTTTTTTTAGTGTTGATATTATTGTTCGTTTAAGAATAAAGTTTGGCTCAAACATGTTTGGATGAAATTATTTTTTCCAACTTATTACGTGGCGATATATAAAACTATACATGATTCATTAAAAAATTCATTTAACTAAAATTACATATGAATGGTCTCTTTAATCGACACATCATGAGTTGGAGCAAGATGACACCGCAAATATTTGGAGGCAAACTTTTTCCATTTTGTACGTTTTTAGACCCTTAACACAAGATGTTTAACCTAGTTATTTAGCCAAATGATTACTTAGATAAATTATTCAGTTATAGGTTAACACAATAAAATCATATCATGTAAATCATGCGGAAAAGTAAAGAATACAACGATATGATAATCTAGGAAAACCTAAATGGTAAAAAACCTGGAGAGGATTTAACCTAACTATTCTTAATGTAAAACATATCCACTATGAAAGAATTGAAGTTTTTACAATAGAACTTAAACCACTAACATCCTATTACTACCTCGAGTAGAAAACTTATTACCACGATTATGTGACAACTTTGAGTTCATGGATTACTTCTTTCCTTGATCCACAGCAACCACAAGTTCTCCTATTCGTGACTTTGAAACTCCACTCAAGGGTTTAAGATCTTCTTTAAAATTCTTTATATAGCAACTGAAGAGATCATTAAGTTCTTGACATGAATCTTAATCTTGATCTTGATAACCCTAAGTGTGTGTATGAAGGTAAATACCTCTAGATCTCACAAAAGATTTAACACACAACTCTCCAAAGACCTATAAAACGTAGCTAGGATTTTTCCTTTTATACTTGAAGTAAAACACTTAACCCTACACGTCATATGAGTTTAGGCTGAATTGGAATTTCTACATAAAATTAAATCTGCACGAGATTCGATATCGAGTCTAATTTTCGATTGATCGAGACTTGCAAATTTTGTCCAATAATTTATGCAATCACTCGATTCCAATTTTACAATAAAACATACTTTGAACAAGCCTAAACATAGATTTTATGTTTTGATCATGGTTTGCCAACACAATACATATTAAAGTTTTAATACATTAGTTCCAAAAGTCTTAGAATCTAACACATTTTTATTTATTTATTTTAAAATCAAGGGATTGTATAAAACACACACTTTCTAGGCTTCTAGCATCTAAATTGTAGTGACCATAACTAGAATTCATTAAACATAACAACAAAACTCATTGTATATTAAGCATATGTAACCACCTTTACATGTAACAACGCTTGTGGAAATTGGATAACAAGACCGTGACCAAAAAAAGCACACCACCAATTGCCCTAGATTTATCAAAATTTTATTTGAGATAGGTTGATAGTGGAGACTTCTAGAGGGAGGTGGGTTCCATTATCTATGAGCTATCATTTGAACAATTCCGGGCAAACTACAAAAATCAGCCATGTTTTAGGTTTGCGCTAATACCAAGTACTGCCAATATTTTTCAAAACTATCCAATTTGGTCCCTAAACATTCCTTCTAATAATTTGCTTCATTCCAATAACTTGTCTTGACTGGAAAAGTCTCACGGTAATTACATTATAATTTTGATAGGTGTTATGAATATTATATACACGATGGAATGTTTGGATAGTCAATAATAAATAACTAAAATAACTGAGGAGTAGGGAAATTTTTAATAATGATTTGTGTTTGTGCTTAAGGAGTAATTTATATTTCTGAAAAGTTTTACTAGTAAGTAGTAAATTATAGTATTACCTTAAACGGAAGGGTAGTTTTTTTTTTTTTTTTTTAACTCTTTATACTTTACCCCTAATTTTTAATTTGAAGTATGGTTCGTTGGCTCGTTGCCCTGCTGGTCTCCATTCTGCAATATCTAGAGTTTAGAGAGTCTCGAAACTTTGATTGACAGGGAATCCAATTCCTCTGTAGAGTTTTGCATAGTAGACTCAATTCGGCTGAGCTCCTCCTCTCGATTTCCATAGATTTAGAGAGAGAGAGACAGAGTGTAGAAGAGAAACACAGAGAGAGAGAGAGACAGAGAGAGGGACAGAGATGGTGACTTCATCGGTGGTGAACACGTACCCACTGTCAAGCTACACCTTCGGCACCAAAGAGCCCAAGATGGAAAAAGACACCTCCGTCGCTGATCGCCTCGCTCGCATGAAAGTCAAGTAACTTCTCTAAACCCTAGATAAACCCTCAAAACCCCCACTTGCTGTTTGGTTACCTAGAAAACATTAATAGAAAATTAAAGTTCTTCTACTAGTTTATTTACTCTTTCAGTGTTTTCATTTAAGTCCATAGCCGTTTTTTTTTTTTAGTTCACTCATGGAGTTCAAAAATTGAAACCCTAACTCTTATTTATTTCCAGAATTTTCTTTGTAAAGTTTCAAAATTTTCGTCGTGTTAGTATTGAATTTTGACTGCAATTGACTGCAATTGGAAACAAAAATGTTTTTTTGGTTTTTTGTTTTTGAAGAAAAACTAGTATGGAAGTTTCGGATATGAATTATTATTATAGTAGCATTTTTATGTGATTCCTGGTTATGGTTATTGGTTTCAGCTATATGAAGGAGGGAATGAGGACGAGTGTCGAAGGGATTTTGCTGGTATGTACAATCTATTAATCCAATACACATTATTTCATTGTAAAAATCAAACCTTTATGATGCATGTGTTTGGATTACCTTTTTGTAGACCTTTGATGCTGTACTTGAAAATTGAACCTTCATGATGCTTGCATTTGCATTTGGATTACCTTTTTGCATTTGGGTTTGAGTTCATTGTTGTTTTTGAGATACCTGCCTTTGAGGGATACCGACTAATCGCGATTTTATTTCCTCCCTTGGAACTTTAATTTTGGAGTAAAAAGTTAATGTGTAAAAGAGGACAGGGCCTAAATGGTGGAAATATTAAGATGTATACTAAACGTGTTTACTTGTCTTTCATGGGTTTATTCTCGATTGGTTTGTTGTCTCTTTTCTCTCATTTGAGTTGAATGCGATACTTGTCTTAGATGAAACTGATGGCAGCCTTGTAGTTCCTAGATTGTTTTTTTTTTTTTTTTTGAGGATAAACGGCAGAGTAGTTCCTAGATTGTTATTCACCTTAAATATGTTGCAATTTACTTATCTGTTCGTCAAAACTTGCTTCGTTATTCATAAACAGCAATTATGATAAATACCCATACATGTAAGCTGTTGCAAACACAAACCAAAGGGCACACATTTGTGACACAAGAACATGTCTTTAATACTTTAATTAGCATTTAGACTTTATATGTGTTAGACTATGTTTTCTCTCAAAGTCTCTTCTTTTTGGTACTTTGTTTTAGTGGCTTCGTATCTGGAGTTTTACGCAATGTATTTCCATTTCTGATTTTCTACAATCTGTTAGCTTTAGTTCTTGAGTTATATGCATTTGTTTCTTGATCAGACTTTTCATCATCGTGAACATGATGTTCTTCTTTTTTAATAAAATTCCTATTGCCTATAAAATAAAATGTATTAGACTATGTCCATGAAATTATTTATTATTTTTTGGGGGGTGGGGTGTAAAAATTACTCTTGCACCCAATGAGTTTTGAACCCATGACATCACCGTCTGCCCATTCTTTTGGGAGGAAGAAATGCCATTTGAGCTAGAGTTGGCTTGACTATGCCCGTGACATACATTAATGTAAAAATCTCATGGATTTGATGCTTGTATTGAGATTTTAACAAATTTCCAATGTTAGTGGGATGTTGAAGGACCCAATAGTTTTATAAGCTTATTCAAGTCAAGCTATGCTTTCTTTGAAGGACCCAATATGTGGTGACTAGTGCTGAATAATAGTCCTTTATTAACTCTCAACAAATTTTATAAGCTTAATCAAATCAATCTTTGCTTTCTCTCTAGCGTTTTGTCCTTGTTCCGGATACAGAAGAACACAAATAGTTGGTTACTCATTGGTTCATCTTTGTGGAAATTGTTTAATTTTTTTGATCCATTTTGTAGAGTTAAAGAATTATTTGAAACAAATAAGACTACCTGATAACCTCCAAATCCCAAGTGCCAATTTTGGTGCTTTTCGTCCTTTCACCTTCCTCTATGAGAAACATTAATCCTCTTCCTTTATATATCTTTTTTTTTATAGGTAATTAGAGAACTGTTATCAATGAGAAAAAATGAAAAGTACAAGTTGTTCATGATGATGAACAACAAGAAAAAGATGTAACAAACAGATAGGGAAATCAGAAAGATAATCTAAGGGAAAACATAAACTCTAAAAGAGACGAAGAATCAGTAAAGCCCCAACAACGAGACCACTCAAAAAGACTGCGCTGGCATAAAACCTTTAACTCATCCAATGTCTTCTCCATGTTCTCAAAGGAGTGACGATTTCGTTCCAACCAAACAATCCACATTAAGCACACTAGAATCAAATTCCAAATATTCGAGTTATGCTTCCCAAGCCACTGATGCCAGCAAGATAACAATCCCGCCACCGATCCTGGCATAACCCAATGAATACCAAAAGCCTGAAGCATGAAGGACCATAAGGTATGTGTAACAGGACAATGAAGCAGAAGATGGTCTACTGACTCCCCATCACCACAACACATACAACACCGATTTACCAAAGGGCGACCCCTAAACATGAGATTATCCAAAGTGAGAATCCGATCGTGAGCAGCTGTCCACAAGAAGAAAGCCACTCGCTTAGGAATCTTTGGTTTCCAAACACCCTTCCAAGGAAACAAAAAATTCAGAGTACCCTGAATAGCTTGGTAATAAGATCGGGTATCAAACTTACCATCCCCTTTGAGCCGCCAACAAAGAGTATCCCTCCTATCCCCCCGAGGAATACGAGGATGGATAAACTGAAGTAGAGAGTAAGATGCAGCTAGCTCCTAATCTTCAAAAGCTCTATAAAACCTTAAGTCCCACACTCTAAAAGTACCTCCTTTCGGAGTCCACAAAACCTCAAAGATGCATGCATCCTTGGCAGCTGAACACACATAGAGCTCAGGATAGAGATCTTTTAGGGTATTATCCCCAATCCACCCATCATGCCAGAAGCGGATATGGGTGCCTTCACCCACTACAAAAGACAAATGCTTAGAAAAACTCTCCCACCCTTCATGAATGCTTCTCCAAAGACTGCATCCATGAGTCCTTCTACACACTTTCGTACACCACCCCCCTTGACCCTCACCATATTTTGTGGAGATACCTCTCTGCCAAAGATGGGTAACTTCATGCCCAAAATGCCACAACCATTTCTTTAATAAAGCTTGATTAAACGACGCCACACTTCTTATCCCCAAACCACCCAATTTAACAGGTAAACACACCTTTTCCCAAGCCACCAAAGGATATTTGAAACTACTCTTAGAAGACCCCCAAAGGAAATTCTTTTGAATACATTCCATTCTAGCAGCCACAGCTTTAGGAATAGTGAAGAGAGATAAAAAGTACGTTGGAAGACTTGATAGAGTACTCCTTAGTAATGTGAGTCTACCACCCTTAGATAAATAGAGACACTTCCACCCTGAAAGTTTCTTCTCCATCTTCTCCAAAATAGGATTCTAAATCGAAACTGTCTTAAAAGAAGTTCCCAACGGCATTCTCAAATATTTTATAGGCAAACTCCCCGCTCTACATTGAAGAATACTAGCCAATTCAACTAGATTATTCACCTCCCCAACAAGGACAATCTCACTTTTCCCAACATTAACCTTCAAACTCGTAAACGCCTGAAAACAAGACATTGCCAACCTTATGGATAGCAACTGATCCATAGAGGCATCACAAAATAAGATGGTGTCGTCCACAAACAACAAATGAGAAATCCACACACCAATAGAATTCACTGCTCTCACATGAAGACCTCGAATAAGGTTATTCTTCTCTGTCTTCTTCAAAATTCTGCTTAAAACCTCCGTTATCAAGAGAAACAAAAGAGGAGATAGTGGGTCTCCTTGTCTCAACCCACGAGAATTTCCAAAAAAACCTTCAAGGGATCCATTTACTGAGATTGAAAAACGAACAGAAGTAACACAAACCTTAATCCACCCCCTCCATTTCAACCCAAAACCCATCCGGTCCAACAGATAAAACAAGGCCTCCCAGTTAATATTGTCATATGCTTTTTCAATATCAAGCTTGCAAACCACCCTTGGTAACCGGCTTTTCAGCCTACTATCCAGACACTCGTTTGCAATGAGCACTGAATCCAGAATCTACCTTCCACCAACAAATGAATTTTGAGTCTCAGAGATGAGATTATCCAAAACCGCCCTCAACCTGTTCGCCAACACCTTGGACAACAACTTGTACACACTGCCCACCAAACTGATAGGGCGGAAGTCCTTAATGTTAACAACATTACACTTCTTAGGGATTAAAGTGAGAAACGAAGCATTCAAAGACCGTTCAAACACAGAGTGCTGATGAAAATAATCAAAAAAATCCATGACATCCTTTTCCACAACACTCCAACAATTATGAAAGAAAGCCATGGTGAAACCATCAGGACTAGGGGCTTTATCACCCTCCATCTCCCTTAAGACTTGGATAACTTCCTCCTTCGTGAACTCCTTCTCTAAGGACAGCTTCTCCTCCTCTACAAGACAAGCAAAATCTAATCCATCCATAGTAGGGCGCCCCAATTCAGTTTCCTCATACAGCCCCTGATAGAAGAGAACTAACTAAGAGCGAACCTCCGTCTCATCCTCATAAAGAACACCATCCACCTCGATCCTCTTAATTTGATTAGCATTTCTATGAGAGTTTGCTAATCTATGAAAGAAACGAGTATTATTATCTCCCTCCTTCACATACAAAGCCTGAGATTTTTGTCTCTAGGAAATTTCCTCAAGGGAAGTCAATTGTTCTATGTCTCCTTTGAGTTGAATACGATGGAGTTGATCCTCATTTGAAAGCCCTAGCAACTCCTCTCTTGCATCTAAACTCTTCAGTTTAGTCAGCAAATTTTTCTTCCTAAGAGCCAAGTCACCAAATTCCTCCCTGTTCCACTTTTTTAAGTTAGCTTTCAAAGCCCTCAATTTTTGAGCCAAAATAAAACCTGGTAAACCCACAAAACTGTATCCATTCCATCAATGCTGAACTCTATCAACAAAACCCTTGGCTTTCAACCACATATTTTCAAATTTAAAGGCACTTCGACCACGTCGAATAGCACCAGCTTCCAACAAAAGTGGGCGGTGGTCTGAAATAACACGAGGAAGCACCCTTTGGGATACATTCTCAAAATGTTCCTCCCAATCTAGAGAAACCAAAACCCTGTCAATTCTTGACATAGAGGGAAGACCAGAATCTCTAAACCAAGTGAAGGAAGCACCCTCTAAAGGTAAATCAACTAAAGAATTACTCTCTATAAAGTCCGAATAAAGCAAACATAGCAGGGCTAAACGACTCACAGCCAAGCCTTTCACTTGGGTACCTAATGATATTGAAATCACCTACTAAGCACCATGCCATGGGCCATCTGGCACGCACCTGAGACAACTCCTCCCACAAAGTAGCCCGTTGTCCATCATCATTGGGGCCATACACACCTGTACAAGCCCAAACAAAGTCATCCACCACTCCTCTTAGTAAGACACTGACAGAAAACTGTCCAGCAATAACATCCAATTTTTCAAAAACCCTCTTATCCCAAATCAGCAAGACCCCTCCCGAAGTCTGCACCGCGTCCAAAACAGCCCAATCAATGAAAGGACTACCCCATAAACTCCGAACAAAAACAACATCAGTAGAAGATACTTTCGTTTCTTGAAAACAAACAATATCTCACTTCCGGGGATTGTTAAGCCCCCTTACATTCCAAGAAAGTAGTCATAGAGTCATTTACAACTACCAACAACCCCTACAACAATCGAAGAAACTCTGCTCCTACTCCTAGAAGAGACACCCTCGTAATTAACATTAGAGATAAGCCCTTTAAGTTCCCTGAGACCTCGTGACCCTGAATTAGCCGGTCGCTTGGGCACCCAAACATTAATCACCTTGAGACACTCCTGTTCCAAAAGGCGAAACAAAGCCAAACATTGAGCTTTGTGTTTCATGATAGGGAACCCCACCATCTTGCAGAATTTTTTTCATCAACTGGGACACCCAGTTCGAAGGTGGCCCTGACTCCGTCACCTGAGTTCCTTCTGTAGAGTCCTGAACCAACACCAACTCTCTGAGATCATTGGGTTCCCACCGAGACAAAGGGTCACACTCCAACACACAAATATCTTTCTCTCCACTTCCACAACTATGGTCAAACACTTCACTGATCTCCCACAGAAAGAGGTGAAGCCCAGAAACTGACTGAAATTCCCCAACAGAACCCATTGACCTTTGTTGCGTCTTATCGCCATGGTGGTGACTCCTCTGATCTTCCCCTTCCACAAACTCATCTTCAACCCCATTACCCAGGTCTGAGAGAGGAGAAAATTGATTTTGAACCACAATCGCCATCGTCGTCGAGCTACCCACCATATCACTGGTGGACCCAGAGTCACGATTGCCTAGTCCATGAGTTACCTCGGCATTGGAGATTGAGCCCATAGAGAAACCCGCCTTAACGGAGTCGAGAACCACCGTGTTGGAGCTACTACAAGATGCCAAAGCTTTTTTGGCCACTGGGTATCCTAGTACTCTCGACGGGATGGGTGCGAGAAGCTCTGAAGCTTGATCGGAGCTGGATATCGCCGATATACCTGCCGTCGGAGCCTCAGGCATCACCGATGTCACCGTTGACTCCATCGGTGACTTTGAGCTCTCTCCCACCACACTCACACTCTGATTACAAAACACACTCACGCCCAAACCAATAGGAAAAGTAACCTCCCCTTGGACTTACTTCTTGGGTCAGCTAAATGGGCTTTTTCATGCCCAGGTGCAATATTTAACAACACAGGCCCACTATTAATGGACTTTTGAGGGGTGACTGATCAAACCTTTTGTTTGCTAGGCAAGTTATGTGTAAGTATTAAGTAATAGATGCTACTGAGTGCAATTGGCTTGGCACATTTTTGTGATGAATGAAGGCTACAAATTTTGAAATTTGCAACCAATGAGCTCTAGCTGAAATCACACTTCTTCCTTTAATTGGGTTCAAGATCAATGGAGTGCATGTGCCAATAAGAAAACCTTGATCTTTACAGGCCCACTCACCAAAAATGGACACTTCAGCTAAGCCTATTCATTTGTAATGCAAAAATAATTGTTGATTTATCGTGCTATATTTACTGTATAATCACATTCGTGTACAAAATTTATGACACTGGTCCACTTTTTGCAATATTATGAAAAAGAAAGATGCATGGTAGCAAGTGTGCTTGCTCAAGTTGCTAGCAGAGTGGTGAATCACATCACCATTTTCTGGTTATAAGAGAGGTCTCCGTAAAATCAATGTACTAACTTAAAGCCTTCTACCTTCTCAGTTTGAGGAAATGAGTGTCATATGAATACAGGTTTTTTACTTATTTTTATTTTATTTTATTTTAAATGTGGTTATAAGAGAGAGGACTGGTCCGTTCTCTTTAGCTTTGTTCACCATCCCGTAGCAATCTTGAGTATAAAGCAGAAGCATCAGCGTTTTAAAGCTTCACTTTTACTTGATTTCCATGACTATGTCAAATTTGATCCAATCATTTAATATTAAGTTTATTAAGAGATTTGGGTTGAGTTGAACCATCTTGCCCAAGCCCGACATTCGCAAGTGGAAGCTTTAAGTTATAAAATGGTGCCTTTTGTCATCTTGACCAAGTCCTGGAAATGTTGCATGAAATTTGTAGGAATTCAGCATAAGCCACTTTTTCCATCAGTAAACTTGTGTGGTTTTATTTAGAACCATTGTTTTAGTATTGTATGTATTTCTCTGCCATCTGAGATATAACTGCATTTGAAAACTCTAAACAAATTAATAAGTAGGATCACCAGATATACATGAACTCTTGGCTGTATGCGTTCTGCATCATTAAAAGAGGAATTCAGATTTTGCCCACAGGAAGCTTTTCTCTGAAGGCAATTTTCTTGCATGCAAAATTGTTTGTCAGAAGAATTGTGATTTGACAGTTTTATAGTCACTAAAAAGAAATCACAAGCATTTAATCATATAAGTAGGCTGTCATTTTGAAGACAGTTATTTCATACCCCACAGGACATGAGACCTTTTCTTTCCGAGTTTTTTTTCTTCATGGTATACGTATTGCTTGGGTGGATCAAAATTTGACATAAGCTTCTTTGTTTTACATGTGCAAGTGCAACACTTCCTAACTTCTCTGGCTCAACCTATGGCTTGATCTTGCAGGT
This sequence comes from Quercus aquifolioides, assembly GCA_019022515.1. Lineage (NCBI taxonomy): Eukaryota > Viridiplantae > Streptophyta > Magnoliopsida > Fagales > Fagaceae > Quercus > Quercus aquifolioides. The sequence goes on along the minus strand of CM032335.1, from coordinate 18,300,249 downwards.
ACAGGAACATAACCATCCTCACATACTTCTTCTGCAAATTGGAAACACTTTCTGCAAACTTCCTGGTGGGCGTTTGAAGCCAGGAGAGAATGGTATGATATCTCTTTTGTTATACTCATCACTTCATCTGTGTTTTTCTCTTCTCCTCCACCCCCAATTCCCTTCATGATTTTCTCAATATGAATGAACTTTTTTCACTCTTCTGTTTGCTTTGTGGCAGAAATTGAGGGCTTGAAAAGAAAGCTGACCAGCAAGCTTGGTGCTACTGTACCAGCTCTTGTGCCAGACTGGCAGGTATTATTTTCTATTGTATTCTGTGTCTGAGTATAGGCTAAAGAAGATTCTTGAAACTAATATGGCAATGGGAAACATATGGATATTGACTGAAATTTGAGTGGTGCAAAAATAAAATGGTTATAGATATAGAATTGCCTAATTTCTGAGACTGATGGCTAGCCTTTGCCAGGTGCTTCTTATTGGGCTTTCATTTTATTATGCTTTGTTTCCTGGTTTTGAATAGCTGCCTTGCTTCCATTCTATTAGGAAGCCAGTTTTACTTGGGAACGTGGATCTTGGGTACAATGGTTTAAGACCATGTACCCTCTCTCCTTTATGTGAGCCTGCAAATGCACTGCAACTTTTATAATTGCTAATGCTTGTTGTCGCTCCTTGCTATCTTTTTGCAGATAGGTGAATGTGTGGCTGTTTGGTGGAGGCCAAACTTTGAAACCATAATGTATCCTTACTGCCCTCCCCACATAACAAAACCCAAGGTAACATAACCAAAGTACTGAATCTGTTCTTGTTTCTGGCTTCATTGGTTATACATGATGATCCCCCCTTCCCAATGGGGTAAGTTTCTGGGGCTACATATAACTTTTTCTTTCCTCTGCCATATGGATTATGCAGGAGTGTAAGAAGCTTTTCATTGTTCACTTGTCCGAGAGGGAGTACTTTGCAGTCCCCAAAAATTTGAAACTTCTTGCTGTTCCATTGTTTGAACTCTATGATAACGTTCAGGTACGGTACATCTGGCATTCTTCTGATATGCAATTGTTTATTTATTTATTTATTTTTATAAGTATTCTGATAAGTAACTTTATTTGACACTAGTGTAGTGTTCAATATTAACTACTTATGTTCAAAATGCCAGGTTTGCCACAATTTGAATCTTTTAAGACAAGACACTATCTTTTGGGTAGAAATGATAATAGTCATAGAAGAGTTGTGGGGCCATTAGGGATAAGGGGATTGGTCCACTATCAAAACACGTTCACTTTAGTGGCTTATTTTGGTGGCCATGAATTAACCCTTTCCATTCTTATGTTCCCCACTCCTAATCTTGTGGTCTTCAAAATGGCAGACATGACCTTTTCACCCTCCCTTTTTTATTTTTATCTTTTTTTTTTAATATTTATTTTTAAAATAAATAAATAAATCTAGCTTGAAACTGCTGTCTTATATCCTGTTTTCTTGTATCAATCTTGTAACAAATGTCACTTACCCGGTTGCAGAGATATGGACCAGTTATATCCACCATTCCTCAGCAACTCTCCAGATTCCAGTTCAACATGATTGCTAAATGAGCATTAATTTCTAAAGCTCACATCCTGATAGCCTGCTTATAATTATCCGAAGTTCGTACCTTTGATTTAATTGCATGGACTGCTAGGGCTCAGACCTGATTATTACTTCATAGCTGAATTTAAGTTGGTTTAGAAGGGGTTTCTCCAGTTATGCTGATAATTGAAGCTTATCTATTGACATGGTCTCTTTGTTTGGTCCTTTAGAATATCTAATGATGCGTTCTGTGTAAGTGTAGAATTCTTGTTCCAACAAGGTTTCTGTTGAGTTCTTGGAGTCATTTACTGTAGTTTAAGTCCAATGGGTTTACTTTTCAGTGGGATGGAATGAGTTATAACGTGCTGCTTTGCGATTTCCGACAATTTTTTTTGTAATTTAATTGATTATGCTTGTAATATTATAGGTGAAATTAGGGTACAAACAGAGGAGACATGTAGCATGTATTGTCCAAAGCCTTGTAGCTTAGTCACATTGCTTGGTCTCCTTTATAAGGAGAATTAGGGTCCGAATCCCCCATCCCTCACTTGTAACAATTGAATTATCAAAAAAGATACATAGCATGTATCGGTTGCTTATGGTTATCTTGGTGTAGTTTCTTTGACAACTACTTGGTCTCATTTTGGACATGGGATCATCCTTCGTGTAACTGTCTTTATTAATGAAGTTGTTGCTTTTGCATGCTGCTTAGGCTATCAACCTCTTACTTTAGTGCCGTCTAGTTTTGACTGATGCATGCAAGCGCTGGAATCAATGGTCAAGGCTCATTAATGGTGACAGTGGGTGATGACTGATGGCTGAAAGGCCAATCATACTTTGCTGCAAAGTTATGGTAGGATAAGTTCCAACTGAGCCATCCATTGTCCCCGTAAAATGGCTGAAAGGCTGATGATACATTGCTGCAAACTTGTGGTGAAATAAGTTCCAACCGAGCTACCTTACACTGGAAAAGATGAGTCATTTATTAGTTCGGTTAATTGACCCACCAGGTGGCCCAAGCCTGGATGGTTTAACTGGCTTCCCCCTGCATGGCCATTGATATCGGGAGAAACAATGAGCCACTTGTTGTGTTAGGTGGTCTCCTCTCCTGGTGAAACCGGAGGCTTCGTGAACTTCTTCGCTGAGTTGGATGCATTAAATTGTGAAATCTTGACATTGACTATTTTTTGCTCTTGGCTGAAGCAAATTTATGGTATGAGCCATGGATGGAGACATTTAGCTAAATATTGATTTTTGTGAAAAAGGAACTTGATAGGTTGGTTACGGGTTGAATGGTGAAACCAGTGGAACTATCATTGGCCTTACAATGACAATTGGAATGATTTTTAAACTAGTAAGTCTAGAGACACACGCAGATATATATATATATATATATATATATATTATAATTATTGAGTGAATATATTATAAATTTATAATTTACATAAAAGTAATATTATACAAATTTGTGCCTTGCACTTCACCAAATAGTCAAAATTTCATAAAAGGGGAAAATAGTTTTTATCATAACAAATAGACTATGAAAAATTAAGAATTCTTGAACAATTTGATCTTCTCGAAATGGAAATTCTTACACTCACTACTTTCTTAAGTTCCTTTTCCTCCTCTAAAAATAATTGAGCTAACAAAATGGAAGGACTAAAGTAGAACATGTTACGAGTATGGGCCTAGTGGGCCTTGCATCAGTCTCCTTAATTTCATTTGAATGACTGGTGAATAAGTGAGTTCTTCAAATCATGAATTGTCTCTTATTGTATGAATATTTGCCTGACCTGACTATAGTGACAAGTTATCAGAAGAATTCTTAAAAATGGATTCCTATCGGCCTCTCAATTTAATCGAATAGGGTATCTAAAAGAAAGCGCTCTTTAATAAGTTGCCCTCACTTTAACATTTATTTCACACCACTTACCCTCAGTTGCATTTAATGAAATGGAACTTATCCCTTATAGATTGACCAAGGCTCAATACGTTGCAAAATTTCCTATTAATTGATTTTAAAAAAACTCAATTTTGGGGCATAATTCATGTTTAAAATAAAAGAAAAAAGAAGAAGAAGGAAGTATCCCTCTATAAAGTGGTATAGCAAAAATTACTACCCTACAATTTCTATCGTTAGAGAAATTGAAACACCATTTGACTTAACTTGGTTTCGACTCACTTGTTTTGGGTAGGCTTTTCACAAAAGGATTGTTGTTTTTCTTGCTGGATAGCTAGAAGGTATAAACCAATAGCTGTCTTTGCCTCTGCTTGGAGTCATTTAGTCCTGTATTGAATTTCATCCCACCATAAAAAAAAATTAGGTTGGATGGGTTTAGATGGTGGTTTGATTAATTTCAAATGATCAAATCCATTCAAATTAAGTAAATGAATGGTCTCTGTGCTAAAAAATTTACCATCTTATTCATGTAAATCTTATTGTTTATCACTCATCATTTGCCCTACCATATGGTGTGTGAGTAGCAAAGTTATTATTATATTAAAAATATTTCTTTACCAAATTTACCAATACCGTACTAAAAGCCTTTTTGACTCGGTCAAAGAAATAAAATTTTATAGTGAATATAATAAACTATATTTTTCTTAATTTGAGTTGACCTAAAGAGGAAATGAATACGTTTGTTGAACATTTTTAACATCTTACCGAGAGAGAGAGAGAGAGAGAGAGAGAGAGAGAGAGAGAGAGAGAGAGAGAGAGAGAGAGAGAGAGAGAGATTAGTGCACACCTACCTCACCGTCATCTTACCATATTTAACAAGTAATCTTAACTGTCCATCCCTCAAACCCTAAAATCCCAAGTATTTAATTTTCTTTTCTGCCGCCGCCTCCTCTAGGGGCCAAACAGATCTTGTCTTTCCAAAGCTGTCATCATCTTTATCAGTGACGCCGAAGTCAAGTAAAAAACATAGAACCCAAAAACTACATTAGGGCGAGGTTAAAGAAGCAAATTGTGTGCGTCAATTCTAATTATTGAATAGAGAGCTTCAACAATGGTAAGAGGCTTTCTCAGCAGTGAAAGCAAAAGGTGATAGTTTCTTTGGAGACAATGATGAAGATGAAATGAGTCTTGAAGTTGAAGCCTTACACTCCAGGTGTCATTGTCTACTACAATCCATTCCTCGATGCTCAATTGAACTAGCCTTGCATTGTTTGTTGTTTTGAACTCTTAAAAAATTACCCAAAATTCGGCTTTCTTTGCATCAAGCTTTTCTAATTACCATCCAAAATATCCAATTTTCTCTAGTACACCTGATATAGTCCTATTAGTCGATATTTAGGCAAAAATACTTCAAATTTGGGGTTATTTGTACTGGATTATCGGGTACAAGACATTCGAACTATACTGGCTAGTACGGTATGACATTGATAACTTTGTTCTATACAAATCAATTGTAAATAATCTTGATTATTAATCATTCAATATGTTGTATACACTGGATCAAAATATATAGCATAATATATATATATATATATATATATATGTTTTATGACTAATTCACAATTAGTGAGCTTCTACGTGAGAGAAAAAGAAAGAATAAAATAATTGGCTCTTGTTTGGGTCTTCGCAGATTTTGGGCGTTATAAGCAACTATTCATAGAGATGGGAGGAAGGTTTGATGCTTATCCTTGTGGTATGAAAGAGTACTACGATAAACTCATGCAAGATTATCAAGAACAGCTCAAGGACGCTAAAGAGCGATATTACGTGCAACTGACTTCCTTCTTGGAAGTTGATAACTCCTTCTTTTCAAAATGGCATGGGGACCTTAGTGCCGATGATAAGGCTAAAGAAGGACAACGACGCATGGATTTTCAGTCTGGTTCATTTTTCAGTCATGAAGTAAGTAAAGTATTGTGGTTGTATTAAATTTTAACAAAAATTATTTTCAATCCTATATTTATGAGTGTGTTTATATTCGGGTCAATTTATTTAATTTTTCTTTGGTCGTGGTTCTTGAATTTTCTAAGTTGGTTTGAAGTTATCTTTACCGTCATCTAAGTAACGAAAAATGTTGACTTGATTAAACAAATTACATACGTATCATTTAATTATAATAAAAAATTATTAAAATAATATTAAAAAAAAAGCCGCGTTACCGCTTAAATGACAAAATAAAGCCACATAAGCATTTAATTTTTTTTTTCTTTATTTTATCTCTAATCACCTCTCTCTCTCTCTCCCTAAGTTTCTCTTGGGTCGTAATTAACTAATTATGAGTGGCTGGTTGGGGTTTAACTTGGGCAGATTGGTGGCGATTGTAGTGGATGGGGTGTGCTCCGACCATTGCATGCGGTGGTTATGAACGAGGGAGCTTTGCTTTGGGTTATGTAAACTTGAGAGGTTGTTGTTTGGGTTTTTAAGGCTTCGGATAATGGTTTTGGGGTGGGAGTTTTTGGAGGTTAGGGGCTTTGCCTAAGGTGGTGGAAGCTTGCATTCGATTGCCACAGATGGATCTACTATAAACGGGGGAGGTGATTCTCTCTTTGGCTAATAGAACTTAGCAACAGTATTTGTTTTTTTTTTGGATAGAACTTAGCAACAGTATTGATAGTAGATGAATAATCATTAACGTAGTTAATACTCCGTTTGGATACAGCTGAAAACTGAAAACACTGTAGTAAAATATTTTTTAAATGTGTAAATAGTACTGTGAGACTCATTTTTAATAAAAAAGTTGTTGAAAAGTGGTATTTGTGGGTCCGTGAACAGTGCACGGATGCACTGTTCATGGACAAAAAGTCAACAAGTGCGGCTACTGCTCATTGAACAGTAGCCGCACAGTGCAGGCGTTACTCCCTCACACGCCTGGAAAAAAAAGAAAAAAAAAGCAAAACGCGTTGAAAACAAAACGCAGACGCAAAACGTTGAATCCAAACGAGCACTTAATAGGGGTTCTAGATGACTTTACGTAGAAGCCATTAACTTTTGGCACTTGTCAATGGTTTCAACTTTCAATTATACTTTTTGAAGAGGATTAACCATAGCGGCATAGAATACAAAAATTATGGTACTTTTGGCTCCCCTCTTCTCTTCCTTTATCCAAACATACTCTAATAATATAGAGTTATAATAAGGATAACAAACTTTTTATTATCACATAATATTTATATTTTATACTAAAACATGTACGAATATCAAATTATCATTTATCATGTCAAGAACCTCGTAGATCAATCGACACCTCTTGCCTTTTTAAATGAGATGTTCAGGAACTAGGGCTCAGATGCCAGTCTGCTGCTGCTGTATTTCAGACTATATATTGACATAAACATATATATTTTTCCTCTGGCTCAGGTTTTCGATGTGAAGTCTGAAGATTCAAAAGAAACCTCAAAGCCCTAGAAGAGATTGGCACCCGTTGGATTACCAAGGACAAAATCTTGCTTTAAAGTCGACATGTCTTTCTGTTGGGATCGTGTCGCATTGTTCTAGTACAATATGTATGGTTGGTTTGAATATGGACTAAGTTTCTTTTCTTCTTATTTGATAGTAATTGTCCCCGTTTGGGCACAAAAGAAGAAAAGAAATTAATCACTACCATATATATTTTCTTTCAGTTATTGTATTTTGAATTATCTGAGACTTAGTTCAAGAACTTCATGTTTCCTATTCAGAACTGAATCTATCTATATTTTCTTTATTTGCATCTTTCCAACCCCTTTTTAGAAACATATATAGGAAATATATATCAATACTACCAATGTGATTTGATTGAGGTTAAAGAAAGGTTTTTCTTTACCTTAATTATTTTGGTTTGAGAATTTGAACCAACATCGATCCTTGTCGATACCGGATTCCGGTTCAACTCACTGACGAGGATTTTGGTTGGAATGTAATGGATCTGCGCAGTTACTGTTGATCATAAGATCTCTTATAGGCATGATTAACCATCCTCCACTGTTTAATTAATTTTATTAGCATTTAGGACTAAGAGAGTATAAACTTTGAAGTCTCCTAATCTAAGCAAAGTAATAAATATCTACGAAAACATAGATATAGGTTTGGAAATTCATTTATGTGCGTGTAAGAAATATGTTAGGCATCTCACAATATATTCATTACGGAAAATTATTAGGTACTTCCGGAGTACCATAAATGCATAGTCCTCCCTCTAACATGAATGGTGGGTCCCACCATGAATTTAATTAGTGAGATCCATCATTTATGTGAGAGGAGAGAGTACGCATTTATGGTACTCCGGGAGTACACAATAATTTCCCATTCATTACATGATTTCCCCATAATGATTACTTTTACTTATTCTAGAACATTAAGGGTTTAAAGTATGACGGGAATAGCTATTTAAGTAGTGTTAGTTGAATTTTTGTTAATGTTTGTACCATTTAATACTTTTATTGCGTGTATTTTGATAAATCCATAATTAGATTATATTTTCTTTTTATGCTCTTATATTATTTAAGATTAATAACTATTTCATTTACGAAATGTTTGATTTTAGATTTTTGTTTTATAGTTTATGTATTAATTTATAAGTTTATTGATGGAATGGTTAATAAAAAAAATTGGGTCTTATACATAATTCCTGCAATGTGTGTGGGCCCATAGTTTGGCTAGGCATTCCTTAAGTGTCACAGACTATGCAATGTGGATGGGGATGTTTCAACACTTTCTCTTTTTGTTATGCAGGTTGATTTAGCCAACATTTGATTAATAAAACTTCTTCATTTCTTCCTTCTCAAAAAAAAAATATATATATATATATATATACACACTATATTACAACTTCTATGATATAATTAATTTCTCTATGTGACTAATTATAAATACATCAAAATCATTAAAATAATATACTTTAAGTGAAAATTGACATTGTTGTCCACAATGTTGTGAAATGGGCTTTTGATTGAAACTCCTTTGGGCCTATTCACATTCCCCTTTTTCTTGGTTGGACCCTTTTGTTCCTTTGGGCCTATTCAGGAAAAAAAAAAAGTGACTCTATTATCTAGAAGAAAAAACCCCCTAATTAAAACTCAATTATCAAAAGTTTTAACATTTAAAAGGAGTTTCATTATTTGTGAAATATTTTATAATTTATTATAATATTTGGTTATTTATAAAAACTTTGTTTTACATGATGTATATTCATCATATAACTTAGCGTAATTTTAATTTTTTCTTTATTTTACTATCTATTTATTAATTATATTATTAAAATAATTTCATTAGTTTATATATGATTTTCTTATTTAAGTTGTGCACTACATGTATATTCTCTTTTAGATTATATAATAAATGTCGCAATCTACCCACCGTGGTTGCGCTATTAACACAATGCTAATGTTGCACGTGTGTTATGACGAACTTTTATCATGTACTGCACCATAAGGCATAAGCATATTAAGATTGTTCATATAATTTCCTAATAGTTAAACATTTTTTGTCAGTTTTAAAGAAGTTAGAAAACCCGATTCTGATTCATCAAAAGTAGACTAGAAATTTGAAAGAAATTTTATAATATATTTTATTTTATTTTATTAATTTATCATAATTATTATAATAATAAAACTAAAAAATTAGGTCATATATACATATCATGCTTATCTTATATGACTCAATGTAAGTGTTACATGTTGTATTATGCACTTTCATCATTGACACACTATAAAACTTTAAAATTTCTGACATATATAGTTTGCTCTCTAACTAAAACTTTTTTTTTTTTTTTTTTTTTGAGAATCTTTTTTTTGTTGTTGAGAATCCTCTCTAACTAAAACTTTATTACTAAAGTTTCATATAATTAAAATATCTTCTTAATTAATATATGAAAAGTGAAAGAAAATACAAGACCTTGTTGCTCATCTTAATTATTAATCTCTTCAAGTAATACTATATATCATTCAATAGCATTCAAATAATACTTAAAAATCATAAAATTAAGTCCAGCCAAGGACCTTGTAGTTTAATTAGCACATTTTCATGCACAAAATTCTTAAGTTTAGGAGAAAAAGTGTTCAAACTTCGGGATTAACAACCTATTGTAATTATCTAAAAAAATAATAATAAAATATAAGTCGGGCCACTCAAGGATAGATTTGCCAATAATCTAATTACTGATTTTGTTAGCCAATATTCTTTAATGCAACTAGGCAAGTTTTTAGGCCCGGGGCCACTATTAGTTGGTAGTCCTCAGTGTATTTTACATGATTTTGACATAAAAAGATGTTTCTTTTGTTTTGGCTGAATAGAAAAAAGAAATTTTTTTTATATTAAGCATTATTTTATTTCAATCCTTTCCTTTTTCTATTTTTTTTTTAATATTCTCAAATGAAAGGATTTGACTAACTGATAACTACCCCAGAATAATCCTCATTTTCATTAAGCAGGACCCCTGGCCCTGGCCCCTTCGTAGAAAGAGAGGGTGAGCCAGCCAATGAGGTATATATACTATACTTTGCATCATTCATCCTCTCACACAAAGACGCAATGTGGTCCACATGTATATTTATACTTAACTATAATCTTTTATAGATTATCTGTATATTATAATGTTAATAAACTGTTTGTTTTTACATAAATTGTCATTAATTGAAGGTATAGCGTGTTTGACATGTCACAATTTAATTTAAGTCTACAAGAAAGTGACCAATTACTTCAATTTAGTGACTATATATCTTGGACAAAGTGACTAGGTTTTAAATTGCTTTCTACCACATTGCAACACCCTATTGAGCAGCCGGCTTAGCATCTAATACTTTAGGAAACCATCACTCTCACTCTTAATCCCTTTGTCCTTTCTTTGCATTTATAATAGAATCATGGTAGCTAGTGTTGAATCATATAACAAAGGCTTTATATTCTAGAATAGTATGTCATACAAGTTACATGTAGTTTGCAGGTAAGGGAGCATAATAGGCTTCAATCTGCATCACATAAAAAGAAAAAAATATTTAACTATAATATATATATTCTGTGAGGTTCAGTTGTGCAATCCCCTTGTTTACACTTAAAACCCAAGAAAAGAGAGAGAGTGTTCGATGCTTTAGAAAGCAGTGGTTCTTCATGTTGTGAATTAACTACAGTGAGCTAGAAAACATTTTTACCCTTGTAAAGAACTGGCTCCATTTTCTTAGTAAGTGTAATGGTGAAATACAAGGGGTCCAGGGGTATAGTATATATATAGTTGCAATTTGCAAACATCGTGTTGTAATTTTTTGTATCTCAGCTAATCAACCAAATTTGAAGTAAGAAAATATCCATTCATGGTCTCTAAATTTTGGGAGCTTACATTGGCCCTTTTATTATTATTCCAAAACTATTGGAAAGGAGATGTGTGTCTAAGTACCTCTTTGTCAAAAGGAACCTCCAATCACCTAAACGATTTCTTAAGATTATATATCAATACTTTTAACAAGAAGCAAAGCCTTCCAACTTTTAAGCTTCGATCTGGTTAAGATTGTTAATGACCAGAGTATTAAATGATCAGTTCATTTAGCTTTATGTCGGAATATGAACCAAACTTGAGTTATTCATAAACAAATCGATTTATTTACAACGTTGTGTAAATATGTTAAATCTTTGGTGCATCATTAAACCGTGGTTAGTTTATTTCTCTGCTATGCAGAGAACGAGTCTCATAAACATGAGTCACAACTTGGTTTTCCTACCAAGATACCCTTTCGCAATTGTGGAAGTTTTTATTCTGTTAATTTGATAAGAATATGGAAAAGAATTGTGACTGAAGTGTTACATTCAATAGAGTACTTTCTGTAAACCTCTCCAACAGGACGAAAACTAAGTCGTGTGTGAAATGCACATTAAAAATTGTTTGGTCTAGTTTTGACTTCCCTATCAATTTCCATAAACTTGAATCAATTTTTGAATTTTCTCATGGCAGATTCTTTCATTCCTACTTCCCTTTATGATTTCATATAACCCAAAGTTCTCTGACTTACACTTACTCCATATTGAAAAAAATAAAAAAGAAGTCAAATGCTAAGAAACATTCAACATGTAAACCTTACCTACCCTCTTTTCAGCCCTAATTTCTGAGAGTCCAGAGAGGAAGGAAATATTCTCTCTAAACAAACTTTATAACATTATGATATATATATATATATATATTGTTTCCAAAATAGACCTATTATATTTAGAAAAACGGTGCCCTTTCAACAGTAACCAATCGTTTTTGTGAGACTCACTGTTTTGAGAGTTTTCTAAGCTTATTGCCCCTGCATTTCAAAGAATGGCTACAAACTCTTGAGGTACCGTGAGAAGGCATATAAATGGCTACAAAATCTCATTGATTTATTGCACTTCCTTGACATATTTTAAGTGTCTAATAAAATTTAATAATATTTCAATGATCAACTTGTACATGTATTAAAAAAAAATCTTTTAAAAAAATCCATTTTCTATTTGGAACTGTAAAACCGGGACAAAGTGTCAAAGTTATGAATTGTATACTCATATCATATTTGAAAATAAGATTTTACTACGTACCTAATTTCCGTTTACGAAGTCATTACTGGACATTCTAGCAGCGGTCAATAGCTTGCAAACCTAAGGTGTCAAGTACACAATGATATATTTTTAATACCTCAGAGGTGATAGGCTCAAGCTACAACATGATTATGTTTAATAATTTCCAATTTGCTTACTAATTTCAACGTCTTGATCCACTTGAATTTGCAAGAAGATATTATAATTAACACATATGTGTATTATCAACTATATCTAGGGCTTGTGAGCATTTTTTGTTTTTGAGGCCAACGGATCTCGTGATCAATTTAAATATAGCACATGTATATTAGATAACTTCACAAAAAATTCTTTTCTGATTAAGACATAACATCAAATGACTTTTGTTTGCAAGGTATCATAAGAATCTGTTTAACGGAATAAGTTCATTGTTTAATGATAATACAAGGGTAGAGGGACATAATCTGCAAGTACGAAACCTTTCAGAAAAACCAAGTATTGAGAGTAAAATTGGACTCAAATCCATTAACCCGTCTAAATCCAAATGAAACAATAAGGTATGAGTAATAATAAGAAGAACAATCTGTTTTATTCCGATAAGTTTCTAACTAGCTTGTACCCAATTTTGACTTGGCATGGCCAAGTCGAACCCTTACCCATACAGACCTGACTTGCTCATCAAGTCCTTATTATAAAATTCTAAACGAAATTATTATTTTTACTCACTGTGTTTATACACGTACTAAAGTTATATTAAATTTTCTATATGGTAGATGAATATACTAACAACAATATTTGTCAACTTGATGAGTAATTTTTAAATATAATTGTTTTCAATGTCTATTTTACTACTAACTTTTGAGTACTTTTTTTTGGTAAGTTCATTATAGATTTTTTTTTTTTGGGGGGGGGGGGGGGGGGGGGTAAGTTCATTATAGATTTTATTTCTTACTAATTATTTATTTTTTTCTTTTCTCAACATATTTTATTTTATTCTTAAAACTGTATATATTATATGAGTTGGATTAGTTTTTTCTTTTAATTTTTCTTGCTTATTTACTTATGTTCTACGTTTTTAAAGCCTCAATTTTTTTTTAATTACAACTATAATTTTGCTAACTTTTAGCAATAAACTAATCCAATAGCACACTTAGTTCATAAGTGATTTTACTTTATTTCATTAAACCAGTATAACATTAAAGGCCATTCCAAGTTGATTTGATTCGTTAAAGGCTAATTAAGGGTCATAGTAGTCTATTTTAGTCTAATAAGTTTTTTTTTTTATCCAAACCCGATAAAACCCAACCCTAACCCACAAAAATCCGAGTCGAGTTCGTGTCGTGTTCGCGAGTTGGGTCAAACATTGACACTCCTAGTTTTGATGAGTTTGAATTTTAGGTAATATTAGAAACTTGACTTAATATCCAAGTTAATTATAAAAATTCCAAATATTAATTATTGTGCAACAACAGAAGCTCTAATGTTAATAGTTCTGATTTGGGACTAATGAAAGCACATTCACGCAAACAAGAAAATAAAAAACCCAAATGAGACAACAATATTTAACATGGTTTGGCTAACTCCTTGCCTACATTCATGGGCAACACCAACCAAAATCTATTATCAATGATATGGTTACAACCACACTTAACCAAACCTCACAATACTCAAAACTCACACAAACAACACTCACAAATCTCACCAATATAAACAAAACCTCTCACAAACACAAACTAACTCACAAACCTCATAATCCCAAAACCCAAATACACCCAATAATTCTCTTACACTTTAAAAAAAAAAAAAAAAAAAAAATACTACACAAACACAGGTATCTTTTAAACCAAAGAAATTTACCAAACTACAATTTGAAGAAATCCACTCCGTGTTTATCTAAGAGTTTTTTCCTCTCCTCATGTGGAAGGACCCTTGGGTAAAAGCTACTAAACCCCTAGACCTTGATAACAATACATTTTTTTTATAAGGCTTCAATTTTATTCCTTGATGGATATGAAATACCCAATTACCCTTTCAACTAAAAAAACCTTTTCCTTTCATATGTAGAAGAATCCTTGTCTTCCACCTCAAAGAAAATTCTTGTCTTTTAAGCCAAGGAAAAACTTTCATTCCATGCCAAGGAAACCAAACCAAAACTAATTAGGTATTTGTGACAATTTTTAACATTAATATCTTACAACTTCCTAGATTTCTATAAAGTTCACCTCCATACTCTCACTCTTTCTAAACTGATGTTGCATGAGACAATTTTATACAAATTGAATGGTTAACAATTACAATTACTGCTGTCACAACTAGTAAACTTTTTTTTTTGATGGAGTCACAACTAGTAAACTATCGAAATGGAAGAAATTGGTTTTGATAAACTGTCACAACTGTATGTCATATTTATTTGCCAATCAAACAGAAAGTAGCTTCTTTCAAAACAATGAAACCAGTGCTGACCTATATTATATGGTGTTGCATAGGGATCAGCTACAAAGAGCGGAAATTGTTTGGATTGTTAAGAACTTAATTAATTTGGATTGTTTACCCACTCAATAATCGTAGTATTCAACTCTGGTTGTTCTGATTATTTACTTTTATTCATGGTTTTTTTTTTCCAATCCATTTTTTAAAGATTATACAACGCTAATTGCTTAAGTTTGAGATAAGACTTAAAGCATAATTTTTGCCAAATTAGTACCATGGAAAAGAATAAAGTGTAAAAACATGAGTTCAACAAATTCTAAAATGTTAAGGACTAGATTGTGATGAAAGAAAGTATTCTCAAACCCAAACTCATTAAAAATATAAATATATTATTAAAATTGTAGGAAATTTATTTCAAATCCATCGTACTTATATTTGAGATATTTAAATTTCCTTTTTTATCTGCTTATGTCATTGGGGCCAGATGGGATAAATTTTAAATTATTCAATAATGTTAAGTTTTAAAATACTATTTAATTAACTACATTTAATTATTAACACACACTAATTCAGCCAAAAATAAATAGTATTGATAAACACTAAGACCATTATATTTAATCTTGATAAAAATTGGATAATGTTAAGTGATAACTTGTAAGCAATTTCCACCCCTCCAAGTTTTGACTCATGCACCCAACAATGAAAAGGTTTGAGACACATTTACTTTAAAAAAATGAAGAAGATAATTTACCATTTAAAACTGCAATACATCTATATAGAGTTGGCGAAGAAGAAAAGCCTTATTTTCTTCACAAACAAATTCTAGACCGAGTTGACAAATATTCAAAGAGAAGTTTTTTTTTTTATTACTCTATTGGATGATCCAGGGGATCAATACTCAATTGTAATCCTGCCAATTATTATATAGAAATATGATCTGTCAAAGAACTTTAGGTTGCATATTTTAACTTGTTATCCCATGTTTTGCTATATTTTAATGAATTAGTGAACCAAATGCTGATTCTCAACAATGATTGAAGATGGTTTTTCTTTTTGTCAATCTCATCAAATGATTCATCATTGATCATAATCAGAAGGGTGAGGATATTTTTATTTTTCAATATATGCAACATTGACGCACAAGGGCACAGGCACAGCACTCATTAAATTTCTACTCCGGTGTCCTTTCATTTTTTTTTTCTTTTTTTTTTCTACTTGAATTTCCCACATTTCATTGTAAGCTAATTCTACGGTCAACAAATGTATATTAATTTTGGAATGGTTGGAATTTTGCCACAACAATGGGCCTGATGAAGGTGATGCATTGCTTGAGACATTTACTTGTCGGTAGAGAGGCATGAGAGATAACACCGACAACTTGCTCTAATTTTTTTATGTCTCTCATCAAAGGTTTTCTTAAGGCATTGTATGATGCTATACTTGTCTTTTATGAAAATGTCCATGGGCTCTACAACGGAGCAACATGTGCGAACCTTCTTCAATTGCTACTTGTATGCATTATAATTTATAAACTACAAACTATATATATATATATATATATATATATATATATATATATATATATATATATATATATATTGAATTGAATAAAGTTGATGTTAAGGTTAAGATTTTATTTTTTATATTTAACGATATATATAGTGCTATATCTTTTAAAATTTTAAATGACACGATATTAGATACACCTTTAATTTTGATTTTTTAAATCTATAATATTTAATTTAAACCAAGAAATGGAGTAAGAGTTGATCATTTTCCAAAAAATCTTCCATGTGCCTTCAAATGTTCATATCACATGTAATGTAAGTTCAATTCCTAGTATGTGACTTAGTTGGCCCAAATTGATCATTTTCCAAAAAATCTTCCATGTGCCGCCCAATTAGAACTCGCCCAAGTCTATTATAAACAAGTAGTGCTACTCACACAACAATTTTATAATAATTTCACAAAACTTAGGCTACCTAAGCTAGGTCCACCACTAATATCATTTTTTTTTACCTACTATTAATAATTAGCTACCAGAGCTATTGTGAAATTATTGAGAATATGTTGTGATCGTAGCTTTATTAATTAAAAATCCAACTCAGCTTCCACCTTATCTCTATTACTAATGAAACCTAGAAAATCTCTCTCTCTCTCTCTCTCTCTCTCTCTCTCTCTCTCTCTCTCTCTCTCTCTCTCTCTCTCTCTCTATACCAAATCATCAAGGACCATAACCTCCTTCAACTTCATCTCTCTTGTGAAGTGACATTAGCAAAGTCTTGTTGAACTTGGGGTTGTTGGAAAGGAGTCGATCTTAAGGTTTTGGATCTTCTTGAACTCACAAAAGATTTGGGTCGGTAAGTTTTAGGGTTGGGTGGTTCAATTTAGACCATCTAGTTCCCGCCTTGACTGCGTTGCTATCACTCATTCTAAGTCATGTCAAATCGATTTAGGCTACAATGCACTGTAGAACTCAATAGAGTTGCGCTTTTTTTTTTTTTTTTTTCCCAACGAATTTGAAAATGTTAATCGGTGGATATATTCGTGGCTTCTTTTTTATTTATTTATTATTTTAAGGAAATAGTGGGTGACGGGGACAACTCTATGCTCGAACAAAAATGCATTATCTTATCGAGAGAGCAGCTCAGGTATTGTTTAATTGTGAAGTTCATGAGATTTGGATTTGTTTAGATGATGAGAAAACAAAGGGAAAAATATGGCCTTGTAACTTTGCGCGTGCGCACAAGAGAGAGAGGATTAATGAAGGCCGATATATATATATATTTTGAATTTTGTTATAAATGGATGAGGTGGAAGTTGAGTTGGATTTTTTTGATACAAGATAAAAATTCTACTATAGCATAATCTAAGTGTATATGTGTGTGAATCTCCCTCTTGGAAACTTGAATCCTGACCCTTGTCTCCCACACCCTATAAGCATTTATATTTGTGGAGTGACTATCGCACTAAGAGCATGAGGTAGTCGGATTTTTAAATGGCCTTGCAACATTTGTGAGCTTTAATTGGGCCAACTTAGTTACATTGTAACAATTACACCTTAATAAAGTTTACAAATTGTGGATTCCAGTTAGCTCAACTGGTAAAGTCTATGATGATTGAATAAAAGATCTGAGGTTCAATCTCCGCCTATACTAAAAACTAATTGGTATTTTGGTTTAATGATAAAGAGCTATCATCAGGAGCGATTGTTATAGGTTGAAACTCTCTAAAAAAGAAAGTTTACAAATTGATGTAATAATAAATTTTAATCAATGAGTTTTAACCATCTAATAAATTATTTGACAAGTGATTAATAAATTTTTTTTTTTGTGCTTACAATAAAAGGAGGGGAATTTGAATTCTCACCATGAAAAAAACTGAGTTTTGTTTATAAAAATATCTTGCCTTGAGATATCCAAAATATTTGCCCATCCCACTGAAAATTGAAAATTTCTTGTAAATATTAATGCAATATAAGTGATCACATAAATATCACTTATAATTTGAGGAAAATGAAAATTTTAAAAATATAAAGAATAAAATCTCCATTTTAACAATGAAAATCTGAAAAATAGATTTGAAAATCATAAATAAAATAATAAAATATAAATTATCACAATAAAACACAACCAGGTATGGATGCCGCACAATGATTCCAGAATATACTAAAAATTTTCAATATTTGTAACCTTGTTTGGTTCCAATCTAACACTAATAAAGGACAGCTACTCAAACAAGCTCTTTTTTCTTTTTCTTTTTTTAATTAATTTTTTTTTATTCCCTTCATTTAGTTATAGGTATGTAAGTTTGTGGCAAGCCTTTTAGATTAAAAAATATATTTTTTCTGATAAATTTATGGCTCTATAAAACATAGAAGGATTCTTTTTTCTTTTTTTGTTGAGGAAAAATAGAAGGGTTCTTCTGACAATCACATTCTTTATGCCTTAAATTAGTAGGGTCAACCAAGAGATACAATCCCGCAAGACAGGGTTGCAGATTCTTTAGCTTTGCTGGTACCGCCGGAGTACATGACGTCAGGCATGACAACCAAAAAAATCATCGTACTTAGTTTATCAATCTTATTGTTTCTTTGGTTGATGTCCAACTTTACTGCGAAACACAATGGCCCATCTTCGTCAAGGACTTACATTTACATTGGTTTCCTTAAATGGACCATTAAAGTTTTCTAAGTTGCAACACAATTGGAAGAAAAAATGGTCTGAATACTTTCATCGTAACTAATAAAGCCTATTCAAATGAATATGTCATTCATAACTAAGATTTTAGAAAATTTTCAAATGAATGTTTTATTTGTGAAGACATGAGAGTGTTGTAACTTAATTATCATCTTTCAGTATTTTAATAAAGATGTTTAAGATTCAAATTACCTCCCCAACTACCAAATTATTTGTTGGGTTAAAATAGTTTGACCTCGGTTAATTAATTCAATTACCCAAGTTGATTAGTTAAGTTAAATTACATGCAAATTGTGGAGGCACCGACAAATTACCAAATAACTAATATGCAGTAGAAAATAGATAGCACAATGATTTGTTGACGAATGAGGAAAACCTCTCGCAAAGCAAAAATCTCACCGGGTGAATTTCAGGTCACCACTCCCAATAATTCACTAATCAATAATCAAACGGTTATAAGTATGAGAAATCTTACCACTATCCTAACTTATCCCAAAATACCAACCTACATTTGAACATTCGCTTCAATACCCAATTGAACTTGATCTTGCAGCGGACTTCTTCGCTTTGCAGAAATCTCCAATCTGTGACTAATTCCTTTGCATGGATCTTAGTACGTGACTAACTCTAGTAACTTGATTGATTGTTGTTGGCTGTAAAATTCTTTACTTCATAAATGATGAAGATCAGAAAACATTTGGTTACAAAACCTTAAGGTGTACAAACATAGTAGCTTCACACAGAGTATATGAGTTTTGGGTCTCTATTTCCGTACTTGACGACTTTTAAAATAAGTCTTATATATAACTAGGGTTGTAGAGAGAGAAACCCTAATCATTTAAGTTATCATAGGCTGAATTTCAGATCTGAGAATTCTGAAATCATAATTCTTGATAAATCAAGCTTATGTCGAGTTCCATCATTAATCCTCGATAGCAGCGAGTGTCAAGTTAGTGTCGAGCTTTAATGAAACAGCTTTTCTTCACTTGTTTCTTGGATCAAATTTCATGTCTTTAATGATACCACTTGATATGTTTGAACAATATACTTCTTGATACATTAAATCCAACTTAAATCTATCTAATTACAAGTAAAATACGTTTTGTCAAAGGACTAGTCAATTACATAGAAAATATGACCATAACATTATTAACTAATTATAAAATTTTTAAAGTGTCTTAAACACACACACACAAAAAAAAAAAAAAAAAATTGATAGTTTAAACTCATTAATGAAAGTTTGTAGAGTTTGAGTATATATGACAAAATCTTAGTTGAGATTATATCAACAAGTCAAGAGAGACACACCCTTGCACACATTTTGTCATAACTAGTACACATGTCAAGTAATGATTGAATTAATTTTCATAAGTGGTGCCGCACTGGTCTCCACATGTAAATGGTGTAATCCAATCTCACATTAATAAATGTGCAAGTTATATTAAAGTGTGTGGCTGAATGTGTGTCTATAGAAGAATTCAGATTATATTTACCACAATCCATATTTAAATTTTTTAGCCTTGAAATAGATATTTTCCTGCTAATGCTAGCATCTTTTTCATCTCTAAATAATTCTTTTTAAAACCCCCTCAACAAATTATTCACTCCTTTCGCTGTTTCATTGTAGTCAAAAATCAAAATGTCACATAGCACTATTTGTGATTGACCTTGGGAGGAATGGCACGACTAATTGGCTATAATTTGAGCTTTCACCATCTAATTAGAGTATTTGAACCTTAACATATCAAAGACCTTCAAGGTAAACTTACCACCAATTTTTAGTCCTTCAATTGGCACAGAAAAAGCCTGCCGACCTATATGCAATGATACTATGTTCTTGGGGCACATATCACCTACATGGTCTAGGTCAATTCTTTCTCTGAGTTGAATCTCCTAAATTAGGCAATTACAGGTTAGCTAGTTTAAACCATTATGTAACATTGACATTTTTAAAACCTTGAAACTTTCTATATGTTATGCAAAAAAAAAAAAAAACTGAAATTCTTTAAAAACAAAATTCATTGCTTTGTTAATTCATCTTATTTTCAAAGGGAGAGCAGACTTCAACTAATCATTGCTTTAAATACCAAAGTCTTCATGGTCGGCTACCCATTGTTCTCTTACATATAACCTCATCAGAGACATATATTCTTTCACACACACTCTCTCTCTCTCTCTGGCATATAAATAAAAATACAAGCTCAAACATTCAAGCTGTTGCTAAGCTCAATTTCTGTTAATAAGCAAAATGGGGTGCAAGTCATCAGACAAGCCAAAGCCAAAGCACAGGAAGGGCTTGTGGTCACCTGAAGAAGACCAAAGGCTCCGAAACTATGTCCTTAAGCATGGCCATGGCTGCTGGAGCTCCGTCCCCATTAACGCCGGTGAGTTTGCTATACCCCTCTATCAATGATCATGTTTAAGTACATTGCGGTACATGGTACCTTAACTAACAAATTCTTAATGGTAAAATAAAGGATTAATTGAGTTATCATGAGGTTATGGGATCATTTAATTACTTTATTCAATGTAATTATTGCCTTTTATAGTCAACTCTAGACTATAGCTTATAGTGTTCACTCTATCATCCAAAAGTTAAAAGGTAATAAATTAGTGGATTGATTGGGTGATAGGCGCATATTCAAGAATCAAAATCAACATATTAGTTTTTATTAATATGCAGTACAAATCCAACCAGTTCATTAATATTTTTATTTTTAATCTTGAAACATGTTTTGGATATAGAGTAAGACTTATAAACATTATTTAGGTGTTATTCCTTAGGTTTCATTTTTAAGATTCTGTTATGTGGATTTTTTCTCATGAGATGAAAATACATTTTTTAGTTAAATAACCACATAGCTGAATCTTAACCTAAGGAACAACATCTAAGTTTTGTCATAGGATATATATGGATGGACATTGTACATTTATATTAATTTAAAATGGTGATTTCAAAATTTTATTGTTTATGGTGCATTTTGCTCATAACCTCTAGAGTGGATAATTAAAATTAATCTAAAAGAAGATTATGAAGAACTACCTTGTATAAACCTATATTTGGATATTTTCATAAGCCTACCTGTTTTCTATGGCACTGTTTTAATAGCAAAAATGTGCCTCGAATTTCATTGACTTGAAATGAGAGTGATACAACCCAAATAAACACTTCCACTTCTTAGAAGTTGAATTTGTTATTTTAACCAAAAAATAAAGTTGAATTTGTTATATTCTAAAGTTAATTATACAAGTGACTTACTGAACGAAGACCAAGATGATTATTTTCTTATTCAGCCATCTACCTCATTTTATAGTTTTGTCCAAGCATATAAAAATAATCAATTTAATTACAGTCCTGATCTACGGTAAATTGTGTGGCATACTGTAAAAAGTCTAACTTGTTTTTCATTTTTTTTCTTGATGGTGATAGTGTTAGAAAAGTTCTATATATATATATAGATAACTTTGGCTGCTTAATAATAACTTTTACTCTTACTTTTACTTTTATTATAGTTAATTACTCGCTTAATTGTTCGGAGTTAGTAGGATGCTATCCTAAGTCAGTAGCAAAATTTCAAGCCCTCCAAAAAAGTCAGTAACAAATGTATTTCTGGTGAAATCTGAAATGTTCGAGTGCAAGAGATTGATTATGACCTTTTTTTTTCTTTAATAGACAGAACATGAGACTTCTACTTGAATTGACTGAAACGCCCTCATCAGTTGACTTTTCTCCCATCCTCATCACAAAGTGTAACACTTTTCTCGCAGGCTTGCAGAGGAATGGAAAGAGCTGCAGATTAAGGTGGATTAATTACTTGAGACCAGGATTGAAACGAGGGATGTTTAGCAAGCAAGAAGAGGAGACAATTCTGACCCTTCATCATATGTTAGGCAACAAGTAAGAAAGAAGGGTGCACTTACTTTTGTTTTATTTTTTAATTTAGCTTTGCTAATTAGTGATTAAAAATTCTAGAATAAACGTTCAACAATTCTATATTCAAAGGTAAAGACATGGGTACTTCTCAGTCCATGATGTTGATATAAAATTATAAGTAGCCATCAAGACAGCTACTTGCAAGTCATCTCAATTCACCAATCAACTGTGAGGTTATAATCTTTGTGACCATGACAATCATGCAAGCAATGCAATTTGCTCACTATTCTCAAGGGTGTGGCACAATTGTCTCATGATGATGTTTTATGAAGCTGAGATCTTTAATTTGAATCTTCCCTTCTCTCTCTCTCTCTCTTTTTTTTTTTTTTTTTGGAGTCAAACTCACTTATGGCTAATGAAAAACCAAAAAACAAAAACAAAAACAAAAAACCCTTGCCCACTAGGTTGAATCTATTGGGCTACGTGGAAGTATAATTGTTAAAAGTTAAAATGGTGCAATAATTTTTATATTTTAATTAGTAGGTAGGGAGAAAGTGATGACTAAGATTAGCATATGTAATGAAAGAGTTTTGTGTGGGGAAGTCTTGATGATGAATGGAATAAGAAAGTAAACCTAATAGTTTTATCCTATGACGATGCTTAGTAATTGTACCACTGCAAACCAAGTTAGAGATTATCGGAGGGCACAGGCTTTAGTTAGAGAGGGCTGCTCTATATTTTGAAAAACTTGAAGAGCAAGAGTTATTTTTATTTCCATATAAGCTCACCTTTGTTGATGGGATGGTGTAAAACTCTCTTTTTATAAGGTTGAAGAAGACCTCTGATTAGATGTCTATCAAAAATCTTCCTCCACTCGAAGCTCTTACTTGTCAATCAAGTAATCTTGTTCTTTGGGATGACTTGAATTAAGGAGATTATATGAGAGATTAAATCCCTTTCTTTTTCTTTTTCTTTTTATTTTTTTTATTTTTTTTTTACGAGTTTTTGTTTGACCTAGCTCTATGATTAACTTATTTTAGCCTTTAGGCATATCATAGTACGTTTTTGTTTTATAGGTAACCCTGTAATTAACAATATATGGTAGTATACAAGAACTATTTTTTGTTATAAACAACAATGATAAAGGTAATACCGTTTGTCATTGAGCAGGTGGTCTCAGATAGCACAGCATTTGCCTGGAAGAACAGATAATGAGATTAAGAACTACTGGAATTCATATTTGAAGAAGAAAGTGGCCAGGGCTGAAGAAATGGAAGCTCATACCAAAACACAGTATACTAGTTCAAGCTCAGATACTGTGGATTCTTCAAACTCTCCCAAAAATCCCAGAACTGGAATCCCAAATATTTGTAATTCACTCGAACACATGGAAAAATCACCAACAAATGCTTATCAGTCGCCTAAAGAGGCTAACTGTAGCCCCTTACCAAAGCTTTTATTTGCCGAGTGGCTTTCCCTAGATCATGTTCAAGGTGGGAGCTTTGCAAATTCTACTGAGGGACTAATTGCTAGAGATGCATTTTCTCATAATTCAGACTTCCAATACACTCCCATGCAAGTTTTTTCATCCAATGAAGGAACATATAGTGGTGAATTTCACAATGGGCTAAGCCATGGTTCAGCCACTACTGAGACATTCAATTTACAATATAAGTTTGAGGATCAGATTTCTGGAAATGGGTTTGTTGATTTCATCTCTGGGGGTGATACATGTAGTGATTTCAACATGAATAATGGTGTAATGTATATCTGAGGACTAAGGGCAAGTTTCTGGGCAACTGAGGAAGAATAACTTCTAATTACTCTTATTGTAATAATATTGATACTAATAAAGGGCCACTATACAATTTATCTGAAATAAATAGCTCCTAAAATAGGTCATTAAAAACCAGTTAAGTTTAATTAGGGGTTATTCTTCCATGGAGTTGCTTTTGGGGACACCCTTATTCATTTGTTTCAAATACAGTGCCTAGCAATTTGTGATCTTCTTGTGTTGCTTGGACTCGTGTATAAATATGATTCAGAAAGTGTACAAGTGGTCCTTGATGTGGTGATTCTCTTCTATTATGTGTCTAATTGCTTATCATTCAAACAATAGTTACCTGAAAGCTTGTTCTTGGACCCGAAATTAAATCTAAGGGATTTTGACTTCAAATGACAACCACTTACAGATTGTATTGTCATTCCCTTAGCCCATCAAACTTATTATCATACATATACCTTTGTAAAGTGCAACTGTAGTGAGATTTTCAAAAGAAGTTAAAAGTTACATTTGAAGGTTAGGAAGGGAGGCATTTGCTACAAATTAGGTTGCTTTTACAATGACCTTAACCATTCTTAGAGTGCTTGCGACCAAAAATCAAGAATCTGTTTCAAGACTAACTTATATGTGTGTGTGTGTATATATATATATTTCTTTTGATGAATAACTTGTATGTGTATATAATTGGCAAGACAAAAGCTCTCCACATAAAATGACATGTTGTGGTAGATTATGCCAAATGGATGATTGGTCATTCATTTTGGGAACCATTTGAAGCCATTCTTCTTTGATTGCTAATTGCTTCTGTATGTATCCCAAAAGGGCCAAAACTATCAAAATCACATAACAAAACTAAATAAGATCAACGTGTGAGAATCTTACAGTTCCCCATTCTTTATTCAACATCCGTATTGGGTTTATGATAATATTTTTTAAACTTTTTTTTTTTTTTGCTAAACTTCAATTTCATTAAACACTAACAAAAGAGCACGATGAGGAATCTTCCATACAAACCGACATAAGAATCTTCCATACAAACCGACATAAGAGGGGGAGGAAGATTGCTCTTATTGAAACAAAATTGCTGGCAGGAGTTCAACGCAAATCTAGCAACATGACTTATTGAACCTTTTTTTAAACCTAATTGTTGGGCCAGCCAATGGCGGCTCCAGGATTTTTTTCTAGAGGGGTCAGCAATGGAAAAGCTAGGAATTTGTCATTTGTCATGAGGGGCGAGTAAAAATTAAATGATTAATCTTTTTTTTCTATAGATAAACTTCCATATTATATACAATAATCTAAAATAATATTCTAAATACAATTTAGTATACAATTCAACTATATTATACAATAGTCTAAATCTGTTATAAAATAGGTAAGACAACAACTATTAAATGCATAAACTAATATAATTAAATTACTAATCATACATTTTTGTTAAATTAATAATAACTTAGTATATTTATATGTAATATCAATTATATAAAAATATATGATAAAGAATGAGAAGACTAGTAACACACTTAGGAGTAGAACTAGGAGTAAATTTGAAACTAAGAAAATAAAATAGTAACTAATATAAGATTTTACATTTGAAGTGGATGACTTCTTAATCATACACATAGACATAGTCACTCTCTTAGAATTGGAGATAATTGGAGATAAAAAGAAAAAATAAGAAAAAAATAAAAGGGAGAAAGCAAGATAGAGAGAATGAGAAAAAAATTACAGATATAGATACAGATTTGTACAGATGTGTTGGTTGTAATAGTGATGTAATTTTTTTGTTAATGAAGAAAAAAAGTGTAAGGAAAAACAACTTCATTTCGTTGTCAATTGCAAAGTAAGCCAAAATCCTGGAAAGAATATTCATATTTTTTTTTAATGAATGAGCAAAAATTTTGGAATTGACACAATACTTTCAAAAAAATTCCACAACAAAATCTAGGAGAAAATGGGCAAATGCCCCTTTAAAAAAAAAATCCAGCATTTTGCCAAAATTTTCAAAACTAATTAGGGAAATGCCATCTTTTGAAACTCGATTTTCTTAAAATCGAGTTATAAAAAAAAAAAAATTTGAAGCCCTATAGCGGCGTTTATAAGAAGCCTATAGTGACGTTTTCAGGACCTATAGTGGTGTTTTGTAACTCAATTTCTATGCAATCGAGTTACATGCAAAATTTTTTTTTTTTTTACCTAGAACTCGGCTTCGCGGAGATCGAGTTACAAAACGCCACTATAGGTTTTTAAAACGTCACTATAGGCCCCTTAAAAACGCCGCTATGGGGCTTAACTCGATTTTCAGAAAATCGATTTTCAAAAGAAGGGCATTTCCCTAATTAGTTTGAGAAAGAGTACAAAATGCTGTATTGTTTTTTTAAAAAGGGCAAAGGCCAATTTTTTCCCAAAATCTAGGTAGCCAATTGTTAAAGGTAGATAAAAAAATATTGTTAATTGTGGGTTCAGATAAAAAGCAGTTACAAATTACCTCATATTATTGTAAAAATATTGTGAAATTAAAATTATTTCAATTCGGTTCAAACAAAATTTAGGATTAGGGTGTTCAAATTTTTATTTTAAGAGTTCAAAATGAAATTTTTTTAAAAATTTTATATATAAAAATTTTGTTTGAGCCAGGTCAGGGGGTTCATTTGAACCCCCTGGCCTTAATGTAAAGCCGCCCATGGGGCCAGCTGTATCGATCTTCTATATTATATAGCAACATGACTTTAATAGATAAACAAAATTTTCACCTAAAAAAGGTTCTGGTTCCATTGACTTTACAAAGAATTCAAATCATAGAACATTTTACACCAGCACGATTGTCGTTCTAAGCATAGGGTTGTAAACAAAAGAGCCTAGCTTTACCTGCCCCATCCAGCTGGGGCTTACTAATACAGTCGAACATAAAAATGAATAACAATTGAAGGGTTTGTGAACTATATACACCCTACGTACCCTCATTAGGCAATTGATTACATAACAATGTGTCCATGCTTGATTGATCATTAGGCCAATCGGATTATTCTAATTACAATGACTAGAACAAAGTTACATCTTTCATATTTATATTTGTGCTGAACTAGAAAAGGACTAAATCATGACTTGCGCAAACTCATACATTTCATGAAATTATGATGTAGTCTGTGAGTACTAAGCTAGCCCATAAAAGAACAACAGCAACTACGACAATTGTTGTGATAGGCGTCCACTTCAGGGCAATTACCTGTGAAGAAAAATAAATTGAAAATATTACAAAAACTTAAAAACTATGCTTTATTTGGGTGGTGATGAGAAATGAGAATATGATAGAAAAGAGTAGAAAATTTTTGCATGCCTCCAGGCGTGGGGAACTCCATATTGAGGACACAGTTTGAGGTGTCACAAATATTCGATCCGATATTTCTGCCAAGAGAAGAAGAATAATACATGATTTATGTGTTTATTCATTATTAACAAATTGATGTGAAAAAAATAAAAAAGAACATGAACTTCACCTGCATTTTGCCTTCGTTCTAAAATTTCAGATATGTGTTTAGTAACAATATCTACATCTTGTTTCCTATTAGCATTAAGCTTTGATAGGTTGGCCTGCGTTCTTGTATCTATGTATTGCCTTCTGATATTCCCAATAATGCTATCTGAGAATTAAATTTCAGCAATATATAGTTTCCAGAAAAAACATATTGATAAGAGCATAAAACACAGAAGATTATAAATATCCGGCGTGGGAATTAGTGTCTAAAATATATCATATTCTCCTTGTTCTATAATTCGAGTGCTACACATCAATACCAACTTGTTGTAGTAAATAGAAATTACCAAACTTCACAAAGCTGTATGGTCTGGTGATTTTCTCTATGAGTCTATTATCAAACTTCTCAAACTCCTTTTGCAAATCTTGTAGATAATGGAAAGCTAGTTTTCTTGGATATGAAGAATCGCACAATGTGATGAAGATGATTCCATTGTCGACCAAGTGGCTAGCTTAATGTCAAAACATTAAGTAAAATAGATAAATACCATCATCCCTTCATTATGATGATGAATGTTTTATACCATGTTCAACTTCTTTAGTTTTGTTTATATTGCTATAAAAACCCAAAAAAAGAAGAAGAAGAAGAAGAAGAAGAAGAAGAAGAGAGGATATAATGGAATTAATATCTTGATTTCAATCAAAAACTTTGAACCCCAATATTTCTATTATGGCACTTGGCACATGAATTAGATGTCCAAAAAAATCGGAAATATTGCTAGTAATTATAATTAAAGATAATAATTACAAATCATATTTTTCATGAAATATCTAATGTGATATTATGTGAAACATAGTGCTTAATCGTTCTATGGAAAATAAAATAGACAAGTAACAATAGGAAATAAAGGATTTATACTTGAAGCAGTGATGATCAACGTGAATGGTCATCTTGGAATGTGCCAAGGCTCCTTTGGAGATTTCTTTGAGTATGAACTCTGCTTGTTGCTTGTAAAATAAGAAGTTGTTATTTTCCTCAATCGTATACCTAGGTCCTTGTGCAAGAGGCAACCCATCGCTCACTCTTCCAACTATCGTTAGCTTAACCATTTGCTAAGAAATATGAACCAGTTCTCCTTTAAGATAATGAGGTTAGGATGGATTTGGACTTAAAGGAAAGGTCTTTTTATAGGACAAATGGGGAAAGGAAGTAAGAGACTTGGAGATGAAGTTATTCCTTAGGTGTGCAAAAGAAATCAATTCCAGAGGAGAAAAACAGTGTATATGTTGAGAGGGTAGCATAAGTTTAAAAGATTCATTTCCTTTCTTGTTTCTTTTCCAACTTATTTTCCTATCTCTACATATGTATTATGCATGTAAATTAAGCTTGCTTTGTTATTGCTTTTTTTTTCTTAGTGGGAATCAAGTTGCAGCAAAATAATTAACCCAAATGCATTTGATTAAATTAATTTTTACATGATCATAAAATTTGCTGCCTAAGACCAAAACATATATTACCACAATTTTTTTTTCAAATAATCCACCTAAGATCTCTTACCTTGTTGTGCCCAATCTCCTACGTACCAGCCTAGAGCATTTGTATCGGTGGAGGCATACAGTTAAATTGCTAAATTTAACAACTAGATATAACAAAAGTGGCACAAAATTAAAAGCTAATGCATTGATGGAACTATAGCCATATCATTTGGCTGTTGTGCTACAATGCACAACTAAAGATGACTGCACTGTAGCTAAGAAGGTAAAAAAAAAAAAAATGATTTTTTATTAAAAAATATATTATTTTATTGTGTTAGTGGTGGTGTTTGTTGTTTATTGTAGTAGATATATTATTTTATTGTGTTGAATGCTAAAATAAAACTACTGATATTGGTTGTTTTGTAAAATGAGATTGTAAAATAACTTTTTGCAATATTAAATTCCTAAATTTTTGCCTCCACAGGTGGATGCTATAAGAATTCCTTCCACCACCGATGACCACCTTTGATCTCTGGCTTCCATTAGGCCTGAATAGTCATGTCAAGCCGAATCTACTCTATATGAAATCTCTTGCTTGGAGAGAGATTGTTGTTGTTCCTTTCTTTCCAGGTCATATTTTTCCCAAGCATGGAACAACGTCGTTTTTTGAAACTTTTCAAAAAAGGTTACTGATAGTTTTGGAAGACACTACCGTTTTTCAAGTGATCTCATGTCTCACTATGACACATCATCAACGCGAAAAACATGTCTATACTCTATAGTGTTATTTGGCACTTAAATAGACACCTAGGCATGGCGTTTGGACAAAAAGGCTTAAATTCAAATTAAAAAGTTGGAAGGTTAGGAAGTAGAATCAAAATTACTCTAAACTTAAATAGTATAATTTGCAATTTACTCTAAGAATTTTGTTAAGTTGTCAAGTATTATCTTAAAATTTATGCTCTTTAGCCTAAGAATTGACAATCAATCAATATATATATATATATATATATATATATATATATATATATATATAAGCAGAGACCTTACCGAGAGTTCATGAGGCCCTGCCAAGTGGCGCTCTAATTTTGCATTTAGCCTTTTTTTTTTTACATTTTTCATTAAGTTTTTTTTAGTGTTATCCAAAAGTTCACATTAACTTATTTTACTGTTATCTCATTAATGTCTCATTAATTAAATAAGCTTACACTACACATTTCTCTATTCTTCTTTTTTCATGTCTTTTAACATACTCACCGTTTTAGTATTTAAAAAAAAAAAAAATAGTGGTACTCTTCATCCACTTGGTCATTCCTTATATGACATGAAGAGGAAGCATTTCTTTCCCATGTGGGACAACAAATTTGCCTAGGTTCCAACATGGTCTAACCCTTGGCCTTGAAGCAAAAATTGTCCCCACAATAATAATTAAGGACTAATAGTAATAACTAACTATAAGACCCTGAAGAGAGATAGAGACACAAAAATGTTGTGAATTGTTAAATAAAACACACTGTTTCATTATATATTAACAAAATAAAAGACCCGAGATTGACAAAATATTTGAAAGAGAGAGAGAGGAATCTAAGGGGTCACTGCCTCTGTTATACAGGTCTCCCACTACCCTCAAGACGCTAAAACCCCTACGAGTAAATTTTTTTTCTTTTTTCTTTTTAAAATTAGGGGCTTAAATATGATTTAGATTTGGGTAATTTGGTTGGATAGCTTTTGTTTTGGGTATATAAATAGAGAGAATATTTGGTGCACAATGTAAATGCATATTCTACCATAGTTTAATTTTAAATCATATATAAAATATATGCATACACACTTGCCCATATTATATTTTAATGTCACACTATCGATAAGTAAAAGACAGTGAGGGAGTTGGGCACTTTCATTTCATGGTATGAAATATGTGAATACAACACAATTTAGTTGATTTTCATGGTCCCATTACTCTTTTGCATTTATCTCTAGTTTCATGATTTTTTTTAAAAATTAATCTTACCTTGAGAAGGCTACAAATATGTAGTGAAACTACTAAACTAATTTTTAATATTTCAAAATGTATATGTTCCTTTACTCTAATTTATTTACTTTTTCTTATAATATATGTAAAATATTATCCAAAACTGTCTTACATAAAATATCAAAAATCTCATGTTGGAGAGTATGAGGTTATGCCATGTGGCGCATTCTTTGAACTTCTCTTTAATAAGTTTTCTACTTCAACAAAGTTTGCATTTATATTAAAGTATTAGTTTATTGAATTAGTTAATAGAGTAAATGCATATATTAATTATCTATTTTGTGCATTAATTATTTATATTAGATGAATTTATATGATTATTTTTATAAACTCTATATAGAAAATAATTTTTAGTTGGAATAATAATAATAAATTTAGAATATGACATTCTTACTCATGTTTAGTTGCTTTAACAACAATTGTCACAAAAACCATAAAAAAATTAAATATTTGTAAATTCACTAAAATTATTCTTAATCCTTTAAATTTCCTGACTCCTTTGTGTGTGTGTGCACGCGCGCGAGTGTGTGTAACTAACACTGTAATATGTATTATATGTAATTAGAAAGATTACTAATATAATAAATATGTTTATTTTGTTATTAATTATTTTAAGCATAATGAAATTTCAATATCATTTTTCTAAGATTTATATGAGAAACAATTGGTTTTCTTATATGAGAAACAATTGGTTTTCTTATGTGAGAAACAATTTGTTTGAAATATGGTATTTTTACTCAAATTTAGTGCCCGTTTGTTTCAACATTTTCAGCCCAAAAGTCATGTTTTGAAAAAAGCTAGCCCAAAAGTCCGTTTGGCTAGTAAAAAAACGCAACTTTTTTTAAAAAGTTGCGTTTTATAACTGTGAAGAGAACGCACAATCCTTAAAGCAAGTCTTCAGGTCCATTTTGCAAAACGTCAGTGCACATTTTTGATATATCCGTTGGGTGAGTTGGGCAATTACCAAATTGCCCTTAATAAAGGATGCTCATATCTTCAGATCACGCACAGTTCCTCATACCTCTCATCTCATCTCTCTGCTCTGCGCAAAGCCAGCTCCCTCACGCCTCTCAACTCTGCTCTCTCCGTGCTGCTACAAGCCTCTCCTTGCGCGTAAGTCTCTCTTTTCTTTTGTCATCCGTTGAAAATCTTCTTCCTCTTCTTCTTCTTTCTTCGTCTTCTTCAACGGGCATTCCTCTGTATTTTTTTCAACTTTAATTTTATTTGTCTAATCTGATATGAGAAATACATTTTGAAGGTAGAGTTTTGATCAACAAAACACCAAGAAACACCGATTTGCTACCAAAACCACCAGGTACCAACACTAATCTGAATTTTTTTTTTTTTACCTATCAAAAAAAATTTTCAAATCTTGCATGCTTTGTTCTTGCTAAAGATCTACTTGTTCTCTTGCCAGGTACTGAAAAAAATTTGTGGGTACATGCTTCGTATTTTTTATTTATTTTGTCTCTGTCTTAAGTTATGCGATATCTGATTTGGGTATTTTAGAAATATAAAGAATGAGAAAGAAAGAAGAATTTTCAAAAGAAATATAAATATTTTTCATGCTGGTTGTCGTGGTTCGTTGAGTATGTGACATTTTGGAATATTGGGCTTGTTTGGTTGCTGCATGGTGAGGTGCTGCAGGGTGTGCGTGCTCTACTGATGTGGGGTGCGTCTGCTGCTGATGGAGTAGCACACGCATGCCCCATTAGCAGCAGACGCACCCCACATCAGCAGCCCACGCACACCCCATCAGCACCCCTCACAAGTTTTTGTGTTTTAATGTTGATTATTAGTTATTTAATTATCTGGGTTTTTAAGGTGGTGGTTGAAAGCCTTTTGCTTGATATGAATTTTCAAGTTTTAGTTATGTTATGGGGTATATTTATTTTTATGTTTTCTAGTACTGAGTGGTAGCTTGAGTTTTTTGGGTTGGTTTTTGTGGTTTTTGTTGATTATTAGTTGTGTGATTTTCTGGGTTTTGAATGCTTTGGTGTAAGAATTTATTGCTTAGTTTAAGAATTGAGGTTTGCATACACCAGTTTGGTTTCCCGTGTTCTCCTCTGGCCATATATATTTCCAGTTAATCTAGTTGAAGTCCACCCTAGGTAGTGATCATTATTGGTTAATTTAAGGCTTCTAGTTTAAAGGTTTTATAGTCTCTTATCTTATACTTGGGGAGAACTCATCAACAACCATTTATAAAACCATTATAAGACCACCTATGCTTTATGGGATTGAATGTTGAGTTATTAAGAGTAGTCTATTGCAATGAACCTGACTGCTTTTGAGGCCAGTGTCCTCAATTATGGCAGCAATTTTCTGGCTGTGTTTACTGACTAGTGAGTGTACAAACGGTGCTCTTGTGAGTAGTGACATGATGAGATTCCTCTCTAGCCCTTTCTATTTTAATGCTCAGACTAGGCAGCAATTTTATTTATTTATTTTTTGTGGATTTATTAGATCATGTTTGTAACTAGTTCACTAAATTGGAATATTATGAATTCTATTTTTTTGTATTTCTTATGGTTGGTTAACTTTTTATAGATGGGTAAAAACACCACTTCCAACCCCGAGGTAAAAAAGGCTAGAGCAGATTGGGATATTAATCCAACGTGGACAATAATTTCTAGAAGAGAACAAGGGATGATAGGGGCTTCATAAACGCCAATCGAGATTCAATTTCTAGAAGAGAACATAATAGTGAAGTAGGTAGCAGTTATGGGCAGAACTCAGGATCTTTAACAGACCCTGCGATGGTGGTTCTTCGTGATTCCATTGCTAATTCTATTTGGGGGGATCATAATTAGTAGTTATTTTTTTTTAAAATTTTTATAATATCATGTAGTACAATTTAAACTTGGGTTATTGGTATGTATTTTATCATCTTTTTTTACATTTTTGTGTTGTACAATTTAAACTTGGGTTATTGATATGTATTTTATATCTTTTTACATTTTTATGTAGTACAATTTAAACTTGGATTATTGGTGTATATTTTATCATCTTTTTACATTTTCATTTTGTGCTTCATGATGATGAAAATTATTTAGATTTAATTAATATTAATAAGAAGTCATTAATGGTAATAACAAATAATAATGACACTAAAAAAGAAAAATTTCCCAAACATTATTAAAATAATACCAATAATATATATTTATTATTATTATTATTATTATTTTTATTTTTTAGTAAGTATATAAAGTAGTTGATTTAATAAGTATGAAATAAACTCACATCCAAAAAAGAAAAAAAAAGTATGAAATAAACTCCCTTATATATACATTGTCCTTTTTGGTAATTTATCCCTCAAACTGCAACTTTTATAAATGCTAGCCAAACACTCAGCTTTTTCAAAAAACACTTTTTAACAGCTTTTACTAAACACTCAGCTTTTTGAAACTCAACTTTTTCATTATGCACTTTTTGAAAACTCAACTTTTTCAAAAAGCCCAACTTCAAAAAGCTGAACCAAACTCATCCTTAGTTGTTTTTGCAACAATTGAAACCATGTCCAACAAAAAGGGGAAAATATTTTAGTAACACACAATCAAGAATGTAAAAAAAAAAATAATTGAAGGATATATGCATTTTTTAGTAGGCATGAAACATGTATATCTATATTAGCTATACTACAAAAAAAAAATGCCTATTAGCGACCAAGAATTTTTGACGGACCCAAAAAGCCCTCTCAAATAAATTTTAGCGATGCCATTATTTGTCATTAAAAAGTATGTCGTCAATTTGAAATTCGCAAATAACTAATTGTGAGGGTATAAAGGTCCTCACAAATAGTTGTTAACGACGACTGTTTCTCCTCGCTAAAAATAAGTCGTCGACTTTTCTCGTCGTTTGGTAATATATTTGTGAGGGCGAATTTATTCAGTAGCAACAGTGGATTGCCCTTGTAAATTATTCATTTGCGAAGGTATGGTCGCAAAATCTCTTTTAGCAACAAGAGCAAATACGACGGCCTTCAAGGGCCATATGCCCTCGCTAATAACTTTTTGCGATGATATTTGAATTTTTATGAGGGCATATGGCCCTTGCTAGTAGACTCTTTTCCTGTAGTGCTACTATATCATGCAATTTTTAATTTGTAAAAACATATATATATATATATATATATATATATATATATATAGAGTACGACCAAATCACTATACTACTCTTAGTGTATTTATATTTTGTTTATTTATAAAATAACTAAAGATTACAATTTTTTACAATGAAATTTATTGAAATATCTTTTTTATACATCAATAGTTGAGAGTAGGGATCTGAATCCTAAATGTTTTTATTGGAAATTGAGGTGCCAATCAGTTAAGTTACAAGATTTTTGGTAAAACTTATCAAAATAGGGTCCTGCTAACAGGTGCCGTGCAGCACCCGTGAAGAAGGAATAAAATAATAAATAAACTACACGTGGAGCCACATTTACTGAAGAAAGAGAAACATTTTTGAAAAGTTAAATTTGTTACCTATAAGATAAAAATACCCTTCTTCATCTTTTAACTTTTCTCAATTTTTTACACTATTTTCTTTGTCTCTAACGTTTAAAGCGTTCTCTTTCTTCTTCTTGTCTCACCTCCTTCTCTCTTGGTCTCTCTAATGTTTCAATCTCCACCAACACCACCGCAACCACTAGATCTGTAACCCACCCACCACCACCAGATCCGTCTCACTCCCTCTCTGCTATCTCGGATTCTCTCTCGTATCAACCAAGGCCAAAACCTTGAGCTCCACCACCGTTTCTGTTAGCTGTGCTCACCAGCGCCACCACCACCACCTCTAATAGCTGTCGCTCTCCTCTTTCTCTCTCTGCCTTTGGTTCTACTTTTCCTTCCTATGTTTTTGGTTGTATATGTGTTACTTTCGTAACTGGGTTCAATTTGGAACTTAAAAAGCTTGACAATTTGGCTTGAGTTTGAAATTTGGGCATTTGGGTGGTTTTGTAGATCTGACAAAAAAAAAAGCAATTGAGAAATGTTTAGTGAAGGAAAGGAAGATGAAAGAATTTAAAAGGGTATTTTTTTAAAATGTCCAATTTTTATGCTTTACTAACAATTTAAGTGCCACATTACCCTGCTTTTTTCTACTCTCAAAAAGCAACTATATTTTATTAATAAAAAAATTGAATCTTTACGGATGCTGAACAACACTCGTTAACAAAAGCCATCAAAATATTGGAGAAAACTAATAATAAGTTGCACCGCACATTATGCTGGAACTCAACTAGTTAACATTAAAAGAGTATACTTTTTTTCATATGACAAGAGAAAATTGAACAAGAGGAAGTGAGAGGAGATGAATTCTAATTTATATGCTCATAGAATACAATGAAATAGTATCATTAAATTAAAGAAATAATAAAATCAATCAAAATCATATACTATATATAATAGCAGAAGTATTTCCCTGCAATTAAGGATATTGTGAAATGTAGAAAAAACCCCCACTTAAAAATCTACCGTGTATAGAATTTAATTTGAAAAGTTGCATCGTAAAACTCAAAACCAAACGTTAAACCCATTGATTCCAACCCAAACGCCGCAACCCAGCAAGAAGCGAAAAGATATACCGTATGAACAAACACGTTTAGCATTTGTTTGAGATTCACTTATTTTGCTGAAACTGAAATTTTTTGCTGAAAGTATTGTACATAAAGGTAAAAGTTAGTTGAAATAGTATAGTGGGACCCATGAATAGTACCAAAAAGTGCAGTGGGCCCATAAATAGTAGCAAAAATAAACTGAATAGTAAAATAAGCTGGCAAAAATATTTTTGCCAAACACACAGTTACTGTTAAAAGAAGACGCATCATCTCAACCAAACGATAAAACCATTCATTCAAGGCCAAAGAAAAAAAAAAAAAAAAAAAAAAAAAAAACTGCCTTTCCTCCTTTCAATATTCACTCTAAACTGATATCTGCTATTCCGCTTTGTTTCGTTTCTTCTTTGCAATATCATATTCACAAGGTCAGCATAGTGTTCTTAATTTTCCTCTTTCATATACTCTTTTTGTTGTGTAATTTAGCAATTTTCTGCCACCTCAAAGATAAACCCATCGGCTCAGCCACTTTCTTACCGTTCGCACGTTCCATTCTGAACCAACAATCAGAGGAAAAAGAAAACCCAAAATTAGCCTCTTCATAAATTGAACAGAGCCTTTCTCTTTGGTCAAGAACCAATAGCATCTCTTACAATCTAAACCATTTTGTGACTATCAAATCCTCCAAAAATAAAATAATTATTGTCCTATAAATACAACTTATCCCATGATTTCAAACTCTATTGTACATTTTTGTTTGATCTTTCACTGAACAAATATTTGTTTGTTTTTAGACCCCTTAAAATACAACCAGATTAACCTAGTTAATTAGCCAAGTTATTTCTTAGTCCAAATTTCAGATCTAGGTTAACACAATCATATAATCATATCAATGCAAAGTGCGGAATATAAAGAACACAAAGATATGATGACCTAGGAAAACCAAACCAGTAAAAAACTTAGGGAGGATTTAACCTAGCTATCCTCAAGGTAAACCTAAATCCACTATGAAAGAATCGAAGTTTTACAATAGCGACTTAGACCACTAACATCCTATTGCTACCTACCAGTAGAAAACTTACTGACATGACCACGTGCAAGCTCCGAGACCACGTACTCCTTCTTTCTTGGATTCTCTAGCAAGTACAAGCACTCCCTCTTGTGTATCTTTAAGCTCTTTAGTGCAGCAACTGAATGATCATCAAGCTCTCAATGAAATCTCCTTTTTGATAATCCTAAGTATGTGTGAAGCCAACCACCTCTTAGATCTCACAAGAGATTCACACATACAACAAATAGAGTGACCACTAAAACGTGGCTAGGGTTTGCCTTTTATACCTAGGGCAAAACATAAAACCCAACACGTCATATGGGCTTAGGGTTGAGTTGAAAATTCTGTAGAAAAAACAATCTGCACGACTTTTGATTGATCGAGTCTAATTTTCAATCGATCGAGTCAGTCAGAATTGCACACTCAATTATGCAGTTAACTCGATTCCAACTTTACATAAACAACATACTTTGAGCAAATCTAAAACATGACTAAAAGCCTGTTTTGATCATGGTTTGCCAACAATACAAATTAGAGTTCTAATACATTAGTTCCTAAGTACCTAGAACCTAACAAACTCCCCCTTTGGCAATCCGTGACAAAACACAAACATAATGCTCAAAGTTACAAATAAAAACCCTTTACAAAGATAATGCCCATTACAAAATAATCCAACCTAACTACTATCCATCGGTTGCAAGTGTAGATAGCAGCACGACTGAATCAACCTGTATATTCTTAAAATACTCAACAAATACATAAACGCATGTGTGGAAAATACAAGTAAAACAAAAATAAATTCTTGACTTCACAAAACACAAAACAAAGACATATATCAAGAATAACTCATAAATATAAATCAATGAGCAGTTAAACAAGAAACATATATAACAATGTATCTCCCCCTAACATGAACAGCCTAAAAACAATACATCAAGAGCAAAAAAAATGATACATACACAGTGAAGCACCTAGATACAATCTAAACTCCACAAGCTCCAACTAACAACAAATCTCCCCTTAACAACAAAAACACCTCAACAAAAGTCCTCTACAGTCCAAAATATACTCCCCCTTCTATGACGGAATGCCAAAGGGCAATCAGAGTCCGTCATCAAAAGGAGGAGGCGAAGGCGAACGTCAAAGATATGCCAAATCTGCTCGCAAAGCATGGAGCTCATCAAGCATGTCCACCAAAATTTGACCCTGAGCCGCCTGAACGGTCAAGACAGTCTCCAAAGTACGACGAATGTCAAAGTCATCTGAAGTAGATGGTGGAGGAACAGCAGCAGCAGCAACAGCAACATGATCAGCAGACGCCTCACCAGAAGTAGTACCTGTAGAAGAAGGAGGGGGTGCGGTACTAGAAGACTCAACACGAGGGCGTTTAGAGCTCTCTCTCATATGAGCAGCCCTCTGCCTAAGAAAGGAGGCACCTATAGGAGCAACTATGTGTACGGGCTCAAAAGCGAGGAAGTCATCTAAATCTAAAAACAACAAAATCCTATGAATGAAAATAGGATGAAAAAGAGCATGAGCGGTAGAGGAACTTCTATAAACTTCGTTCAAAGAACGAAGAAACAGATAAGGAAAACTAATAGGAGCATCCGTAACAAGAGCGTACAAAAATGCACATCGCTCAAAAGGAATGGTGTGCAGATGAGTGATAGGCCACAAGGAATGACATGCTATCCTAAAGAAAAGATAGTGTAACTCGGTGAGCTCAGCAGTGGTGATCCGAGGATCAGAACCCCACTGGATAGAAGACCCAGTGATGTAAGACATGATGTCGTCCAAGGGAGGGGACTCATCATAGGGATAGACAGGGTGCTGGACCAACGGTACCCCAAGAGCATCAGCCATGACTCTAGGAGTAATGGTGAACTCTACACCTCATATCCAACTCTTTACTAAAGTGTTGGAATCATAGACGCGGATAGAGAGGTTCGAGTAGAACTCTCTAATCAGGGTAGCTGGTGGTGGAGGACCAATATCCAACAATGGTAGCCAGCCCCTATGCTCAAAATTAGCCCTAATGGCTGGATCAAGCTCATCTAACAACACTTTCCGCTCAGACCAAATCTTTCTCTTAATGTTCAGTGTGTCAAAGATCTCTTGGTTTTTCTCACTCGGAAACTTCTCACGATCAAAAGAAGGAGGAGAAGGTGGTGGGGGGGGGGGGGGGGGGGGGGGCAGACCTATTAGCTCTAGTCTTCCTAGGCATGGTGCTAGGCTAAGGACAAGACACAAGGACAAAACCAAAAAGAGCAAAAAGAAAAGCCAAGGGCAGATTGCAAGTTAGCACCAAAAAAAAAAAAAAAAAAACAATCTATATGATGCATGAACAGATAAATGTCATGACGCATGCTCTAATGCAGTGATAACAAGTTCAATTTGAGTTTAGAATCACAAAAAGGCTTGAGCATAGAGTTTAGAACAAAAACTCCAAAATTATGAAAAACCACTTGTTCAATTTGTACCAAATTGACCGATTGATCATTACACAAACTAGAAAACAGTTTATTATGATCAAATTAATCAATCTAACAAGCCAATTTCATCAATTAACTCAATTTGAACAAAATCCCCAATTCGGATATATTCAAGCCCTAGAATTTTCAATTTCTCAAAATTCACCAAATTGATCAAATTAAACACCATAGATCATGTTTATATCATCCAATAACAAAAACCTAGTGATCAATTGTGAAAGAAAAGATCAAAAACACCAAAAACCCCAAATTTTTCATAGGTCCGAAAATATCCCTTAAATGCATGAAAAAATGCATGAAACTTGAAAATAAAAGCAAAGGAGGGGCAAAAAGGTCTTACTAGCCTTTGGAGAGAAAAACCTTGCAAAAAGAACAGAGGAAAACGACAAAAAACTTGATTTGAACCTTGACCAAGTCGTATGAAGAGAGAAAGAGTTTGAAAACTTTTTGAAAAGTAAGTTGAACACGTCAAAATCATCTTTTTAAAAACTCTCTATACAATTTTTGATTGATCGAAATTTAGGTTCGATCGATCGAAACAGACTGAGGCTGACCAAATAATTTAATCACAATTTTGATTGATCAAGGAACAGATTTGATCGATCAAAATTCTGGAAAAAACAAATTTTTGAAAAACAAAGAAATTTTGTGCAAAAACTCCTCAAAGCATTGAGTTTTCAAAATAAAATGTATGAGTATGAGATGAAATGTCTTTCAAAAACACAAGTTTTGAACCCAGTTTTCCCAAATTAAGATTTTCAATCCATTCTCTGAAATTCTCAAGCATCAAATTTGTTTTGCTTAAAACTCAAAGAATTTTCAAACTTGGTTGGTCAAACCAAAGACACACACAATAACATGTACAAAGTTTAGCAAAGAGTAACTTGTGTAGTCTGTGCAACTAGCAAAAGCTTGAGATACATATGAGATGATATGTGAATAGAAATCAAACACAAAGTCTACAAAATTCATCACATAAAATTTGAAAGAGACTATCACTTGAAGAGTTACATCATATAACTCTCACATCTCCTAGATCATAAGCTTGCAATAATGTAAGTTTATTGATTTGCCTCATATTGTACACACCAATTTTAATTGAGCAGAACTTATTAAAATAGACGGGATAATGTACACACCAATTTTAGTTGTTTGATTTAACTTTAAGTCTAATAATGTACACACCAATTTTAAGCATTTAAACCGAGGCTACACCTTATGTTTTTTTTGGGCATGTGCTACACTTTCTCGAGCACAAAATCTTACGATATGCACTAAGATGTTCATGATTGATTAGTGAGTAGTGGTGAGATGGTTATTTATGCCTTTCTCAAAAGGTTAAAGTCCGACAGTCAAAGACATGTGACTTCAAGATCAAGACAAAGTGATTAAAAACCATAAACATCTTTCCCACACAACATGTACGAGAAAGCTTCAACTAATAGAGTGCAATAAGTAAGCTCATCCAAGCTAAACAAGGTACAAAGACATGTTATGTGAAAATAAATTGACCAAGCTTGTTTTCAAAACCAAGAAAATAAATACAAAACACAATTTGCTTCCATTTTTCTCTTTTTTTCTTTTTTTTTTTTAAATTTTTAAAAGAAGAAACAAAAATAGTCTTAGAATGAAATGCATGAATGTTATGCAATGCAAGTCCTAGAAATGAAAAGAAACCAAAAAACCAAAGAACAATGGTCACAAAGTGTAGAGCAATGAAGTACAAAGACCATGTCAGAAAGACTCAATTAGATCGAGCATTTTGCATCCAAAACTTTTTAGATGCACCTCGAGCATTGGAGTTCTTATTCACATTAGAGTGATTTCAAACTTCAGGATTGGAATAAAGGTTGAGAGCCTTTACCAATTCACCAATAAATACCATAGGATCTTGTGCTTGCGGCACATATACTTTTGACTTATTTATTCGCTTAGCAGCTTGCAACTTGAAACAGTTTGGACAAACGTGCCCAGACTTTCCACAAAAATGACAAACCCAAGTAGGCCTACCATGCGACTTGTCCTTAGAAGGAGTAGACTCTTTAGGTTTAGACTCTTTCAGATCAACCCTAATCTTCCTAGAATGTGTGACCTCTACAGGTTTAATAGTCTCACTTATAACCTCACTCACAGGGGTTCAGAGGAAGAAGAATGAACAAATTTTGTGGAATTGGGTGTAGACATAGAGATGCTTTCTACAAAACTTAAGCCAGTTTTGTGGGAGACTTTTGAACACTCAAAATGTGATCAAGTTTGGAGCTTGCAGACTTAATAGATTGTTTTTTAGCAATAGATAGTTCAACTTCCAAATTCTTAACTTTATCAAGTAAAAGCATATTCTCAGTTTTCACATTTTTCAAAAGTTCATTAGCATCAAACAGTTTCACAAGCAAATTTTTCTTATCAAGCTCAAGAGATGCAATTTTCTTCAAACCAAGATCAACATTCATAGCATCCTTTGCAACAACTTTGCAAAGTTTATTGTAGGCTTTTTGAAGATCTGCATCCTCATAGAGTTCCCCATTAGAAGGGTTCTCTTCAATAGACACGCTTTCATTGACTATAGCAGTAGTAGTGAAAGCAATAAAATTTCTATCCTCGTCAGAAACAGACTCATCATCAGAAACTTCATTATCACTAAGGGTTACAGCCATAGCCTTACCCTTAGACCTCAAGTATGTAGGACATTCAGATTTCATGTGACCATACCCTTGACATCCAAAACATTGAGGACCCATAGAATTATTAGAAGATTGACCTACTTTTTCTCTAGGTTTCTCAATGTTGCTAACCTTAGTGGGATCATTCTTCCTAAAATTTCTAGGTTCAACAGTGTTCTTACCTCTTGCCCTTCTGTTGCTATTTCTAAGGAAATTCCTAAAGTTCTTGGCAAGGTAAGTAATCTCTGTAGCAGAGAGCTCATCATCAAATCCACCAACCTCAACATTATCAACTGACTTAAGAGCCATTGATTTGGATTTGTTAGTTTTGGGTAGGTCCAACTTATAGGGCTAAAGAGATCCTACAAGTTCATCAATAGGGATGGAATCCACATCCTTGCTCTCAGTGATGGCAGTCACTTTGGGTCTAAAATCTTCAGTTAAAGATTTAAGAATCTTCCTAAAAATTTTAGGTAGATCATAGATTTCACCCAAGTTGTATGCAGAATTAACAATGTCATTAAGTTTAGCATAAAATTCATCAAATGATTCATTATCAGACATCCTAATGCTCTCAAATCTAGATGTTAATTGCTGTAACTTATTAATTTTGATAGCTTTTGTGCCTTCGTACACAGTGTGGAGGATATTCCAAGCAATATGAGCAACCTCAACATTAGAGATTCTCTTAAATTCTCCATAGAAACAGCGTTAAAGATAGCATTCATAGCTTCTCTATTGAACGTGGCTGCTTCTTTTTGAGAAGTTTGCCACTTACTCACAGGAGTAGTGGGCTTCTCCCATCCATACTCAACGGAGTTCTAGACTCTCTCATCAATAGATTTCAGAAATGCTTTCATTCTTACTTTCCAATAAGCATAATTATTCCCATCAAAGTGAGGAGAAATAACTAGAGAGTGTCCGTGTTCAATGACAACAGGGGTTAAGGATCAGCTTAGGGATAAAAAGATCTACAACAAGAGAGTTACCCACTCTGATACCACTTGTTTGTTTTTAAACCCCTTAAAACACAACCGGATTAACCTAGTTAATTAGCCAAGTTATTACTTAGTCCAAATTTTAGATCTAGGATAACACAATCATATAATCATATCAATGTAAAGTGCGGAATATAAAAAACACAAAGATATGATAACCAAGGAAAACCAAACCGGTAAAAAAACCTGGGGAGGATTTAACCTAGCTACCCTCAATGTAAAACTGAATCCACTATGAAAGAATCGAAGTTTTACAATAGCGACTTAGACCACTAACATCCTATTGCTACCTACCAGTAGAAAACTTACTAACATGCAAGCTCTGAGATCATAGACTCCTTTTTTCTTGGATTCTCCAGCAAGTACAAGCACTCCCGCTTGCGTATCTTTAAGCTCTTTAGTGCAGCAATTGAATGATCATCAAGCTCTCAATGAAATCTCCTTCTTGAT
The DNA here is from genome assembly GCA_019022515.1 of Quercus aquifolioides. Lineage (NCBI taxonomy): Eukaryota > Viridiplantae > Streptophyta > Magnoliopsida > Fagales > Fagaceae > Quercus > Quercus aquifolioides. The sequence continues at coordinate 18,255,750 of CM032335.1, read as the reverse complement.
AATCCTAAGCATGTGTGAAGGCAACCACCTCTTAGATCTCACAATAGATCTCACAAGAGATTCACACACACAACAAATAGAGCAACCACTAAAACGTGGCTAGGGTTTGCCTTTTATACCTAAGGCAAAACATAAAACCCTACGCATCATATGGGCTTAGGGCTGAGTTGGAAATTCTGCAGAAAAAACAATCTGCATGACTTTCGATCGATCGAGTCTAATTTTCGATCGATCGAATCAGTCAGAATTGCACACTCAATTTTGCAATTAACTCGATTCCAACTTTACATAAATGACATACTTTGAGCAAATCTAAAACATGACTAAAAGCCTGTTTTGATCATGGTTTGCCAGCAATACAAATTAAAGTTCTAATACATTAGTTCCTAAGTACTTAGAACTTAACAATATTGATTCTTGGCTTAGAATATAATTTTATTTTTTATTTTTTATCATGCCTTCTAGAACAGACGCTAAAGAGAGAGAAATTCGAGGGTCAGCAAGTTTTTTGGCCTTGCAGAGAGAGAGAGAGAGAGAGAGAGATCTAAAGGTCGCTGCCACCATTAGGCCAGCGTCCCACCACCGTCAAACTCAAATTTTAATGATGGGGTTATTCGACAATGAAATGGGCAACAATAGCTTTCATTGGTAAGCTAATATAAATATTCGAATCCTGCAATATATGTTTTGTTGCTTGCTGTTGTGTCTATGGTTTTCTAAATGGGACCTGATTTGAATGTTTGGGTTTCTTTGAAAGCAAATGAAATTTGCACTGTTCTATATATGTTAATTTTGGTATTCTATATATTCATTTTTATTGCATTCCACATGTTCGATGAAATCTCTTTTAGACCTTAATATGTGATGTTTGTATTTGATTTTTTCCACCTCATACTATGATAAATCTAAATGATTTTTTCATTTATGAACAATGAATATGAACAAAAGTTTTCAAGGATGAATGCGCTAGAAGATATCAGCATGGTGGATAGAATAAATTATCAACCAAATATGATGCAATTGGTAATATTACATTACATGTACATAGTTTTTTGTCATAGCAATGTGATGGTGTGTTTACTTATTGCATATAGTATTGCACCACAATTTCAGATGAATAAGCAACAGTCCTCCAAGAACTTCTTTGGCATTTCCTACCCAAACATCAACCCAACTGTATGTAATTAATGGTCTCTACGTTAGAAATATTGCTCTAATGGTAATGATAACTACATTTTAGTAACACACTTGCAAATTGTTTGATAAAAGTCTAATGTTATTCTAAAATTCATTTTGTATTGTTCATAGTTTTAAGTTTAATAAATGATGTGTATAATTCTCCCTCTAGTACTTACATTACCTGACTACCTAAAGAGTTCACTATCTACATTGGCCATGGTCAATAATATTTCAAATCATTGCCTTCTTTCTCCTTCGGGTTTGTATCAGTTTGTTTTATATTTTCCTTTTTCTTTTTTTTTCTTTTTTTATGTAATTAGTAATGTACTTCATATATTATAATTATTTTCTTAATTTTATAATCACTATGAAATTAGAGGGTGGGAGAGAGAGAGACTAACTCTGACTATGATATATGTCAAAGATTAATGAAAATGTTGGGCAATGATGGCATTATCCTTAGAAAGAGCATGTAATTCAGTAACTTATCACTATGTTTAGCTATTTTATTCCATGAAATTTCAGGTCAATTGAGCGACACGTGAAAGGAAAAGATTTACTCTAACTGTGATACATAACTAGTCGCTAACCCGTGCGATGCACGGGAAAATTACTGAAAATGAAATCTAATGAATGCAAAATACCATTTAAATTAAAGACAAATATTAGTGAATGCCGTTATCCTTAACTGTTTGTGTTACATCTAGAGTTTCATATCTAAATTACTACAATACTGCTTGTAGCAACTGAAAGTCACAATATAAATATATTGTATGAAGTCAAAACTTATATTATCTTCAAGCTCTCCTTAACCTTACAGAGTTCCTAACATTTTTTTTTTTTTTTTGTATTGAATTTGATTTCAGAGGACTTATTCAAAATTATTTGAATTAAACCTCACAAATTAGAAAGAAAAAATAAATAACATTACAACATTGTAGCTGATTAATATACAAATAAACTACCAATTTAACATGATAAATCACTATTAGTAATTTAGGAAGCAAAAATTAATAAATTAAAGTTGTTACCCATTTAACCCAAAACTTTTCGTATTCTAAAGTTGTCAAACACCTATTAACAAATAACTATTGATATAAAACATTCAGTAATTACTTCAATATCGCAAGTTATTCATGCTGTAAAAAATTTTAGAGAATAATATAACAAGCATCTTAAACTCTTTCTTGCTTGGATCCTACAAAACAATATATATATATATATATATATATATATATATATATATATGGAGACAGAACATGCCATTAAAGAGACAACCAATTACGATAGTGTTGGACGCAAAGTAAAAGATTAAAAAAACTGAAGAAGCAAGCAGTTTGGCTAGCATACCAGCTAGTTAATTTATATCAAAAGACATAAAAATCTTACAATCAAACAGAATCCATAAGTAAATAAATACATGTGGTACGATCAAATAAATAAAAGGTTTGTCAAGAAGACGCGTCAACTATTGATAAGGGTAATCACAATCTTAAACTTGTGATAATGATGAAGATGCAACATCTACTAATTATGCAGATCTAGCATAATCTTATTTTGATTCAACTACAACAAAAATGACGATAATTACCATAAAAAGATTATATTAAAAAACAGTTTTTTATGATATATCCAAGAGAACAATCAAAACTAATAGAAGGAATTTTAAATCGATTTCTATGATGAATGAGGGATTCACTTAAATGAGGAGACCAAGAAAAAAGGAGAAGTATTATGTTCTAAGTATAGTATTGAATTTTAAACTCGGTAATTCAATTTGCTAACTGCTAAAATGCCTTAGCAAATTGAATTTCTGTAGGCACAGATACTACTCAAACTCTATCATTCAATTTTCTAACTACTAAAACTCTATCACACGGATAACACAATATAAACCAATAATGTTACCGTCTCAAACATTAAATTAAAAAAAAAAAAAAAAACCAAATCAATTTTAAACATAGAAACAAACAATCATATATCCGTACAAATACCTAACCTAAATACATAAAAACTCATATATGACCCACAACACAAAAAAGGTAGTAACAAAATTAAAAAAAAAAAAAAAAAAAACAACAACAACAACAACAATAAAAAAGAACAACACTATTAATCTAATCTTTACATTGAACTATTATGCAAGCAGCCACGAGAATAGAGGTCAAGAGCAACTGGGATTTAGAGATACCTAAACTGAATCATCTAGCTTTCAGTATTAATATAGTGTGAGGAAAGGAAGAGATGAAGCAGTTAGAGAGCCAAAATCTGATGTTAGGAAGCTGAAGGGTTGTTGTTTGATATTGTAACCGTGGAACACAAAGGGTTGCTGTTTAAAATTGTAATCGTAGAACACAAAGGGTTGCTATCTAAAATTGTAACCGTGGAACAAAAAGGGTTGGGAATTATCTTCTTTTTATTAGTATATTTAAATTTAAGAAAACTAATTTTAAATTGTAGGACAAATTCAAGAAAAAAAATGGTAATAACACGGCAGCTGATGTGGCTCAACCTGAGCGTAGCAAAATATTACGCTTCACCTTTTAGTAATATATAGATTAGTATATTTAAATTTAAGAAAACTAATTTTAAATTGTAGGACAAATTCAGGAAAAAAATGATAATGACATGGCAGCTGATGTGGCTCAACCTGAGCGTAGCAACATTAAATGTTACGCTTCAGCTTTTAGTAATATATAGATATAGATTAGAAAGCCAAAATTTGGCGTTAAAAAGCTGAAAGGTTGCCATTTGAGATTGTGACTGTGAAACACAAAGGGTTGCTATTTAAAATTGTAGCCGTAGAACACAAAGAGTTGCCATCTAAAATTGTAACCACGGAACACAAAGGGTTGGGAATTATTTTCTTTTTATTAGTATTTTTAAATTTAAGAAAAGTAATTTTAAATTGTAGGACAAATTCTGGAAAAAGAATGGTAATGACATGGCAGCAGATGTAACTCAACCTGAGCTTGGTAATATTAAATGCTACATTTCAGCTTTTAGTAATATATAGAATATAGATGAAGCATTGTATTAAAGTTACCTAATATATGGTTTCTCAAAAAAAAAAGTTACCAAATATATGTGTTAGATGAAGATAACATTGCCAGCTTTATTTTTGTGCAACAATTGGTTATATGATTTTATTCCAAGGTCACAAATTTCATGTCTTTGATTATTAATAAAGTCAAAAATTGCCAAAATTAAAAGATGAAAAAAAAAAAAAGGAGAGAAATAAAGGAAAGTCAAAGAAAGAAAAAGAAAATGAAAAATTAAAGGGTAGACAAAATAATAGTTGTTATAGGTGTCATAGAAATTGCAAAAATCATCTTGAGTTTGAATCACATTTATAAGTCCTGGAAGTATTTTATGTGTCTTAATATTACTCCAACAAATGATATTTTAAGGATTACAAGGAATTTTGTTATTAGCAGAACCTATATTATATTTTAGTTAGTCACTAAATAAAAAAACATATTTAGTGGCTTTCTTGGTAGATTTCTATTGATGATTGTTTAATCTAAGCTTACTTTATGTTTTTACTATCAGAATGTACCTGAAACACCAATGACTTAAATCATAGTGCTAATATCCTATAAACCATTACATCTTTGTAGGGCTAATATTACATCTTTGTGGCATTCTAACTAATATTATGGTTTTGTATTTTTAGCTGAATCAACTTACAGATAAATTGTTCCTCAAAAAAAAAACTTACAGATAAATAGAGTTCTTGTTAGGGTAGGGTAGGGTTCTCCACCATCCCCATACTGTAGCATAGAGTTTCCCTTCTCGTTTTGGGAAGGGCGTTGAGTTCCCTCTAGTAACAACGTTACTAGTAGGGCTTGGGGGCTGTTTTTTCGAGGGGTCTGGGATACAAAATAGGATCGGTATGGAGGACTTAACTAGGGATTGGAAGAAATTATCACTGATGGAGAAGGAAGGGGATAAGCTTGACCTGTCAGAGAATAAGAAAACACAGGTTTTTGTTTTAGCAGCAAAGTTCTTTACGTGCAAATCGTTGAACGTGGAGGCTGTGGCAAAAACATTTAGACCACTATGGCGCACTAGGAGAGCGTTTGAAGTGAGTAAAGCAGGGGATAACATATTATTATTTGCTTTTCAGATGGCAGCGAATGTGGAGAAGGTACTAATGGGAGAACCATGGTCTTTTGACAGACACTTGGTCATTTTTCAACAATACGATCTGTCTACTCTAATTGAGGACCTCAATTTCGACAAGGTAGCATTCTGGGTTCAGATACATAATTTACCATACTCTCTTTTGACGTCGGAAGTAGCAATGCATCTTGGAGAGTCATTAGGAGTGGTTACTTTGCCAAAGGATCTAACGAAGATGAGAGGAGGAAATTTCATGAGGGTGCGAGTGACTATAGACATATCAAAACTGCTGTGCAGAGGAAGATGTGTGGATTTCGATGAAGATAATGAAGGTTGGGTTTCTTTTCAGTATGAACGATTACCTAATCTATGCTATTGGTGTGGCCATTTAACACATGACGATAAAGAGTGTGTTTTGTGGCTCCAGAGCAAAGGAACATTCTCGGTTCAAGATCAACAATTTGGATTGTGGATCAGGGCCAGTCAGTTTAATTCGGTGAAGAAATCCATAGTTGAGGTTCAAGGGTATGAAAACACGACTGGGGCATAAAAAACGAGAGGTGGGAAGGCCAGAATAGGCAGATCTGACATTGAGCCGGTGACTGTTTCAGTTGGGAACGTGGAGTCTAGTAACCTATCCAAAGAATTCAGAAACCCAGTAGCACATCAATCTGCAGCGGAATTTGCGGCTACTTTCCAGGAAATTGATGAGGCTATTAATGAGGGTTTTGAAGTTTAGAATTTAAATAAGGAGGATAATGCAGTAACGGTAGACCAGTATGGGAAGGAATCGGATATGGAAGTAAGTATGGTGGTTGAAGATACGGATAATAATAGTCATGATGTTCAGTTGACTTCTAGGTATTCACAGCTTGGTGAGCACGTGCTATTCACAGCTGGATGGGTATATAATGACAGAGATAAAAAAGGAAGGAAAGGAGGGGCGTGTGGCATCAAAAATAAAATGCAACCAAGTGATAAAGGGCCTTCACAGGCCATACTAATCACCGAGCCTAGGCCCAATGGAACGTGGGTCAGAATGAATGATAGGCCAAGGAACTTAAGTGAACCAAAAATCGCTGAAAGAGAAGGGCCCAAACGTAAGAAAATAAACCAAATAGACGTGGAAGGTGGGATACAGGAAAAAGAAAAGAGACTCAGAATGGATGAAGAGATAAAGAACCTGAGTATGTTGATGGCCTCAGAATTTAAATCGGCGGAGGTTGCTAAGCAACCCTGCCGGGAGCAATGAATCTCCTCAACTGGAACTGCAGGCTTGGGAACCTCCAAACAGTTAAAGCCTTGTCAGAGGTGGTAAAAAAAGAAGAGCCCAAGATCGTCTTCCTCATGGAGACAAAGTCGAACAAGGATTGGATGGTTATGGTTAAAGATAAATGTAACTTTAAACATGGTTTGTATGTGGACAGCATTGGTTCAAAGGGTGGGTTGGCAATGTTATGGAGGGAGGAGGTGAAGCTTGATATTCAAACATTCTCACAGTCACACATTGACGCACTGGTAGATGGTGGGGCTGAATATGGGTGGTGGCACTTGACTGGCTTTTATGGCAATCCTGAAACATCAAAAAGAAAAGAATCATGGGCTAAAATGAAGCATTTGGGTACAACTTCTTCGCTGCCTTGGTTGGTTATCGGTGACTTTAATGAGATTATGAGTATGTCAGAGAAGGAAGGTGGGAGTTCTAGACCAAGGCAACAACTGGCAAACTTTGTAGAAACAATAAACTTGTGTAGTTTGTGTGACATTGGCTTCATGGGACCAAGATTTACGTGGATTTATGAGACCAAGGATGGAAGGCAGATTCAAGAAAGGCTTGGCCGTGCTTTAGCAACTGTTGAATGGGTGAACTTGTTCCCTAGAGCAAAACTTCACCACCTCACCAACTCGGCATCAGACCACTCTCCCTTGTTGCTACGTTTAGATAGAAGGGTCAGTAAAAAGAAGATGAAGAAATTATTCAGATTTGAATCAATGTGGCTCAAGGAACCTCAATGCGAAGAGATCGTGCAGAATGCTTGGAGTGATGGTGTTCTAGCCCAGTTGGACTTCCCATTAGTCTCATGTATAAATCAATGTAGGATGCAGCTAGAAGCATGGAATAAAAATGTGTTTAGACACATTGGGAGGAAAATAAATGAACTACAAAAACACTTGGAGTGGTTGGAGTTGCAACTGGCCTCTTCAGGCAACATCCATGACATGAGGGACACAAGAATGGAGTTAAACAAATGGCATGAAAAGGAAGATGCAATGTGGTATCAACGTTCAAGGATCAACTGGTTTTGAGATGGGGATAGAAATACAAGCTATTTTCATGCTGAGGCTTCGGCTAGGCTAAAAAAGAATCAGATTGATGGGATGCTTGATGCACAGGAGATATGGCAAGAAGATGAAGAGAAGGTGTGTGAGATAGTGGAGGAGTACTACACGGCTCTCTTTACAACAAACCATCCAACAGATTTCAATGAAATTTTACAAGCCATGCAGCCAAAAGTGACCCACAAATGAATCAAATGTTGGACAAAGCTTTTACTGCCAGTGAAGTACATGTGGCCTTGAAGCAGATACACCCATTAAAAGCACCAGGTCCTGATGGTATGCCCCCTTTATTTTATCAATAATTTTGGCCAATAGTAGGTGATGTAGTAACTAAAACTATTCTTGATTTTCTTAATCATGGCTTGTCTCCTCCTAATTTTAATGAGACTCATATTGTACTAATCCCTAAAGTCAAGGAGCCCAAAAGGGTGACTGACTTTCGCCCTATTAGTCTATGTAATGTGGTTTTCAGGATAACGTCCAAGGTGATTGCAAACAGATTGAAGAAAATCTTGCCATCCATTATTAGTGACACGCAAAGTGCTTTTGTGCATGGTAGGTTGATCACTGATAATGTCCTTGTAGCATTTGAGACCATGCACCACATTAATGGTAGGAAGGGAGGCAAAAAGGGTGAAATGGCATTGAAGCTAGATATGAGCAAGGCATATGATAGAGTGGAGTGGCTATGCTTGGAAAAAATTATGGCTAAACTGGGTTTTGGGGAGAAATGGAGGAAGTTGATCATGAAGTGTGTTACTTCAGTTTCATATTCGGTAAAAATTAATGGGAAACCAAGGGGCAAGATCATACCATCAAGGGGAATACGGCAAGGAGACCCATTGTCCGCATTGATGCATGGACAAATGTTGAGTGGCCATGATACTCCTCCAAGCATAGGATGGCACCTGATGATGCTAGAGGAGTATGATGAAGACAAGGTGGCCACGGTGGTCACTATAGCATGGTCGATATGGGCAAATCGTAATGAAGTGCGCCATGGTGGGACAAAGAAGACGGGTGAGGCTCTGGTCAAATGGAGTGCATAATACCTGGCAGAATATAGGAGTGCGAACTCTTCACCGGAATCGGTACTGAGAAGTCAAGATGTGAGGTGGTCTCCCCCACCAACGGCAAGATACAAAAAGAATGTGGATGGAGCGGACTTCAAAACACAAAAATCAGCAGGAGTTGGTGTCCTTATCCAAGATGAACAGGGCCAGGTCATAGCAGCTCTAAGCCAGAAGATAAATGCACCCTTGGGAGCTTTGGAGGTGGAGGCGAAGGCAATTGAGGTAGCTCTCCAGTTTGCAAGGGATGTAGGTATCTTTGAGTTCATTATGGAAGGGGATTCTTTGGTAGTTTATAATGCTTTGTGTGGTCACTCATCCCCACCATCCTTGGTGGCATCAGTCATTTAGGGTGCACTTGCTTTTTGTGGGCTGTTTCGTCGGGTTGATTTTTCTCACATTCGTAAGCAGGGTAATAAACCAACCCATTTATTGGCAAAACATGCTTTAGGCATTGTCGATTATGTAGCATGGATGGAAGAGACGCCTTGCTTCTTAATGGAAGCTCTTACCCATGATGTATCTATTTCTATTTGAGTTGAAATAAAATCGCAGTTTTCCTATCAAAAAAAAATTACAGATAAATATTGACAAATGGCAAGTGGTAGTTATATAGTTGTCACAAATCACAAGAAATGTTGGTTGGGGTTAAAAATATAAGTCTTTGTTTCAACCTGTATGTATTAATCTGAAGGATAACACACTCTATCAAGTCTAAGAAATTCTATATGTATTATTTTTGGGATCTTTTAACTTTATGAAATTCTACGTCTGGTACTTTCTGTTTTTGTTAGTACATGGGTTAAAAATGTGAAAAAATGAATGAGTAGAACCTTTGAACATTTGGATTTCTATATTGAAACCATGCATGCTTAATAGGCATTTGGAATTTACAAGAGATGTGAAATGAGTCATCTTTTTTTCTTTTTTTTCTTTGTAGATAGTATAATACATTTGATTAATCAAATTTTTTATTATTATTTGTAAGATCAAAGGTAAAAATTATTCGTATTTTTTATTGTGCAATTTTTTTTTTCATTATCATTATTTCTTCCTTCTCTCCCGTTAATTTTCTTTGTTAGGTAGACATTTAAAGATGAAAAGTAACCCCCAAAAAAAAAAAAAAAATGCTATGCAATATAAGTTGCTTTGTGACTTTGTCAAGAAAACATTTACCAATAAAAAAAAAATTAAAAAGGAAAAAATAATAAATAAATAAAGGAAAAAAATTTATGCGCATTGTGCGAGTTAAAGGCTAGTATGCATAAAAGTAGAGACTTCATGCAAGAAAGTATGAGGTTCTACCATGTAGTGCACTCTATGAAGAGAATTGAAATACTCTTAAGCTACATCAGAGATAATAACAAATTTAAAAATAGGAATTCTTTATTTCTTTTAGTTCAATGTTTGGTGACTACTTTTTGTTATATTTTTTATTTAATATTTAAAGATGAATATTTGTTTCATTTGGTTCAATGTTTCAAAACTTTTCCCCTCTCTCTCACACACAAAAAAATATTTGCATTTCCATTTACCCTTCTATCTTCTACTCTTTTATATACACATGCCCACAGACCTTGGCTTCATGTCATCTCATCTCAAATACATTAAAAAAAAAAACGATATCATTTACCTTCAACCTTTCAACGACACCTGCATAATTCCAACATTGTAGTACCATTTGATCCTAACCCTTATAAGTAGGCGTTGTCTAAGGAAAGGGGCTTGGGTTTTTATTTAGTGATGGTAGCTTATGGTTTTGATGTTATAGAAGGACATTGTGGATTTTGTGAAGGTTGTGATTTGCTTTGAGTCTTTGAATGTTTGGGATTTTGGTTTGAGAAAGTCATAAATGTATTTTGTTTTAGAACTAAAGAAAAAGAAAAAGAAAAATTTTAATTGATTATATATGAAGTTAGCTATTTTTTTTTTTAATTCTATGTTAGAACTCATAATTTGTAGGTTTCTTTACCGCTCTTTTGTGTAGCATGAGCCATAGTGATAAAATAAAAATTGATGATAATTTCAAAGTGTGGGGGAGAAAAGCCCAACCTGGCGCATTGGGCCCAAGGCCCTATCCGAGGACCACTGTTCATCCGAGGGGACCAAGACACCCTGTCAGAAGCCCATGTGAAAGGGAAATGTCCGGAGATGAGTACATGCACTGTCCGAGGAGATGTTCATATAGCCGAGGAGGACGATACCCTCGGACCCGACGGGGTTTTTGGTCCGACACGTGTCAAGCGATCTGTTCGATGCGTGTTAAGGGAGAAATGAGGCCTCGGCCACACAAGAAGGTAACAGGAACAGAGAAATATCAAGGAGACAGACTTCAACCACCGCATTTAATGCACTGCACCTACCCTCCTGGCCGCATTTATGTGGAGAAGACCCCTGAACAGTGCATCCTCAGCTACCGCCACTCAGACAGGGCTAAAGGGGGAGTGTGATGGGACATGCACTCAAGTGGGCGCCCAGATGGTGAACAAGTGGACGGTGGAGATGTAGAAAGGCAGCACTATATAAGAGAGAGAGAGGTCTCTGATAAGGGGATCAGAAAGAAGAGAGAGAAAAGGGGGATATTATTTTACTGTAGCTCCAACATTTGTAACCTAAGTCCATCAATGAGAATCACCTCCTCGGACGAGACAATCACCTCTGTCCGAGCACGTATTTATTCAAATCTCCCCATCTTCTATGCCGTTTAATACTGTTATTTTTCATTATTAGCCTAGCTCTTTCACCCACTCTCTACAAATTTATTGTTTTGGGTTCAGTGGGCTCCAAATCCACACCTCCTTGGGCTTGGGCCGCAGAATCTGACCCTACAATTGGCGCCGTCTGTGGGGAGAGCTTGTGCAAGTGTGAAAACAACAGTTGACAATGGCAGAGCAAGGTGAACAACAAGCAGAATCCAGGGCATCCCAACACGTGGACCGTTTTGGCAACTCAGAGAGGAGACAAAACCGTGAGGGCAGTGTACACACTGTGCGCCTTAGCTAGAGCCAATCACAGAGCGGGAGTCACATGTCCCATGCAGAGAAGAACCGTGACTTACAACTGGAAGTGGAAAAACTAAAGAGGGAGTTGCGACACGCGAAGAGGAAGCGGGCTTCCTCGTACTCTGAAGATGATCTTGATGACGAGCAGGACGTCTCCTATCAACACAAGTCCAAGACACCAGCTAGCGAGTCCTACACCTATGTAGAGGAGTCCCATCATAAAAGGGAGCGTAGGAGCCCATCACGCGAGGACGTGGAGAATGATGCCATGAACAGGGCTCTGAATCAGATATCTAGATCACCCTTCACGCGCAGGATAGAGGAGGCCAGACTCCCTCGGCGCTTTAACCAGCCAACATTCACCGTTTACAATGGTAAAACTGACCCCGTGGAGCATGTGAGTCATTTTAACCAGAGGATGGCTGTTTACTCCAGAGATGAAGCTCTGATGTGCAAAGTTTTCCCTTCCAGTCTTGGGCCCGTTGCTATGAGATGGTTTGATGGTTTGAAGGCGGGCTCCATCAACTCCTTCAAAGAGCTCACTCAGGCATTCGGCTCCCGTTTTGTTACGTGCCGAAGAGTGGCCAGGCCTCTCTCTTCCCTGCTATCCTTGTCCATGCAAGAAGGCGAATCCTTGAAGGCATATTCAGATAGATATTGGGAGATGTTCAATGAGGTGGAGGGCAACAACGATGCAATGGCCCTCAGCACGTTCAAGCTCGGCCTCCCTACTGACCACGGTTTGAGGGGATCCCTATCTGGCAAACCAGTCACAAACGTGCGTCAACTGATGGACCGCATAGAGAAGTATAAGAGGGTTGAAGAAGATCAGCAGCAGGGCAAGGGAAAGGACAAGATTATTCCTCAGGAGAGGAGAGATTCGCGGTCGGACCGGTACAATTACAATAAACCGCGGAGGGATTTTGCCGGACAATCAGGATCGACGAATCCTCAATCGGTCAACACCGTGTTCAAAGAGCCAGTACACCAAGTCCTGGAAAAAATTAAGAACGAGTCATACTTCAGGTGGCCGAACAAGATGATAGGGAACCCCGAGAAACGCAACCATAATCTCTACTGCCAATACCACCAAGACCACGGGCATAACACGGAGGACTGTAGGAGCCTGTGGGATCACATGGACCAACTAGTTCGCGATGGTAAACTGAAGCACCTTCTGCACCCCTCCAGCGGCCGAGGGCAGACAGGCTTGGGGCCACGCAGAGACGACCCCTCAAAGCCGCCGCTTGGGACTATAAACGTCGTCTTCGCAGCGCCGGGGAGAACAGGATCCTGGCCTTTGAAAGTTATGTCAGTAGGCCGACCACCCGCAGGGGAGTCGAGCCGAGGACCGAAGAGAGCTAGGTCTGGTGCCCCGCTGGTTATGGGGTTCTCGGACGAGGACATGATCGGCACCATCCAACCCCATGATGATGCACTAGTCATCACCCTCAGAATAGGAGGGTACGATGTTAAGAGGGTGATGGTGGACCAGGGCAGTGCCGTGGAGATAATGTACCCGGACCTCTACAAGGGGCTAGGCTTAAAACCCCAGGACCTGACGCCGTACGATTCCCCCCTATTCACCTTTGAAGGAAGGCCTGTCATCCCGAAAGCCCGGGTACGCTTGCCTGTGCAGTCCGGCTCCGAGGTTGTGGAGTTGGACTTTATCGTCGTGAACGCATATTCGCCCTACACGGCGCTCGTAGGCAGACCTTGGATTCACGCACTTGGGGCTGTCCCCTCTACTTTGCACCAGAAGGTCAAATATCCATCAGAAGGACAGATACATGAAATCCGAGGAGACCAGTCTGTTGCTAGACAGTGCCTGGTAGCCGCCATTCAGCATGAGGCCCCGGCCGAGTCCTCGGACGCGGCTGGAAGGAATTTATAGCAACTACAGCCCCGGGGATTGCCCTTTGAAGAACCAGATGAAAGCGCTCGGTGTGAGGATCTGACGAAAGTGATCATTGGAGATGATCCTGACAGGTTTTTTCAAGTCGGATCTCAGCTGCCTCTTCAAGAGAAGGAGGAGCTGGTAGAGTTTCTCAAGCAAAATCTCGACGTGTTTGCTTGGAGTGCTTACGAGGCCCCAGGGGTGGACCCGGAGTTCATATGCCATCATTTGAAGGTGAATCCACTGGTCACCCCCAGGCAGCAACCTATTCGGCGCCCGTCCAAGGAGCATGCTGATGCAGTGAGGGACGAGGTGGCGAAACTCAAAGCAGCTGGGGCTATCAAAGAGGTTTTTTATCCCGAATGGTTAGCGAATACCGTGGTGGTGAAGAAGAAGAGTGGGAAATGGCGAGTATGCGTAGACTTCACGGACCTGAATAGGGCATGCCCCAAAGACCCGTTCCCTATGCCGAAAATCGATCAGCTGGTTGATGCCACTGTCGGCCACCCTCAGATGAGCTTCCTGGACGCCTTCCAAGGCTACCACCAGATACCATTAGCCCCGGAGGACCAGAAGAAAACTGCCTTTGTCACCCCTATTGGCAACTACCACTATAAAGTGATGCCGTTCGGCCTAAAGAACGCGGGAGCTACCTACCAGAGGATGATGACAAGGATGTTCGAGCCACAGCTGGGCAAGAACATTGAGATTTACATAGATGACATGGTGGTGAAGAGCAAGGTTATAGCCGAGCACGTGAAAGACCTTGAAAGTACTTTTGAGGTTCTACGGAAATACAAGCTACGACTAAATGCCTCTAAGTGCTCGTTTGGGGTAGGGTCTGGAAAGTTCTTGGGATACATGGTCACCCACAGAGAAATTGAGGTCAACCCCGACCAGATAAAGGCCATCAACAACCTCCGAGCTCCTCGGAATCCCAAGGAAGTTCAAAAACTGACTGGAATGACTGCTGCCCTCAATCGGTTCATCTCAAGATCAGCAGACAGGTGTCGGCCCTTTTTCTCTCTGCTCAACAAGTGGAAGGGATTCGAATGGACTGAGGAATGTGCTTTGGCGTTCCAGCAACTCAAGGATTACCTGTCTCGGCCACCAATCATGTCCAGTCCTGAGCCAGACGAGGTGTTGTTCGCCTACATCGCTGTGGCTCCCTATGCGGTGAGCCTGGTGTTGATACGGTCAGACTCTGGTGTACAAAGGCCCGTCTATTACGTAAGCAAGTCGCTGCATGAGGCTGAGACTCGTTACTTGCCACTGGAGAAGGCCATTTTAGCAGTAGTGCTTGGCACACGAAAGCTACCTCACTACTTCCAAGCCCACACGGTGATCGTTCTCACACAACTCCCACTCAAAGCTATACTCCGAAGTGCCGATTACACTGGTCGGATTGCGAAGTGGGGTACAATCTTAGGGGCTTTTGATATAAGATACATGCCCCGCACATCGGTCAAGGGGCAGGTCCTCGCAGATTTGGTGGCTGAGTTCACGGAGCCCCAGCTAGAAGAGGTGAAGCCCACGTCGGGCATGGATGAAAAATCAGTTGGCATGGTCTCTCAACAGAATCCCTCCCATTGGGAAGTGTATGTCGATGGCGCGGCGAACCAAAGAGGCTCTGGAGTTGGGCTAGTATTGATATCCCCCGAGAAAATCATTATCGAGAAATCATTGAGGCTGGACTTCTCGGCTACAAACAACGAAGCAGAGTATGAGGCCCTACTGATGGGGATGACTATGGTCCGTAAAATGGGTGGAAAGTCCGTGGAGTTGTTCTCGGACTCAAGACTGGTAGTAGGTCAAGTACAAGGCGAGTTCGAGGCAAAGGACGAAAGAATGCAGGGATACTTAGGTCGTGTTAAACACCTACAATCAGAGTTTGAATTTTTCAGTTTGCTGCACATCCCCAGGAGTGGCAACTCACATGCTGACTCCCTGGCCACGTTAGCCACCTCTTCGGCACAAGGCTTGCCGAGGGTCATCCTCGTCGAGGACCTGCACAGGCCTACAGAGACGAGGTCAGGGGGAGTCCAGGTTCACCAGATCAGGGCCGGGCCGTGCTGGATGGACCCGTTGATCAAATTTATCAAAGAAGATATATTGCCTGAAGAGAAGGCTGAAGCCGATAAAATTCGGAGGAAGGCGACTAAGTTCTGGCTATCCGAAGACCAGAAACTATACAAGCGCTCCTATTCGGGACCATATTTGTTATGCGTACATCCCGAGGCGACCGAGACACTGCTAGAAGAGTTACACGAAGGAATCTGTGGGAGCCACACCGGAGGCAGGTCCTTGGCTCACCGAGCCCTCACCCAAGGCTATTGGTGGCCTAACATGCAGAAGGAGGCACACGAGTACGTCAAAAAGTGCGACCAATGTCAGCGCTTCGCTCCAAACATTCACCAGCCAGGGGGAAAACTCAATCCACTGTCTAGCCCATGGCCCTTTGCCCAATGGGGCTTGGATATTGTGGGACCCTTCCCCAAAGCTGCAGGAAACAAGAAATACCTCCTGGTCGGAACAGACTATTTCACCAAGTGGGTTGAAGCCGAGCCACTAGCCAATATCAGAGACGTTGATGTGCAAAAGTTCGTGTGGAAGAACATTGTCACACGGTTTGGAGTTCCTCACACCCTCATCTCGGACAACGGTTTACAGTTCGACAGCAAGGCATTCAGGAATTACTGCAGTGAGCTGGGAATTGCGAACAGATACTCCACTCCAGCCTATCCCCAAGGTAATGGCCAAGCAGAAGCTTCCAACAAGGTCATACTGAACGGCTTAAAGAAGAGGCTAGATGATGCAAAGGGCAGATGGGTAGAAGAGTTGCCACATGTGCTTTGGGCTTACAGAACTACGCCCCGCAGGTCCACTGGAGAGACCCCCTTCTCGATGACCTATGGGGCTGAAGCTGTTATTCCTCTGGAAACAGGGTTCCCAACACTAAGGACTAGCTCATTCAGTCCAGCCTACAACGACGAGCAGCTACAGAGGAGCTTAGACTTGATTGAGGAAAGAAGAGAAAATGCAACGGTTCGGCTGGCGCACTACCAACAAAAGCTGAGACAAGGCTACGACGCTAACGTCAAGCTGAGGCCTCTAAAGCCCGGTGATCTGGTGCTGAGGAAAGTTGTGGGCACCGCGAAGAACCCAGCTTGGGGAAAATTAGGACCCAATTGGGAAGGACCATATCGTATCACTTCAGGCGCTGGTATTGGAGCGTATTTCTTGGAAGACTTGGATAGTCATGTAATCCCTCGCCCTTGGAATGTAAATAACCTCAAGAGGTACTTCTATTAGTCAAGTCTTCTCTTCAATTGATATACCAATTCGCTGCGTAAAGCTTTCTCTCAAGTGTTTAAACTTAAATCCAATCATGCCTGTAGTCCTCGGACCAGATGATTAGGGTTAGTTAACACTCATTCACCGCTCTCTCAAGTGTTTAAACTTAAATCCAATCATGCCTGTAGTCCTCGGACCAGATGATTAGGGTTAGTTAACACTCATTCACCGCTCTCTCAAGTGTTTAAACTTAAATCCAATCATGCATGTAGTCCTCGGACCAGATGATTAGGGTTAGTTAACACTCATTCACCGCTTTCTCTCAAGTGTTTAAACTTAAATCCAATCATGCCTGTAGTCCTCGGACCAGATGATTAGGGTTAGTTAACACTCATTCGCCACCAGCTTAGGTGTTTAAACTTAAATCCAATCATGCCTGTAGTCCTCGGACCAGATGATTAGGGTTAGTTAACACCGTTAGCTCAAGTGTTTAAACTTAAATCCAATCATGCCTGTAGTCCTCGGACCAGATGATTTGGGTTAGTTAGCACTCAGTTACAGTTCTATAGTGTTTAAACTTAAATCCAATCATGCCTGTAGTCCTCGGACCAGATGATTTGGGTTAGTTAGCACTCAGCTACGGTTCTATAGTGTTTAAACTTAAATCCAATCATGCCTGTAGTCCTCGGACCAGATGATTTGGGTTAGTTAGCACTCAGTTACAGTTCTATAGTGTTTAAACTTAAATCCAATCATGCCTGTAGTCCTCGGACCAGATGATTTGGGTTAGTTAGCACTCAGCTACGGTTCTATAGTGTTTAAACTTAAATCCAATCATGCCTGTAGTCCTCGGACC
This sequence comes from Quercus aquifolioides, assembly GCA_019022515.1. Lineage (NCBI taxonomy): Eukaryota > Viridiplantae > Streptophyta > Magnoliopsida > Fagales > Fagaceae > Quercus > Quercus aquifolioides. The sequence goes on along the minus strand of CM032335.1, from coordinate 18,237,987 downwards.
AGATGATTTGGGTTAGTTAGCACTCAGCTACGGTTCTATAGTGTTTAAACTTAAATCCAATCATGCCTGTAGTCCTCGGACCAGATGATTTGGGTTAGTTAGCACTCAGCTACGGTTCTATAGTGTTTAAACTTAAATCCAGTCATGCCTGTAGCCCTCGGACCAGATGACTAGGGTTAGTTAACACTCCGGTGCGGTCCGTGTTTAAACTTAAATCCAGTCATGCCTGCAGTCCTCGGACCAGATGACTAGGGTTGGTTAACACTCGAGTACATTCGAATTCTATAATCCTTGAACCAAGCGACAGGTTAGTGCTAAAACTCCTAATCGCGTTTAAGTTGCTTCTGATTTATAAATGCTTCCCCTAGTTGTGCTCAGTATGAAGCCGAGGAATAATAACTTATGTTTAACTTGAAAAGACATGCAAATCATCATTAACTCTGGCTAGTCCTATCCTTTTCAATATTAATCTTGGTTACTTACACCATAAATATGATGCGTCGAATAGATTTATTTGCATTATTTGGTTACAAGAGCAATGTACAGTTGTATATGACAGTAATAATTAGTAAGACATGTATTTAAAAACATCATAGACAAATGAGAATCTATTCCATTAATAAAAAGACGGTTTACAATTCTTCGGATAAAACAAAAGAAAGCACAGGTGCAAGAGTAAAAGCCCCACACATCTATTCTTTTGCTGGAGGGAGCACGGGGTCAGCATCCTGGCCTATCCGAGCAGTTGCTTCAGGGGCTCGGTCCTTGGGCTCAGAAGGAATTTTCTCTTCGCCTGACCCTTGGCCTTTCTCTTTGGCTGGTTCAGCTGGCTTATTTTTGCCGCTTGGCTGACCAGCTTCCTTGCTTGCACCAAGAGTGAGTAGAGGAGCATGGCTGACCAAGATTGGCCCCGAAGCTTCTGGAAGCTGTGGAACAGGAGGGAGATCAGTTCCTGGGAGCTCTCGGATATCAGGATCATAGTATACGCTCCCAGGCAGCCTCAGCTCCGAGTCGGCAGAGACTCCAGCTGCATCCAGGGCTTTGCCCCAGCTTATGTCGCAGTAATCTCAGCTGACCGAGGCGAACTGCTCTAGAAGCTGGGACGTGGCCGTCTCTACCCCCAGCTGGTAAGCTGCCTTCTTTTCAGCCTCAGTCGCCTCCTGGGCCAACTGGGCTTTCTCCTCGGCATATTGGGCGCTGTCTTTGGCTTTCCGGAGTTCATCCCTTAGCCCGTTTACCAGCTCCCTCTCGGTCCTCAGATTAGCCTCTACCGCCTTTAGCAACTTACGCTGATCTTCAGCCTGCTTCTCAGCGTTCTTTATCCCAGCGTCAAGGCTTTTCTTCTGGCTGGTCATCTTCGCGAGCTCCCTGGACAAACGGGTATAATCGTCCTTCAGTTGGCCCAGAGATTTCTCCGCCTCGTCTCGGGAGCAGAAAGCCGCCTGGGTTTCAAGGCGATTCTTCTTGTCCCACTCCTCGGCTACGTAAATCTGCTGAGTTACCTGCGTGATGAAAACTATAGTGTCAGATACAGAAAAATAGGAAAGGCAAAAGTCAATGATTCAGCTAATCGGATTGAGGTTACTTACGATGGCCAAATCCCTCTTCAGGGATCGAAAGAGCTCCGGCTGATTGAAACGCCTGAAGGACTCCATGTCATGAGGGAGGAGAAGTGGTTGCTGCAGGGCCTCAGCAACGTAACCGGCCCTCCCCCCATCGTAATTCCTGAGGGAGGTCTCCCAGAGGATTGGAGCGCCCTCCAACTCCAATTTTGGAGACCAAATCCGCGGTCCCCCTCCTCCTCGGCGCACCTCTGCCACGATGCCCTCGTCTCGGCTTTCAGTAGACGGAGCCCTGCGAGTTCTGTTGTCCTGTGCCACCTTTTGCTGCTTGGCCCCCTTGGGTGGTGGCACCTGTTTTTCCTCAACCTCAGTGTGGGGTCTCTTCTTCTGCAGTTTTAGTGTGGGTTTCAAGCTTGGGTCCGGGGTCTGGGTAGGCGCCGGAGGAAGTGTCACCACTGTTTTAGATGTCCCAGCATCTTTCGGGTCGGACTTTTTGCCCCTCCCCTTCATCAAGTTCCTCAGATCCATATCTTCGTCCGAGGAGTCTTCTGAATGAGTGGCTAACAGATTAAGTTGGGCGCCTGACTGCTCGTAGGTTTCTTCCTCGGCGTCTGAGATCTCTACCACTTGGTTTACCCTTGAAGCTTCTCCCTCAAACTGAAATTCGTCAATTTGTTCTTCAAGCGAGGAAGTGGAAGAGCCAGCCCCCTCACCTTCAATCTCTTGTCCTAAGGGAATTTGCTGGAGTGGTTGGACAAGGGGAGGTGCAGCCCGGGGAATTGGACGGGGTACAGGTTCAAGATCGTCTGGCGCCAAAAAGCCCTTCCGACCAACGTCGATGCGCGCAAGACGATAGTCTCCCTGGACGATTGCGTTGCCGACCGGCTGAAAACCCTTTGGTTTCCCTTGATATCCGAGAATAAGAGGAGCAGATTGTAGTTGCCCGTCCTCGCTCACGAAGATCTCTGACCTTAAGAGGAAATTAAGGGCAGCAACATTCGTTAGGCGTATCCGAGGAGAAACGTGTCTCTTATCTGTTGCAAGTAAAAACAAAATGGTTAGAAGCTCAGAAACGGTGACCGAAGAGAAATCAAAGACAGTTAAAAGATGGGAGCCCTAAGCCTATGGTCGGTGCGCCTAGATCTACATGTCACACCTGGTTTCCCATGCTTGGTTGGGCAACCAGGGCCGTCACGCCAGGCACCCGAGACGATCACATAGTCATTTTCATCCCTTTGTTGGATTTGGGAAGGCAGGAGATGAGCCTGACAACGTCCGACCGGGATTTTAAGTAGTACCCAGCATCTTGCTGGCTATGGCACTCGTACATATGTACCACATCAAGCCAGGTGAGTCCCAGCCCCAAGTGACGCTCAAGGTCCTCAATCGCTCCTAGGATCCTAAACATATTGGGCGCGCACTGCCAGGGAGTAAGCCTATGGTTCCGAAGGTAATTGGCGGTGATGGGGCCCATGGGGATTGTCATTCCCCCTTCTTTGAAGGCGATGAGGGGGATAACCACCTCTCCCATCTCCGGGTCTGTTAGTATTTTTTCTAGGGGGCAATACCTCACACCCACGTTAGGGGGTATGCGATACGTGGTCCTAAACGCCTCTACTTGCTCAGGGCTATCCATCATGTACTCGAGTTTCCCCATGGTGGTTAAACGGAGTGACTGGCCGAAGAGAAAACTAAAGGATTCGGTGGGCGATGACTTACAAGGGCTAGACCGGAGAAGCGATTGCAGGCTCGTAGGAGGATTCGTGAAGGTTCTGAGTAAGATTGGCACCGGCGACTGAGAGATTCGAACGGAGAGATCTGGATGGAGTGGCGCGACTGTTCTTGCTGGAGCGTCTGAAGATTTGCAAAGTGAAGAAGAAATGATTTCCTCTGAAGCTTTATACGGGGTCAAGCGAAGGGTCAGGGGCACTCCCGCCCAAATCCTGAAGAAAAACCACAGCCGTGTGATCAATCAGCCACCGTTGGATGCGAAGGACGACACGTCACCTAGTGCAGTTAATGCAGCGCCTTGGGAATAAGGAAACCGCAGCGGCATTAATGAGGCGTCTGTTCCCACATTTACGCACGTGCCAGCTCGGTTGTGCGTGTTTCCAGGCTTTTGCTCCGTGGCAAGTCAAAATCCCACTTTTTCTCCTCGGGTGCGAGGGAAAACTGCAATTTTGAGGGGCTATTGTGGGGGAGAAAAGCCCAACCTGGCGCATTGGGCCCAAGGCCCTATCCGAGGACCACTGTTCATCCGAAGGGACCAAAACACCCTGTCAGAAGCCCATGTGAAAGGGAAATGTCCGGAGATGAGTACATGCACTGTCCGAGGAGATGTTCATATAGCCGAGGAGGACGATACCCTCGGACCCGACGGGGTTTTTGGTCCGACACGTGTCAAGCGATCTGTTCGATGCGTGTTAAGGGAGAAAGGAGGCCTCGGACACACAAGAAGGTAACAGGAACAGAGAAATATCAAGGAGACAGACTTCAACCACCGCATTTAATGCACTGCACCTACCCTCCTGGCCGCATTTATGTGGAGAAGACCCCTGAACAGTGCATCCTCAGCTACCGCCACTCAGACAGGGCTAAAGGGGGAGTGTGATGGGACATGCACTCAAGTGGGCGCCCAGATGGTGAACAAGTGGACGGTGGAGATGCAGAAAGGCAGCACTATATAAGAGAGAGAGAGGTCTCTGATAAGGGGATCAGAAAGAAGAGAGAGAAAAGGGGGATATTATTTTACTGTAGCTCCAACATTTGTAACCTAAGTCCATCAATGAGAATCACCTCCTCGGACGAGACAATCACCTCTGTCCGAGCACGTATTTATTCAAATCTCCCCATCTTCTATGCCGTTTAATACTGTTATTTTCCATTATTAGCCTAGCTCTTTCACCCACTCTCTACAAATTTATTGTTTTGGGTTCAGTGGGCTCCAAATCCACACCTCCTTGGGCTTGGGCCGCAGAATCTGACCCTACACAAAGAATTTTCTGCTTTTTTTTAAAGGATACGGAAGCCTAACTAAAGACAATTAAATATTGATAAAATCTTATTTTATGCTTTAAATTCTTATCTAAAGATCTCAAAATCATTTAATCAATTTAAAAATAAAATCTATTTTTAACGGTAAATATTATAATATGTTATAGTGTTATACAATTTTTTAAAAATAAAATATGAATTAAGAAAATCAAGTTTCAAAGTATTCAACAATGAATAAAATTGTTGAAAACCACAATGAATAAAATTGTAATTATAAAATTAAGAGAAAAAAATAACCAATCTACAACATTTACATTGCAGCAGCTTGTGGCTCTTAACAAATCTATGAGACATAATTTTAAGGAATGAAAAAAAAAAATTATGCATGAGAAATTAGATGAATCTATTGAGAGATGAACAAGACCTAAAAATCATGTCATTCTATAACCTATACATATAACTAATTCCCCAGCAGGAGTAATGTAGTTCAACTGTTCAAGTCGAGAGATCAACAAGAAAAATTAAGGCCACAAAAGAAAAGCATGGTTTAAAAACATAAAGCAAAAGTCATGTATCTTATCTTAGAGTAGCTAACTAAGCAGTTTGTTGAGCTCTCAAAAAAAAAAAAAAAAAAAAAACTAGAGTGTTGAGCAATGCTATTAAGTTTGTACCAAGTACATATTTCTTTGTCCAATCATCAAATGTATGCTGTTGTTAAAAATCTTCAATAATTTCTAGTCTATACACAAATCAAACACGCTGAACATGTACTTAAACCTCTGGTAAATAACAAAATATGGTTCTGCAAAGTTATTGATCAGGCTTAAAACAATATATCTTTTTTTTTCATTTTTCAGTAAATTCCACATAACACAAAGCAAATCTGAATCATTGATGCTTCAGTTTTCAATGCTAGCAACATTTATCAATTATTTGTACCTAAGCCACAATATCATTGCCTCTATAGATAGTGCAGGACTTCTGGAAAGGAAAACCTTTCACCTTTAACTTAGAGGCTGAGTCTTCCCCATCCTCAACAATAGCCCATTTTTCTTTCACATTTTTCAGTGTATATTTAGCGCATATGATTTTAGTTTCTTTCCAAAGTCAGATATTAATTTAGTTTTTGCACCCTTGAAGCCACTATATGACCCATTCTACAACAATAATACAATATCCATTAAACCAATCAAAACCTTATCCAAAATTTGAAATTCAATCACATATAGGCCTCCTTAATCATTGATTATTTGAGATTTTTTCTTATTTAAACATTTGCAATGTGCATTCTAAACTACAAAAAAATTCAATCAATAATGGTGAAAAATAATTGTACCTGAGCCACAATATCAATTATTTGTACCTAGCTAGAATAATTTGGAGTATACGTTTTCAAAACCTAGCTTATTACTAATTTTTAAACATATCCCTTTTATATGTTTCCATTATAAAAATAAAAATCTGCATTGATACAACGCCAATATTCATTCATTTACTAAACCAAAGAAAAGATATAAATAAAATTAGGATTAATAAAGAGAGATTCAGTGGTTAACCCACATGATACTAACAAAGTCATAATCACCTTTGAAATTATTTTCAATCAATAACAACAGTGAAAAATAAAAACATCTTGATTTAGACATTGTTTCAAACAATTGTTGGGCATTGAAAAACAGTTGGTGGCATTGAAAAATAAATGCAGAATGGAATAAGAGAGAGAGAGAGACTCTCACGTCGTAACGGTAGATGGAGATTACGAGGTGACCAGTGGTGAGAAGTCGATGAAATAGAGGGGATTTGGTTTCTGGGTTTGGAGAGAGAGAGAATACGTATCTATTTTAGTTTTTCTTTTTTATTTTTTTAATAGGTGGTGCAGTTAATAAGGTTAGTTGAGTTAAGTTTACTTAAGTAATCATGTGCAATACACATGCCATTTTTTACACATGTCAATTTATTAGAGTAGTTTGTAGCCTTAGGCTACAAATAGCTTTGTAGCTAAACTTTGTCCTACCTTTTTATTGGAGATGAATTTTGACAAATCCATCATTGAATTACATCTTCTTCTTATATATATACTTCATGCTTGCAAAATTTCTAGATTGAAAATCAATAACTATGCTATCAAGAAATTGTTTAAATTACAAGTTTTTGTAGTTTAAAATTATGTATAAAATATAAGCTAATAAATCATATATTAGATAATATCCAATTGACACAGAATTTGATATGTGTATTAAGAGTGTAAAGTACATGCAATTTGGCGGTTAGATTTTCAAAATATGGTATAATGTTTATTTTATTGAGTAAGGTTGTAGTCTAAGGCTACAATCAATTTTATAGCTAAACTTTATCCTAAATTTTATTACGTAAAAGTTTATAAACTAATAATATAATGAATATGATTGGCAAGTTTCAGCTACGCTATTAAATGAATGTTTGAATTGTGGTTTAGTATTTTGCAATAGTATCCATATCTATATTTATATCTATCATTCATTTTGGGAACCATTTGAAGCTGTTCTTCTTTGATTGCTAATTGCTTATGTATGCATCCTAAAACTATTCAAATCACATAACAAAACTAAATAAGATCAACGTGTGAGAATCTTACAGTTCCCCATTCTTTATTCAACATCCGTATTGGGTTTATGATAATGTTTTTTAAACTTAATTGTTGGCCAGCTGTATCGATCTTCTATATTATATAGCAACATGACTTTAATAGATAAACAAAATTTTCACCTAAAAAAGGTTCTGGTTCCATTGACTTTACAAAGAATTCAAACCATAGAACATTTTATACCTGCACCATTGTCGTTCTACAAAGCAAAGGGTTGTAAACAAAAGAGCCTAGCTTTACCTGCCTCATCCAGCTGGGGCTTACTAATATGTTAGGTTCTAAGGTCTTAGGATTTTATGTATTTAGAACTCTAATTTGTAATGTTGGCAAACCATGATCAAAACATTGTATTTAGTCTTGTTTAGGCTTGCTCAAAGTTGGTTTATTATTGTACAGTTGGAATCGAGTGGCTGCAGAAGTACTTGGGACTTTTGGCCTGGCTCGATCGATCGAAGAATAGACTCGATCGATCGAAAATCGCACAGGTTGATTATTCTGCAGAATTTCCAACTCAGCCCTACTTCATTAAACGTTTAGGGTTTTATGTTTTTACCCTAGGTATATAAACAAAACCCTAGCCACGTTTTTGAAGGTTGTCCATATTGTTTTGTTGCTCATATTTGCTGTTTGTGTGAATCTCTTGTGAGATCTTTGAGGAGCTTTCCTTCACATAAACTTAGGGTTGTCAATATCTTGATGATCAACATAGTTGCAACCATTGGAACTTAAAAGAAAAGCAAGCGGGGAGCTTGTAGCTGATTGAGGAATTCAAGAAAGAAGTAGTCCGTGGACTCGGAGCCTGCGCGTGGTCGTGTCAGGAAGTTCTACTGGTGGGTAGCATTAGGAAGTCGAGCGGGGAGCTTGTAGTCCTTTTGTAAGAACTTCAATTCTTTCATAGTGAATTCTGTTATGCCTTGAGGATCGGTAGGTCAAATCCTCCCCAGGTTTTTACCGTGTGGTTTCTTGGGTGATCATATCTTGTGTTATTTATTTTCCGCTGCTTTATATTCTTGATATGATTGTTTGGATTGTTTTAACCTAGAATTGCTTAATTTGACTAAGTAACAACTTGGCTAATTAATCTAGGCTACGCAATCTGGTTGTTTAAGGGGTCTAAATTTCCATCATAATACATAGTCCAACATAAAAATGAATAACAATTGAAGTGTTTGTGAACTATATACACCCTACCCTCATTAGGCAATTGATTACATAACAATGTGTCCATGCTTGATTGATCATTAGGCCAATCGGATTATTCTAATTACAATGACTAGAACAAAGTTCCATCTTTCAAATTTATATTTGTGCTGAACTAGAAAAGGACTAAATCATGACTTGCGCAAACTCATACATTTCATGAAATTATGATGTGGTCTGTGAGTCCAAGCTAGCCCATAAAAGAACAACAGCAACCACAATAATTGTTGTGATGGGCGTCCACTTCAGGGCAATTTCCTGTGAAGAAAAATAAATTGAAAATATTACAAAAACTTAAAAAATGTGCTTTATTTGGTTGGTGATGAGAAATGAGAATATGATAGACGAGTAGAAAACTTATGCATGCCTCCCGGCTTGGGGAGCTCCATATTGAGGACACAGTTTGAGGAGTCACAAATACTCGATCCGATATTTCTGCCAATGTCAGAGAAGAAGAATAATACATGATTTATGTGTCTTCATTATTCATTATTAACAAATTGATGTGAAAAAAGAAAAAAAAAAAAAGAACATGAAATTCACCTGCATTTTGCCTTCGTTCTAAAATTTCAGATATGTGTTTAGTAACAATATCTACATCTTGTTTCCTATTAGCATTAAGTTTTGATAGGTTGGCCTGCGTTCTTGTATTTATGTATTGCCTTCTGATATTCCCAATAATGCTATCTGAGAATTAAATTTCAGCAATATAGTTTCCAGAAAAAAAAAATATATATATATATATATATATATATATATATCGATAACAGCATAAAACACAGAAGATTGTAAATATCTGGTGTGGGAATTAGTGTATAAAATATATCATGTTCTCCTTGTTCTATAATTCGAGTGCTACACATCAATATCAACTTGTTGTAGTAAATAGAAATTACCAAACTTCACAAAGCTGTACGGTCTGGTGATTTTCTCTACGAGTCTATTATCAAACTTCTCAAACTCCTTTTGCAAATCTTGTAGATAATGGAAAGCTAGTTTTCTTGGATATGAAGAATCGCACAATGTGATGAAGATGATTCCATTGTCGACCAAGTGGCTAGCTTAATGTCAAAAACATTATGTAAAATAGATAAATACTATCATCCCTTCTTTATGATGATGAATGTTTTATAATATGATCAGCTTCTTTAGTTTTGTTTATAATATTATTATTAAAACCCAAAAAGAAAAGAAAAAGAAAAAAGAAAAACGAGAGAGAGAGGATATAATGGAATTAATATCATGATTTCAATCAAAAACTTTGAACCCCAATATTTCTATTATATTATGGCACTTGGCTCGTGAATTAGATGTCCAAAAAAATATTGCTAGTAACTATAATTAAAAAAAATAATAACATATCATATTTTTCATGAAATATCTAATGTGATATTATGCGAAACATAGTGGTTAATCGTTCCATGAAAAATAAAATAAACAAGTTAACAAAAGGAAATAAAGGATATATACTTGAAGCAGTGATGATCAATGTGAATGGTCATCTTGGAATGTGCCAAGGCTCCTTTGGAGATTTCCTTGAGTATGAGCTCTGCTTGTTGCTTGTAAAATAAGAATTTGTTATAATCCTCAATCGTATACCTAGGTCCTTGTGCAAGAGGCAACCCATCGCTCACTCTTCCAACTATCGTTAGCTTAACCATTTGCTAAGAAATATGAATCAGTTCTCCTTTAAGGTGAGGTTAGGATGGATTTGGACTTAAAGGAAAGGTCTTTTATAGGACAAATGGGGAAAGGAAGTAAGGGAATTGGAGATGAAGTTATTCCTTGGGTGTGCAAAAGAAATTAATTCCAGAGGAGAAAAGCAGTGTATATGTTGAGGGGGTGGCAAAAGTTTAAAAGATTCATTTCCTTTCTCTAGTTTTTTTTTTTCCATCTTTTCTTTCCTATCTCTACATACGTATTATGCATGTAACTTAAGCTTGCTTTGGTTTGAGTCCAAATCTTCTGTCCCACTTTTCCTGCTCCACTTTATACTCCACCAATAAATACTTACCACGTGTTCACCTAATTAATTAAATATTATCATTATTGACTTATTAATACTACAGTTATTAATTAATAGTAATATTTAATTAATTAGGTGAATATGTGACAAATATTTATTGGTGGAATATAGAGTGGAGTAGAAAAAGTGGGACGAAAGATTTGGACTCGGTATGGTATTACTATTTTTTTTCTTAGGTTGCGTTTGGCATTGGCTGAAAATGGCCTTTTTTTTTACTATTTGGTTTTTTTTTTTTTTACCATTCAACTTATTTTTGTTACCATTTATGGGTTTTATTGCGTTTTTTGGTACTATTCATGAACCTCACTGTACTATTTCAACGAACTTTTATTTTTATTTATGTGCGTTTGGCATTACTTAAAAAGCCAATTTTTTTTACTATTCAGCTTATTTTTGCTACTATTCATAAGTCTCATTGCACTTTTTAATACTATTCATGGGTCCTACTGTCCTATTTCAGTTACCTTTTAGTTTTATCTACAGTACTTTTAGCAAAAAAATTTCAGTTTCAACTAAATAAGCTATTTCCAAACAGACACTTACAGTAATTTCAATAAAAAGTTTTCAGTTTTAGTTAAATAAGCTGTTCTCAAACGGATCTTTAGTGAGAATCAAGTTGCAGCAAAATAATTAACCCAAATGCATTTGATTTAAATTAATTTTTACATGGTCATAAAATCTGCAGCCTTAAGACCAAAACATATATTACTCACAATTTTTTTTCAAATCCACCTAAGATCTCTTAACTTGTTGTGCCAATTCTCCTACGTACCAGCTTAAAACACCTTCCACCACCGATGACCACCTTTGATCACTAAGCCTGTCAAGCCGAATCTACTCTATATGAAATCTCTTGCCCGGAGAGAGATTATTGTTCTTCTTTTCCAAGTCATATGTTTCCCAAGCATGGAACAACGTCGTTTTTTGAAACCAAAAAAGGTTATTTGAGAGTTTTGAAAGACACTAGCGAAAAACATGTCTATAGTGCTATTAGGCACTTAGACGGACAACTAGGCATAGTGTTTGGATAAAAAGGCTTCAATTCAAACGCTCTTTAATTTTAAGTAAGTGGATTAAAAAGTTGGAATATTAGGAAGTAGAAACAAAATTACTCTAAACTTAAATAGTATAATTTGCAATTTACTGTAAGAATTTTGGTAAGTTTTCAAGTATTATCTTAAAATTTATGCTTTTTAGCCTAAGAAGCGACAGTTAACATTAAAAGAGTATACTTTTTTTTCATATGACAAGAGAAAATTGAACCAGAGTAAGTCAGAACGAGAAGAGGAATTCTAATTTATATTGTCATAGAATACAATGAAATAGTATCATTAAATTAAAGAAATAATAAAATTACTATAAATTTTAGGACAAAATTTAATTACAAAATTTATTGTAGTATTAGGCTACAACCTTACTCAATATCATTTTATTGGAAGTAAATTTTGACAAATTCTAAATTGGATTACATCTTTTTTTTATATACTTCATGCTTGTAAAATTTTTAGAAAATTGAAAATTAATAGCTATGTCATCAATAAATTATTTAAATTGCAAGTTTTTGTAGTTTTAAATTATGCATAAAATATAAGCTTATAAATCATATAGTAAATAATATTCGATTAACACAAAATTTGATATGTGTATTAAGAATATAAAGTATATGCAATTCAGCGGTTAGAATTTCAAAATAATGTTTATTATATTGAGTAAAGTTGTAGCCTAAGGCCACAAATATCAATTTTGTAGCTAAATTTTGTCCTAATTTGTATTTTGTAAACTAATGATATAATGAATATGATTGGCAAATTTTAGCTATGCTATTAAAAGAATGTTCAAATTGTGGTTTAGTAATTTGTAATAGTATCTATATCTATATCTATCATTCAAAATTGTACCTTCCAAATTTATATGGTAAAAAAAAAAATCCAAAATTTTAAAGTAGGAATCTGATATAGAATTCTAATCTAATATAATTTAAGTGTAGGGTGGTAGCAGCTTTAAGCAAACAAATTCAACAGCCACTAGGACCTTTGGAAATTGAGGCCAAAGTTGTGGAGGTTGGGGTTTCATTTGCTTGGGATGGTGGTATAAGGGAAGTGATCCTTGAATGTGACTCCAAGATCGTGTCTGATACTCTCTTGGGTTTATGTACATCATCTATGATTGTCTTAAATATCTTAGCTGGGTATATCATCAACTCCAAGATTTTAGAGTAGCACAAGTATTCTATGTGAGGCGTCAAGGTAATAAACTAGCATATATTTTGGCTAAACATGCCAAATATATAGTTAATAGTGATAATTTTGTAATCTGGATAAAATAAAATTTATTGTTAATTAAGTTAACTATTACTCATGATTTCGTTGTAATAAAGTTACAAATTTTCTATTATGAAATTGTGTATATATATATATATATATATAAATTAATTTTTAAAGACTTAAACTCTTGACTCTTTTAAACTTATTTCATAGAAGTGATTGCTTATAGAACAATTATCAGTGCGGGTGGTAGGACCGTGGGAATTGAACGAAAAGTTGAGGACAGAACACCCAGGAATCTTTTTTTATGATCCTAATCCTGCTGTCTTCAGTTCAGTGAATTGTCTTAAAATTTGGCTGTCAAAGGCAATAACTTCTCATGGATTATTGACCCTATTCCTGGTTAAAGTAACAATAAATGGAAGCCAAATTATATAAGTCTACAGGGTAATTGAAGCAGTAATTGTAATTTGCCGTACCAAGTAGCCGACAACGTCAGTCAATAAAGTAACTAGTTCTCATTTATGACATGCTTCAGTCATTTGCACTTCATCACATCACAATACGTAATTCGTAATTAGTAATTACTCCCAATCCTTTTGGGCATTTTCCCCAAGGTATATCACTGTCAACCACAAAGTCAATACATATTAACTCACTTGATGCCATGTTGACAATTACTACTCCATTTGACACATATTCAGCAATAAGACATACAATTATTTGCTTCTAATAAATAAAAATAAGACAATTATTTGACACATTCTTCGAAAAAATTTATTAAAATAAATATATATAAGACAATTATTCGACACACTCCTAAGTTCTAAATTTCTAATAACAAAGTTTACTCATTGGTAATCGGAGAATTATATGGTATTAATTTTTTTTAAGAGTAAGCTTCAAAAAAAAAAAAAAAAAAATTTTTTAAGAGTAAAATATAGTTAATATTTTTAGATTTTGATTAATGTCAATCAGATTTAAAAATTTTCAAAATTAATCGATTTGATTATTAAACTATATGCTAAAATACAAAATTTTCATTTTTAAGAGTATATGGTTTAGGAACTAAATTAGTTATTTGTAAAATATTTTAAATCTACTTGGTATCGGTGCCGAATATTTTTTTTTTCTTTTTTATAATTTGCTAACCAAACCAATTTTTTTCATCAAAGTGTGGTGACCTCAATTGTAATTGGCCAAATAAACTTAAGTTTCATCATAAACAAATTGCCCTAACCCACTCGCACCCCGTTTAGAATGACAATGTATTCTTACCTGAATTCAACTTGACCTGTAACTCAATTAGCTCAACCCAACCCATTTGTCAAGTATAAAAAAAACATACTCATTTGGTCATATATACCACCAAAAAAAAAAAGTTTGATTTTTAGTTGATTTCATAATATTGCCACACAGGCTTTTAAACCCTTACAATTTTACACACACACACACACACATATATATTCTAATATATATTATTTAATTGAATTTAAATTCTATTTTATATTGGACACGTTGGGATACGGACACGTGTCCGCATCCTTACATGTCCAGTGCAACCGATGCACTGGATACAATCCCAACCATTTTATATTTAAATCTTTGATATAAATTTTTTGAGTAAACTACATATTTGGTCCATGTACTTTATACCATATTTTAATTTGGTCCATAATATTATAATTGTGTCAATTTCTTCTATAACTTTTCATTGCTATATTAATTTAGTTTTTTTTGTTATCTCTTTGATGAATATTGCTATGTAACAAATGGCCAAAATAAAAAATTAGTTTTCTTTGATGTGACAATAAACTAATTATTTATTTTAATCTTTTGCCATGTTAGCAATTTCCACCCAAGAGATAACCGCAGTGACTAAATTGACACGATACTGACCAAATTAACACAATTGAAAGGTTAAGGACTAAATTGAAATACGGTATGAAGGATAGAGACTAAATATGTAGTTTACCCAAAATATTAGTATATTATATTTACTTTAAATGATAGAAGATATTCCATATACAAACATATTCATAATAAGTATCTATTAATGATTACCATAATTATATATTTAATACTTCTATATAAAAACACAATCATAATAAATACTTATTAATAACTATCATAATGATCAAATTTATATTGTGAGAGAGAGAGAGAGAGAGAGAGAGAGAGAGAGAGAGTCTTTTTTAATTATAAAATCATTTTTTTAATATAATAAAAAATGTTTGACTTTTGTTTGACTTCATAATATTTTGTCAAATAAGTTTTTGAAACCTCAAAATTTTATTTGTCAATACTCTTAATATATATTTTTTAATGAATTTAAATTCTATTTTATATTTAAATATTGATAGAATCTTGTACCAATATATTTTCTTTAAATGCATGATAAAATATATTTCTTTTTTGATACAAAATAAAATTTCTACTCTAGCCTAATCTAAGTGTATATGTATGTGAAGCTCTCTCTTAGAGATTTGAACTCTGACTCTTGCCCCCCACACCCCACAAGCATTTATACTTGTGAAGTAACCATTGCATCAAAGGTACGTAGTGATAAAAGATATTTCCATTTGCTAACGCATTCATAATAAATATCTATTAATGATTACCATAATTATATATTTCATAATTCTATATAAAACACTCTAATAATAAGTATCTATTAATAACTATCATAATTATCAAATTTCATATTTATATACAGAATAAAAAGAGAAAATTTTTTATTATGGATTTTTCACTTTCATTGCACACATTTCTAACTAATATATATAAAGAGTTCGATTGATGGGTTCTCTTACTGCATTTGTTAATATAACATTTTAGAAATGTTTTAATATTACTTTTATTAGAAATAAAAAAAAAAAAAACTGTTAAAAAACTCGTAATATTTTGTCACGTAAGTTTTTGAAATTCCACAATTTTACATTTTATTATTCAAATACATATTTTTAAATTATGTTTGAATTATGTTCTATATTTAACCCTTCCTTCAGATTCTTGCCACAATTTTTAAAAAAAATTATTAGAAACTAACATAATTATTAAATTTCATATAAAGACTATTAATATCTAATATAATTATCAGATTCCATATTTATACCAAAAAAAAAAAGAGAAAAAAAAATCATATTTTGTTAAATTTTAAAATGTATGAGTTAGTGACTAGTATAAAAATATATGAGATTTAATCCCAAACTTATTCTAAAAGCAGCAGTATTTTTTAGCTATCAGAAGATTCATATGTAGCAGTTTTTTTGGGTAAAGATTAGTCCAATACTCAATAAGATATTGATATGTGACAAGTTTTGGACATATACCAGCATATTATAAGAATCCATGCATAAAAATATTGGACTTAAGTTGTATCTCTTTTTTTTTTAAAGGCGTAAAACTTATTTTTGTCCTTACATTTTCACGCGGTTCCCACTTTGGTCCCTAACTTTTTTTTTTCCCACTACTTTTAGTCCCTATCTTGGAAAACGTGTCTCGTTTTTGTCCCTACTGTTACATCAAAGACAGAAATTGCACATGTGACAAACGGCATAAGTTAAAAATATTAAAATAATGTCCACATAAACCACATGGCTTTCCACGTCAGCATTTAAATTAAAAAAATTAAAAACAGAAATAAATACCAAAAATTACATTAATTGAAATCTAAGTGTGTCTTGAACAAGAACAACAAAAACACAAACCCAGATCTAAGAACACAAAATTAAAATCCAAAAATCACAAACCCAGAAACACAAACACAAGCCCAACAACAAATCTTCCTTGTCAGCCAAACACAAAAGCAACAAACACAAACCCAGCAACTGATTTTTCTTGTCAACCAAACACAAAAAGAACAAACACAAATTGGTCTTTCTTTCGTTAACTAAATCGGTCTCTACAAAATCATAGCACTGAAATGTGAACCAATAAATCACAAATCAAATTTATATAAAATAACAGAATAATTAAGCTAAACAAAAGTACTTTACTAGGTAATCAAATTCAAAATCAAAATAAACCCTAACAAAAGAACACACAAACACAAAGAAAAATGGCACTTGATTATTACCTTTAAGAAAATCGTCTTTTGAGGAGAAATCTTTAATATCATTGTCAACGGCACGAGGCGACGGCGTTTTGGTGGTCAGGGTGGTGGTGGAACCTTGCCTAAGGTGTTTGAGGATCCAGGGCGGTTCAGGCCGGGATTCAGGATCTGAATCCATGACCTCTTCGTCATGGGGAGCTAGTGTTTGGGTTGGGTGTTTGTTTGGAGCTATTTGGGGCTCCAAATCGAGACCCAGATCGAGTCTTAGGGAGAACGAGGGAGGTTCGTATCCTGCCATTAAAGAAACAGGAAGAAGAGCTCAGTTTTGAATTTGGGGGAAATTATTTTGGAAAGCTCAGAGGGAAAAATCTTGTTAAAAAAAATAAAAAATAAAAAATCTTGTATGCCCAATCTTTCATGAGACCCATTTCTCACTATACGTTTAATAGGTTTGTGTTTGTATTCTTACTGATGTTTGGGTTTGTGTTTGTTGTTTTTGTGTACGGTTGACAAGAAAAATCAGTTGCTGGGTTTGTGTTTGTTGCTTTCGTGTTTGGTTGACAAGGAAGATCTGTTGCTGGCTTTGTGTTTGTGTTTCTGGGTTTGTGATTTTTGGATTTTAATTTTGTATTCTTAGATCTAAGTTTGTGTTCTTATTGTTCTTGTTCAAGACACACTTAAATTTCAATTAATGTAATTTTTGGTTTTTATTTATGTTTTTAATTTTTTTAATTTAAATGTTGACGTGGAAAGCCACATGGTTTATGTGGACATTATTTTAATATTTTTAACTTATGCCGTTTGCCACATGTGCAATTTCCGTCTCTAATGTAACGGCAGAGACAAAAACGAGACACGTTTTTCAGGATAGAGACTAAAAGTAGTGAAAAAAAAAAGTTAGGGATCAAAGTGGGAATCGCGTGAAAATATATAGATGAAAATGGGTTTTACCTCTTTTTTAAATAATTTGATCAAGAGTAAAAAAAAAATAGTAGGGATATAAATATAAAAGCCTATTATGAAGATAATCTTTTAACACTTATTAATATGTCCTGAAACATATATTAGTAAAACTATTTTAAAAAATTCTTTATGTGGAAATGAAAAAATGAAAATTTTCAATTTTTTATAAAAAAAATTTATAAAATAAATAGTTAATATATGCTTAAGGGCACACACTAACCGACCCTGTTAATAATCATCCCCTTATAATTTGTTTTTAATTTTTGGCTGAATACAGGCATCATTATTCACTCACCCGATTGTCTTCCTCTCATCAAACATCGAAAAGCACTTTCAACTACAAAACATTGTCTTGGACACATCTAGGGCCCGGCTGGTAGTGCAATTTAAATATCCATTTTCAATTTTTAAATAACATTACACAAATTTTACATACCTTTTTACTCATATATATTTTAAAAAACTACAAATAACACTACTCAAACTACTCTACCAAACCTAATTTTTTTTTGGTTTCCCATGTGTAATTTGGTTTTTAATAAAATGAATTTTCTTTTATTTTTAAAAAACTTTTCAATCTGGCAGTCCATGAGAAAGTACAAATAAATGCAACTTCTGGGTCCAGAGCAGAAGCAGCCCGATCGTCCAACACATAATAAGATAAACATAATACATGAGCATTTATAGCCGTCAGATTCTACGGACAAATCCCATCACTTTGATACTTTTGTCCCTCTCAGTTTTTAAGTTCATGGAACATAGGAGAGAGAGAGAGAGAGAGAGTGAGAGTGTAACATATCTCTCAGTCTGTGGGCTCTTCTTCAAACTTTCAAGTTTATTAAAGTCCAAGTAATTTTTTTTTTTTATTGGAGTCCAAGTTTGTACTTGTGTTGTGTGTGAATGAAGTAGATGGTGAAGATGGGAAGAGCACCATGTTGTGATAAGGATGGAGTTAAGAGAGGTGCTTGGAGTCCTGAAGAGGACCAACTCTTGGTCCAGTACATTAACAAGCATGGCCATGGTAGCTGGCGTACACTCCCAAAGCATGCTGGTATTTTTTTTTTTTTTTTTAATTTTAAATACTATATATTTTATCTCTTTTGGCATTGACAGCATGAGATTGAGATTATTTTGTGCTTTTCTTGTATTTGGGACTAAAAAGCTCTCTCCTTTTTAACGAGGACAGTATTTTCAACTAAAGAGAAAAAGGGTTTCTTTCTTTATATCCAATTTGTGGGCTTGTCAAAAGGGTGTCTTCATTTTCAATTTGTGGGTTTGTTTACTTGCGGCAGCATAGTCCTCCTTCTTCTTCTTCTCTTAATTATTTGGTGAAAGAAAAAATCTTCACTCTTTCTTGTATTAAATGAGGAAAAATGATTTTTTATTTAAAACTATGGCTTTTTGCTTCAAAAAATAAAAACCACGCCTTTTGAGTTTGAATTGAGAGTTACGCAATATGTGTTATCCTCCCCAAGTTCTCTCCTTTTTTATTTTTATTTTTATTTATAATCACTTAGGAAAACATAAATTAAATTTATGGTTTTGTTAATATAATACTGTATTATAATATTAACATCTAATTTCTATGCTGTAATTTATTGGAAAATACTTTTTGTGAAAGCCTTGTTTTGCTGGGTAGTAGGTAACACTTTTCGAATCTTCATCTTTTTTTTTTTAAGGAAAAAATTAATTTTTGAATCTTCTTCTGGTAACGCCAATTTGTCTCTTTCTGTCCGTTAACTTTTTGTTTGTTTGTTTGTTTTTTGGAGGGGTGTTACAACTGATTTATTGCTTATTAGGTTTTTTTGGTGAATCTTCTGCGGTTTTGACACGTTTGAGATGATTTATGACATTTTCATTAACATATATTTGTATAATTGCAAAATTCCACGTTCAAGACCCAACTTTTGGGTGTATCTTAAAGCACAAAATGTGGCAGTTCAAAGGTGGATTGAAAAAGTAGATTCTGCTTCTCTGTGATTTGCAACGCTGGTTGAACCTTAAAAAAAGAAGAAGATGATTTTGTGTTAGTACTTAGTTGTCAGAATTCTAAGCAATGAGCCATGACTTTTTGTCCAGGTCTCCTTCGATGTGGAAAGAGTTGTCGGCTCAGGTGGATAAACTATCTTCGCCCCGACATTAAACGTGGGCCATTTACTGCTGAGGAAGAGGATTCTATAATTCAGCTTCAAGGCATGCTTGGTAATAGGTAATACATAGAGGTCATTCTATAGTAATATTGTTAAAGTGCTCCTCAATTTCCTTGGCAATGATATTTTGGCAATTTTTATTTTGATTGTTGGTCATGTTACCTTGATGCACAAGTCACCATGCAGATTACTAGCTTTTAACTTGTGTATAAAGGTTGAATAAATAATGAACTCAACTTGAGCTTCAAATTTGTACTATGTAATGCCGTATTGTTGATTCGTAGGTTTAATACAGACTTGGTGATTTTACCCATATAGTGCTCATAGATCTTGGATTGTTCATATGCAAAGAAGTGGCACACTCTTAACTGTTTTGAACACTCATGTGCTTGAGTTATTTTGGGAACCTCTTACCGAATAACATAATCATTCATTGTCACCGGAAAAAGAAGAAAATGAATCTCTTATTGTTTCTAGGTAGTATTTTACCCAGTGTTATATACTTATGTAGAATATGCTTAACTATTTTCTGGGCCTTGATTTTCCAAAAATTTTGAGTTTAGCCTATTCTGCTTGGTAATTATGGGCAATTCTTGGCTCCAACTTGGGTTACTAAGCACCCTTTCTAATGCTATATAGCCAAACTTCCTAGATATGATTTTCAGTCTTTTATGGCATTCAACCTTGAAGGCTTATTGAGGTAGTGACACTAAAGGACACACAAACATTTTGTAAGCTTCATACTAGCGCAAGAGCCACAGGAACATTCAAAGCAAAGAATTTTTTTTTCCTTCTGATAAGTAAACAAAGAATTCTAATTTTCAATGTGATTATTCCTTTAAATTTGCATGGTGTCTAATACTTTTAATGCCAGTGGCCTGTTCAATGTCAAAACAGACAATCAGAACTAGGTTGCCATGACCTGCATAATTCACGTGTGATTTTTTATCTGTCCCCACTTTTCTTTGGTATACAAAAAATCCATGATGTCAATTTCAGGCTTTTAAAACTGAAGTTCTAAATTTTATTTCAATGAATTCCTTTAGCATGATTTGGACCTCGTGACTCTTTCATTGTAGGTGGGCTGCCATAGCATCACAGATACCTGGAAGAACAGACAATGAGATTAAGAACTATTGGAACACTCATTTAAAGAAGCGTTCCCTTTGCTCAGTCCCTAGCCCATGGGTGCACAAGCCCTCCTCCAAACCAGAGACAAGTAATGTCAAATCTGAATCTCCTTCCACTCGCCACATGGTACAATGGGAGAGTGCCAGAGTTGAGGCTGAGGCTCGGATGTCAATGGAATTGTCACTACTTGACTCATCTTCAATGATAAAGACAGAATGTGATTACTTCCTCCGTCTATGGAGTTCTGAAGTTGGAGAATCGTTTCGGAAGGTCAATGGAAAAGATGGGGGAGTGTGTCAA
The DNA here is from genome assembly GCA_019022515.1 of Quercus aquifolioides. Taxonomy (NCBI): domain Eukaryota; kingdom Viridiplantae; phylum Streptophyta; class Magnoliopsida; order Fagales; family Fagaceae; genus Quercus; species Quercus aquifolioides. The sequence continues at coordinate 18,216,720 of CM032335.1, read as the reverse complement.
AGCCCTGTCTCTCCAAAGTCCTCATCAACAAAATGTGGTTCAGGTTCAGATGTCACAATACAAGCGATAAACACCAGGACCAGTGCATGTACTAACATGAAGCCAGAACAAGCAGATAGCTATAAACCAAAGGTAGAAGAGGTGATGGCCACCTCGGATTCTCACACCTCTTATGATCTCATTGATTCTTCTGACTCAGCATTGGAGCTACTGCTAGATTTCCCAGATGGTGAGGACAGCTTTCAAGTATAGATGATTTTGCATGCACAGTAGATGGAACTAAAATATTTCATCTTTCCTTTCTTGCATTGAATGAAAGGTGGTTACCATGGGAAGGGCACTAGTTATCTAACAGATATTTTGGCACCTTTAAAGTTTCTCTTTTGTATGTAATCTATTTTATGTAGCTGGTTTCCTAGTTTTCACATAGAATACTCTTCTTGATTTTCTCTAAATGGAAAAAGAGATGTAAACTTGAACAGGTTGCTACAATTCAAGTTATCTTCTCTTTGCTGAGAGCTTATTGACAATCATATGGCATACAAATACAACAGAGTAGATATTTTAGATTAAAGATCTCAGCAGAGATAAATGGATATGTTTTTGTTTACTGGATAGCTGTACAAGGATTGGCTTAGGTATAACTGATGTTTTGCCAGAGATGCTTTATTTTAAGAGAGTATAATTGATATTAATTTTGCTTTCTGTCTTCATTGATAATGGCAACATTTATATTGGCACAGTCACAAAATAAGAGCTTTGTATGATTTTGCCACACTGACTACATTTATGGTTGATTCCTTAGACAAAAAAATGGGTTCAAGGATCATTGATACACTAACAACTTCAACAAGGATAGCTACTTAATTAATCTGCAAACAATAAGGGAACAGGATATACAGAGTATAACAATAGGATGGATTATTCCTGGGATCAATGGTGATCATAGACATTCCTTTTGCTTAACTTATGCAACCAGAGGCAATTTATGATGTCAACGGCGTGCTTTTAAAGTCAGACCAATCCTGTTGCTTTTTTGAGTATTATACTTCGAGGGCATCAGTCTGGGTAATGCAATGTTATAAATTTGAAACATTTTGCTTTGGAATAATGGAGATCAGGCTATAGACTTCTCTGGCCCTTTCACACAAAGTGCGTTCCTCAATCCTCTATGTTTATGGGCTAAATAAATTACTAAAACAATAATGACAAGCCTTTAGTCCCAAAATTTTGGGGTTGGCAAATAAAGTGGCACTAATTACATTTTTTTCCCAAAGCTCTTGTTATTATAATATGTAATATGATCTTAACTTTATGATTCAAAACTATAATACACAAGTGTCTAAATAAGTTTTTTTTTTCCTTCAAATGCAATATACACACAAGTACATCACTGTAACACGCAACAATACGTCAACCAATTTCCAACCAATTCAAATAGATTTCAACCAAACCTAAACATTTCAGCCAGAAAAACAACTAAGGAGCTTCTTTGGAGCAGTTCCAGTGGCACGGTATTTTGCAGCTATTTCCTCTGCCTTGAGAATTTCTTCCCCACGTTTAGCTTCAATTTCAGCCCTCTTTTCTTCTGCTGCCTTGTGTAGGAGAGCAACTTTGTTTTTCATTTTCTCCACATATTCAGCCTTCTTCTTCTCCAATTGTTCCTGCTCAAAATCAATTGAATGTTAAAACATTATACACTAGTTATCTCATTCTTAGCAACTCAACCACCTATTCAGTTTGAAGGCAACACATGATTTGTGTTCATCATTCCTCCATTCATGTTTATAATCATTTTTAAAAGACAAACCATAGAATCAAAATGTAATAATAGTTGTTGGGTATACATGTGTGAGTAAAGTTTCATAGTTCAATAATAATGAGAAGAATAAGTGGTTTTTTTTTTTTTAGAAGAATAAGTGGTTGATATATAACATAGTTGAGCTCAAACTCATAGACTTAAAACTTCTAGTTAAATGGTCTCTATATAATAGTCTCTCCCCAACAAACTTGAAGTGACATCAAAATAAAATTAACAAACTTGTGGTCATTAAATTTAGTTTGTTTGGGAAAAAAATAATTAGGTTCTAACTTCTTAAGAAGATCTTTGACAAAATGAAAAATCCATTACCTCAATCTGTTTTAATTGGGCCTCTAAAGTTGCTTTCTTGCTGTTCTCCCATGCCCCAATAGAAGATAGCTTTTTATGAGCCCTGATCAATAATTTAAACATGATTTCAGTATGCATAATCCACATTAAATTATACCAAAAGAAAATTTTTAACTAAAATATAACATGGTTTCAACCTATTTCCAACAGGGGCGGAGCTAGAAATTTTAGTTTGGGAGGGCTGAGATTAAACTATTTCGTAGTGAGTCACAATTCAAGAAAAACTCAAAATACTACATATATGTTTTTGTGCATTGGTTTAATCAATGTAATTCTTATTAGCACTTAAAAAAACTAAATGACCAATTAAGTATCTTAAGTTCATTTTCCCTTCTAAGTTTCTCTTAGTCCTTTTAACAACCATAAGTTCAAACCATTCAAGAAATTAAATATAAATATAACAATTACATCTACAAGAAAATATAAAATTTTTAGAATTAAAAATAACAAAATCCTTATAAGCCAATATGAAATTATATATAAAGATACAAGATGACTTTGTATTTTGAATAAAGCTTATCAATTGGTTTAATTAAAAAAAAAAAAAAAGGAGAAGAATACTCTAGTACTTCTCAAGATCTTAAAGTCATTTTTGCTAGTTTCAAATAAGCTCAGCACTCTTTTTTGAGACAAAATTATAAATTTTATACAAAGAAAAGAAAGAATACAAAGCCAAAAGAATGGCCACAGCAAAATAGAGCAGAAAAAACAAAGCAGGAAAAACAGCAACAGGTATATTCAGTAACAGAGAGCAACATTTACTAGCAAGTAGCAACAGATGCGGACAACAATCTCAGCTTACAATATAGAGCAATATAATAATAATAAAGAGCAATATCAACTCACACCAGATCAGAAAAAATATATTGAAGCTTGGGAATTGAAAAATTATTAAAAGATGAAAAGCAAGTTTGCAAGGAACACTAAACGTGGACAAATGGAGGGGCCAAATAATTTTTCATGTGGGGGCCAGTTCTTAGAAAAATGGTTCAAGTATGCAATTTTACCTACTCTAAATTTTTTTTTAAAACTTTTGGGGGGGCCATGGCCCCCCCCCCCCCCCAGTCACCAACCTAGCTTCGCCTCTGATTTCCAACCTCTTAGGAGTCCAAGATTCCTAATTGAAATCATAGAAATTATTTATAGTAAAAGGATTCTTTCCTTTTCGCCAAAACAGAAACTCAGCATTATCACTTACTATGGATTTTTTTTTCCTCACTAAAAATTAGGCAATATAGATAGGACCCCTATCCACAAATTATTGAGGGACAAGTGGTCAATATAGCTCTTACTTGTTCTCTGCTTTTGACTTTTCACTTTCTTCCCATGCCTTGATTAGTGATATCCTCTTCTCTGTTGCAACTCTGGCAAGCACAGCATCTGAAGAACCTTTGAATTAATTATTTATTCTAGTGATAAGAGTGTAGGAACAAGAACAAGGAGAGGAACATTAAGACGTAATATTACCTCGGTTGACAGAACCCTCGTTACTTTTCTGATCAGCGCGCTCAGGAGCCTCTGGCAAGATCATTTTGTTTTAGATAAATAGGCATCTTATAATACATTGCTAAATAAGAGTTGGAACCAAATGCTGCTGATGAAAGAAAGTGTCTGGTCCTATGTGAAGTGATTTATCAAATATAGAATACACAATGTGATTGATCATATAACTTAAGTTCTAAAACTTTCTACGTGCATATCACAAGATTTTAAACAACATGATACAAAAATCTGTAGTCCAATTTTGGCCGATTCTAGCTGAAATGGAACTAATCTTAAGGTTGTTCAAAATTCATGTTAAATGAATGGGCCAGTTAACTTACCTAGGACACAACCTTAAAACCTCTGTTTTGATAATAATAATAATAATATTTTTTTAAAAGGCTCCAGATGAAAATTGCATTTATTGAAAATAGAAATGGTATGTATGACACAAGACAAAGTCTACTCAAGAGTAACAGAAAAATATCAATCATGAAATTTTCCAAAAAGAAAATATTCCATTAAATCAAAAGGAGCCTAAAGGTGGCCTAAAAGAAGAGAAAATGAAAAATTAAGAGACATTATTTACTACAAAGGGAAGCTCAAACAATACTATTTTTGGGTGGGTTCTAATAAGTATGACGGTTTACTCAAAAAAAAATTGTTCTCTAAAAGATTTTTTTTTTGGCTGAGAATTCTCTAAAAGATTTGAAACTCATTTACAGATTCAGTTGAATATGCAAAAAAGTAAGAAATTGATCATTCTCAATTACTATACACAACAAATTCACTGATTATTACAAGAAATTTTCATAATCACAAAACTATCAAAACATAGTAATTGATCTTCGAACATATACTTTAGTTCTTCATTAGCTTGAGGTTGGCTTAAATTTTTTTCCCTCCATCAAAATATACTCAATCTTATTAAGCAAGAAACACAAAAGTAACAAGAACAATAATTCACCTCAGTTTCCCAAAACTTCACCTTTTTACAAATCAAAGTAAATGAACAACCGAAAATTCATACATAAAAACCAAACATGTGTTGCCCAGAAAACCTAGGACAGCAAAAGTATCAGTTTAAGATTCCAAAACATTAAAAACATACTCTTTACTCCACCAACACTATCACACACCTATCAAGCTTACTTTGAACCTAAAAAATAAAAAAAAGCAAAAAACCCCCAAAAGATAAATATTAGAACCAAAAAAAAAAAAAAAAACCAAAAACGCGTTAAAGTAAAGCTAGAAACGATAAAGTAAATACCAAAAACACTTTAAAGTAAAGCTAGAAACAGTAAATAAAAATAAGACAGGACATATAAGAAAAAGAGTAATGAAACATATAAGAAAAAACAAATTTCTTTTCTTTTCATTTGTCATCAACCAAATAGATGTTTCAGTTTAAGCTAAAAATCTTCTCAGGAAAAAACAGTTTAAGCTGAAAAAATGATTTTTGAAAAAAGGAAAAAAGAACAGAGAGAGAGAGAGAGAGACACAGAGATTGTTTATTTACTTTCAACAATAGCAAGCGCTTTGGACTCTACAGGCTTTTCTCCATCATCAGCAGGAGGAAGTGGGATTACAGATTTCTCCTCGGTGACATCTTTGGGAGCTTCATGGACGTGTTCAACTGGTGGCGGAGGCTCCGAGGGTGTTTCGGTCTCCACCTTTTTTGGTTCCTCGTCAGCCATGTCTGGTTCTGCAGGTTGTGGGTCTTTGTCTCTAAACTTAGTAAATAACGAAACCTTAAAGGGAAGCTCAAAGATGGCGAAGGTTGTAACGGAAAAACTCACACTCAAATTTAAGAGAAGGAAGATGAAAGATAGAGACAGAGAGAGAGAGAGAGAGAGAGAGTTGGGTGGTGTGGATGTTATAGTTGTTGGAAGAAAAAGAGGCTTGGAGGGAGCTAACTGTTATACTACTTTGGACTTAGCTGGATGGTAGGTGCAACTGGCCCATTATGAGTTGGCACACTAATATGAAGAGAGAGAAATGATTAAGGTTTTTTATTGGAGCCCACAAATATTAGAGATAAAAGGAACTTAATCAATTTGGAGTTTGATCCAAGATACATTTAGCCTAACTCTTTCTATTTATAATGTTAAGATTATATGATAATTCTCCTCAAAAAAGAGATTATATGAGAATTTTGGAGTGTAATGAGGTAGTACTTTTTCTTCTTATTTTTACTATTATGTGAGATGAGGGAATGCATGTTATATTTTCAGAATACTAAATAATTACTATTTTTTAATTTATAATTAAATTTAAGTGGTTTGGAAGAGTTTACTTTTATTAGTTTATTAGATTTAAAAAATAATCTGAACAAAAATAAAACCATTTTTATTGGTCTAGTAAGCACGAAGTTTTGAAACATGCTCTTCCTTTCCTTTTCTTTTTGTTTTTGTGAGTGTCAAGATTCAAAAAGCATCTAACTAATCTCCAAGTGCGTAGTTCTTATCTGCACAAGATAATTATGAGAAAAACCCTTGAAAATGGAAGTATTGGGCCTATTGGCTAGTTATTTGAGCCCAAGTCTAGAAATCTCTAGACGAATTTCTTGAGATTTGGTTTGTTATCTTGAAATTCAAACTTGTCCAACTGGAATATTTTAGTTAGTAAAAAATATCAAATCTATTGGTGGGTTACACGCTTATATCATCACAAACTCCTCCTATTAAGGTTTGATCATATAAAAGACCTAACAAATACTCACTTAATTGCCGAGGTATTCAAATATTACTACTTGGTCCTTTTTCTTTAATAATAATTTGATTGTTAGAAGATGAGGCATTCCAGTCTTAGACATCTTTGTTGGAAACGCTAAAAAATGTTAGTAGCTACAAAACTCTTAACTCTACTTGGTCTTGGTTACTACGCGGCTATGCCTAGTTTATTGGTTTTGATTTCAAAATATATACTATACTATATAAAAAAATATTGGTTTTTTTTTTTTTAATTTTGTTTTATATACATCAATAGTTGAGGGAGAGAGATTAGAACCTTTAATATCTCTATTGGAAACATCAAGAAGTATAAGTTGAATTACAAGACTCTTGGTTATTTGTTGGTTTATTACTTTAGAATCCTCTCCTATTTGTCCTAACTAGACCAAATTGATAATTATAATACGACAATCTTAATGTACTACATAATTTTATTTTTCTTGTGATGGATCTTGTGTGAATCATAAATAAGCAAATAGAGATTTCTCTTGTTATTTACTTATATACATACTAGCATATAACTCGTGCATAGCATATAGCTCGTGCATAGCATATAGCCCTTGCATATGCATGGTACAATTAAAAGCAATCACAATTACACATATATATGAATTCAAAAGCAATTACAATTATACATATAATTTTATTTTTAAGTCATAGATGAGTTTCTCTCTCTAACTCTCTCTCTCTTTTAATTTCTTATTTTAGTTTTTTTTTTTTTTTTTTGGTTGATATACATGTGAGTTTACTCTCTCTTTTTTTTGGGTTTTTGATAGTTTATTTATAATAAACTCTTCATCTTTGGCACCTCCTCATGCACAAAGTGCTTGAGATCCTAGGGGAAAAAGGGTTCAAACTGCGAGGTTAGCAGCATGTTGTAATTATCTCTTAAAAAAGAAGAAGACATGTGGCGTAAAATTGGACAACAATTGGAATCTAATTGAATTTTCTCTTACTTTGACTTTAATTAAATTTATAGTCATAGATGAGTCCCTCTCTCTCACACACACACACACACACACTCTCTCTCTCTCTCTCTCTCTCTCTCTCTCTTTAATTTTTAATTTTAGATTTTTTTTGGATATACACACGAGTTTACTTTTTTTTTTTATTGGACTTTTGATGGTTTATTTATACTAGATTCTTAATCTTTTATATAACATTAATTCACTTAAAACAAAATTTAAAAAAAAAAAAAACTTAAATAGGACACGTGGTGTAAAATTAGACAACAATTAGAATCCAATTTAGAATCTAATTGTATATTCTCTCAGCTTTTGCTTTAATTATGTACTAGTGTGTAGCTTGTGCATATGCATAGATACTGTAGGGACACGATTTTCAGACCAGGCCCCAAAATGTATGGGATCTTGGCCTAGTGAGCCCAGTACAATGAATTTGTAGAGAGTGGGTCAAAGAGCTAGGTTTTAGTGCATGGATAACAGTTAATATGGTGTTCATGACAATCAAACAGAGATGAATTGAGTTTATCAAGGAAAGTTTGTCCTCGGCACAATCAGAGGGGCTTTGTTTTAGTAAATATCGGATGAGAATGGTTACAAGAGTTCTTGAGATTGCTACAGTGCTTTCTCTCTCAATTGTCGGCCCCCCTTTCTCTAAGTTTCTACCCATATTTATACTACATATATTCCTTCACCTTTACCCAACACGTGGACAGTTGATGGTTTATGTTAATACTTGCCCCATCAGCCCCCTATAGAAGTCTTTTAGGGTGGTTGTAAGGCTACAATAATACTGTACAGAGGTCACTTCCTCGTTAATGCGGTCAGGGAGTTAGCTAAGGTGCAGTCAATGCAATGACAACAGTTTTTCCCATGATATTTTGGGATTCTTCTATCTTTTGTTCCTGCAATGCTTATCCATATTTTCAGAATTTCATGGATCGCACCTCTAGATGGCAAGCATCCTTTACAGATCTCGGCCTTCGCTAGCCGAGGACAAATTCATCCTCGGCAAAAACTCCTAGGCCATTATGTTCAATATTGTCTTCCTTATTCACTAGCATGGGTTTCCTTGGCTACACTTACCCATCCTCGGACGGCCCCTTATCCTCGGCTTGGGCCTTCAGCCCAAAATCTAATTGTATGATCTGGGCCCATGACCCCACAGATACAATTAAAAACAATTACAATTATACAGTTCAAATTATACATTTTTTTTTAGAATAAGTTCAAATTATACATGGTATTATATATATATATATATGATTTAGAATTTAATTGATTTTAGACTCTTCAGCTCTCGCACCAAATAATTTATTTGCCATAAAAATTAAAAACTTAGATAGACACGTGGCAAAAATTTGGACTCCAATTGAAATCTAAATTAGAATCTAATTAGATTTGGACTCTTCGGTTTTTACACTAAATAATTTATTAGGCACAAAATTAAAAATTAAATGAAAAACGTAGCACAAAATTAAGAATTCAATTAAAATTTAATTGGATTTTCTCTGAGTTTGGGATATATATACACACACATGTAGAATTACGTTATTGAAGCATTTCAATTGCGATGACTCATAGACTTGTACACCCAATTTCATTTTAATTATTGCGTATTTTGCCAACATGTTCACCTTAATCTTAATTTCCAAATTAATTCTTTTGCTATGCAAAATAAATGATACTAGCTGACTTCCCTAGCAACGGCTCTTAATCCATCCCAAAAATCCATTTCTTTTTCTTCCATCCCAACTTGAACATGACATTGATTCAATTCTATTTCTCAAATATCAAAGGCCATATATGATATTTGCGTTGTAATTGTGCCATCTCCAAACGACAAAAATGTCTGTGATATTTGCTTTTCCATGAAAACGATGGTCTTGAAGTTTATGAGATAAAACAAAGTGGATCATGACAAAGAAGCCAATTTGCAGGTTAAAATATCATTTATATTAGAAGGGAAAACGACATCGTTAGATAAGATTCCCCAGTTTACAGTTACACAAACGGACAACGTTGTCTTGTATTTTACGTTACAAGAGGGATATTGATGCGGTTGGCCCTTAAAGATTCATCGTGGCGAGCTCCCCAGATTTTCTTAACATTGGTTAATAATCAATTTTAAAAAAGTTTTGACAAAATTATTATGAAAAATAAAAAAAATTGTCAAAATTTTTTTTTTTCTTCTCCCATAAAAACTTTTTTTAAATAAAGTATTGGCCAATACCTTAAGAGTATTTATTAGCATTCTCCTTTTTAAATAAATGTTATTAATATTTTAATGAATAATAATGATGGATTTTTTGTGGGCCAGTCTGGAAAGTGGCTCATTATCCTTTTTGTAATCAATTACGATCCACCAAATCGGCGAGTTTTAAAATAGTGCTTCTAAACTTACTTGCATTTTATTATTGTTTCTATATATGTCTTCTTTTGTTTTTGCTTTCTACTTTTTACTTTGCTATTTGAGGTGAAACCGTTAAGGTACACCAGGAAAGAAAAATGTAAAAGGGGAAAGAATTTTAAAATTGAGTGAAATTTTATTCAGTGAGAACTTCTAAAGATGAAAGAAACAACCCACTTTTTTTAAGATTTGGACCGATCAATGGTACTCCCAAGGTCAAGTTAATGTAAAAGAAAATTTAGAGTGAGCTTGAAGAAAAACTGTAGAGTAACCATATTGTTAGTGCAAAAATTTGTCCATGGCTTAGAGGAGGTATGTATAAAGTTTTTGAGTGATGGTCTATGGCCAATTTCCTATGTAGTGGAAGTGGTTCTAAGTTCTAGCAATGCATCATCGTCTCAGATTGACTAAAGGGATATGCTCATAAAGGTAATTAACGTAGATGTAATGGACATATGGCCTTTCTCAAATGCTCCCTTTGAATTAGGTAGTGCTTGATTATCTAGCTCTTAACATCCACAATCAAGGTTCAAGGCTTTGTCCCTTTGGATGATAGATCGTTCCTACATTGAAAGTTTTTCTTATCTAATAAGATTGTATAGATTTTTTTTGCTTGTCAGTGTCACATACATCCAAAACAAAAAACAAAAATACTATTTGAAGCAATGAATTGAATTTGCAGTGGAACTCAAAACATAAGCAGTATGGTTAGTTCCGGTTTTTGAATATACACAAAAACAAGAATCAGTTATAATGTGTACTATCACACAGGTTCTCAAAAACCTATTTTGAATATCACGGAGCTTGAAATGAGGATATCTTAGATATATTCACATGAAAGCAGAATTTCAACAATGCTCGGGTGAAGTGGAGTGCCCTTTGTTCGTCTAAGTCGGTGGGGGGAATGGGTTTTAGAGATATTCAGAATTTCAACAATGCTCTTCTTGCTAAACAGGTTTGGCGGCTACTACATCATAAAGATTCTTTACTTTATAAGGTCTTTGCCGCAAAATATTTTCCCAATGGTAGTATTTTGGATGCGCCGGTGCATCCACGGTGTTCCTTTGCTTGGAGGAGTATTTTACAAGCAAGGGATGTCATCAATAAAGGCGCGGTGTGGAGGGTGGGGAATGGGGAATCCATTAATATTTTGGAGCATAAGTGGTTGCCGGAGCTTTCAAACAGCAACATTGTTTCCCCTAGAATTGATACTGAGGTTAGTCTTGTGAAGGACCTGTTTGTGGTAGGTAGAAGGGTGTGGGATCCGGGTCTTGTGCAGCGGCTTTTTTTGCCTTGGGAGGCCGAATTGATCCAAAGAATCCCATTGTGTCAGGAGCCCGTTGCTGACTTGTTGACTTGGCCTCTCTCACCTACTGGGGATTATAGTGTGCGTAGTGCTTACCGTATGTTGGAATCAATTGCAAGGAGTGTCAATCCGGGGTCATCTTCAGGGGATGGAAAGAGCAAGATCTGGAAGAAGATATGGAAGATCAAAACTCCGAATCGGATTCGGCATTTCATTTGGAGAGCTGCTCGTGACTCTTTACCAACCACGCAAAACCTTCGATATCGTCACGTTCTTGTGGATGCTTCCTGTCCTACTTGTGATGAGCACTTAAAGTCGTTGATTCATTGTCTGTGGTTGTGTGAACATGCCCAGGTTGTGTGGAAGTCCAACATTTATTTTGTTCGGTTTTACAAAAAGCAATATAGAAGTTTTCTTGATCTTTTGGAGGAAGTATTGGTCAATGCTTCGGATTTTCAGGTTGCTCTGTTTTCGACAATCTCTTGGTGTCTGTGGCAGCGGCGAAACAGAGTGAGGGAGCATCGAACCACCTGGCCGTTGCTTGAAGTGGGCGAGAGGGCAACTTCGTTGGTGCGAGAGTTTCTAGACCTTAGCAAACCAGGTGCGTTGCCGAGAAGCTCTTGTGTTCAGGTGGGTTGGTCTCGTCCTCCAGTGGGTGTCTTCAAGGTGAATTTCGACGCTGCCCTTTTTGAGAATACGGGTTGTGCTAGCATTGGAGTGGCAGTTAGAGACTCTGATGGTGAGATCATTGCGGCTTTATCTCAGAGGATTCCACTTCCTTTTTCTGTTGAGATGGCAGAAGCCTTGGCTGCCCGTCGTGCACTTCTTTTTGCGCATGAGTTAAGTCTCCACAAGGTGATGTTGGTTGGTGATTGTCTCAAGGTGGTATCGGCGTTGAACTCCTCAGCCAGCTGCAACACGATGTATGGGAATGTGATTGAGGAGACTCGTCAACAAGTTAGTAAATTTCATTTTTGTAGTTGTTATCATGTGCGTCGGGGTGGGAATAAGTTAGCTCACGCCCTCGCTAGAAGAGCAGTTTCATCTGCAGGTTTAGATGTTTGGGTAGAAGAACTACCCTTTGATTTGGAGAGTGTATTCCAATATGATTTCCTTAATTTATAAGAGCTTACCTTTTTATCAAAAAAAAAAAAAAAAAACTTTATCGATAAGTTGATTGAACTGACTTATGTGGCCTTGGTGTTTGCTTGAGTGAAGGTCAATGAAAATGAAAATGAAAATATTCTTTTGGTCCTAGCTCCTAGGGATGTATCGCAGATGCGATGTTTGATATGGTACAGAACTTGACTCCTTATCAACATTGATAGTGTCTTCTGGCTTTTAGGCAAAAAACAATCTTCTTTAAAATATAGATATTGTAGTTTTGTAGTATTTGTCCAGAACTACAAAGTTTATACACCAAGTGTGATAATAATTTGGAGATAATATAGCATTTGTATAGTTGGAGAAGGAATGGAAAAAAGTTGGAAAATATGCACTTTAACTTTTAATTGTGATTAAAGTTTCGGATTAGGCCGAAAGCTTGGGGTCACGGCTTTTTGGCAATTTAATACTAATAATTTTTCTGTGGTATATCGAATGTCTAATGTCTATTCCTCTTGATGGGTTCACATATAGCACGAATTTGGGGACACAATTAACTTCAGCTAGCTTATAACCCCCAAACAAAATCACAAGGACCCTTTTGAGTATTGGAGAATTCAATACATCATCTGCATATAAACTGTGATAATCGGTTGCCAAAACATACAAAGGGGCACCCTGATTGAAAATAGATTTGAAGTTAATGTTACTCTGTCTCCCCCAAGAGTGAGAAACTTAATAGAGAAAGCCTTGTAAAGGAATGTTTGGGCGTCACCAATTAATTAATGAAGTAATCTACTTCCTAATCCCTCAAAAGTAAAGTTCGAGACTTTTTGCCGCTAATTAACTAGTGATGGAGTCGAGAATTTCACCAGTGAGCCACACGATACCTACGCGCTCGAACGTGGACCTGCACAATACAAAGGAGGAAATCTAACAGAGAGCACCGGTATGGTGCCGGCCAAATACCCTCCGAAGGTTAAGTCAGAAATATTCTCACAACTCTAGAGTGCTAGAGAGGGTAAATTATGCGTACCTCGATTTGTGAGAGTATTGGCGCTTTTATAGTAGTCGAAAGTCGACCTCTTCTACTTGGAGTCGAAGTCTTTCCTTGTAGAGATTCTCTTAAGGAGCCCCAAACGTGATGGACAAGTCTCTTTCCTTATGGAGAAGATCCTCCATTAATGCATGCGGCAAACAGAGTCCTGTTTGCACTAGGATTTCATTATGTGGCGTGCGCTACAAGTATTCCCATCCAGGGTTTCTTGGAGATAACAAGATCAGATGTCTCTTAGGCCTTGCACCCGTCCATAAGGAGTCCGTTCAGTATTTAAACCCGTCCATCGACCATACTTGGATTCGTCAACTTATTTTCACCTCTTCAGTTGCCCCCTCACACCATGGGTCCGTCATTACAGAGGAAACGGACACGTGGGGTGACGACTAAATTATTGGGATGACGGTTTACAAATAGAGATGACGGTCCAAAAATTGGAATGACGACTTTATCATTGGTTTGACGGTCAAAATAGAGATGACGGTGACAGCTCTAACTTCATGAGCTACACGTATCAGGACAGACTGTCAAGAACACATTTATTACTCACAACACATGTCGCGCTGCTATAGGTTGTTGTATTTGATCAAAGCGTCGCTTCACCTTCCGTGCATTTCCTATTATAAATACCACCTCCTTCCCCTCTCATTTGACTATTTTACGAAGAAGCTCGTTGTCAGAGAGAGACCGTCATACTTGTCAGAGACTCGACCGTCCAGTTACTTCATCCGTCGTCTGCAATTTGGTAAGTAATTTTTATCCGTCTTCTTTTTTGCTTATATTTACCTTCGGGCCTCATTATATTATTATATATCCTTTCTTTTCGACTTTATGCCCCCGTCGTTCTTTCCAAACCGTCAGAGTCTCAGGTTTTGTCATTACATGTAGGCTATGTCTAGTGCGTCAAGTAACCAGTCGGTCGTCCGTGACGGGGCGGACTACGAGGAGGTATACCCGTCAGGTCACAAAGACCAAGTCGATCTAAGCGAGAGGAGTTCGTCATCATCTCCCCCGGCCTCAACAAATGAGGATATGGAGATGGTTGAAATAGAGAGTTCCGCTGATGACGAAGATCAAATAGTTAGATCCGTCGTGGGGGCTGATGGACTTAAGGAGTTCATCATGCTTCCAGAATGGACGGTGAATGCTTTTACATCCACCATCAAGGAAACCCATTTTAATACCCTTAGGGCCCATTACCAAATCCCAGACTACATTCCCATCCGTTTACCCTATAAGTCAAAAAAATGTTACTATGAAAGAGTAGACGGTGTAGGAGTGTATGAGCAGATGCTTAAGGCAGGCCTCAGATTTCCTTTAAGTTCCCTGCACCGCGAACTCCTCCAATACTTAGGTTTATCCGTTAACCAGATATCTCCGAATGCCTGGAGGGTCTTCATAGCAATGGAGATTCTGTACGGGGCTATGTCCGACGGTGGAAGAAGGTTGACGATAAGGGAATTCCTCCATTGCTACCGTCCAGATGAGATAGACAAATCAAGGGGGATGTATAGTTTTGTTCTAAGAAGCCACGTCTTGAAAGTGATCTATGAAACCCCGGACTCGAATAGAGACTGGAAGAGCCGTTATTTTTTCATTGAGGGCGACGGTTGGATGTGTAATCCAGGGAAAATGGATTACATGCCCGTCGACAAAGTTTGGGGCGTATTAAACCAGTCTGGTAGGAACCCGTCATATAACATTTATTCAAAACTTGTTTATCTTTATACTTCTAATGTCTGTCTACTTTTGTACAGTCTGACGGCATCCTCAAGTCACATTAGAGGAGTTCAGTTTTCTTGAGAGAATTTTTGCGAAGTCCAAACCAGAGGAGCGAACCTGGGCTAAACTCGTCAACCTCAACACCATCAATTGGTATTGTGACGAACCCGAGCCAACTCCAGAGGCAATTAAGTACGAAGAGCGCACCCGTCAGCGTAAGTCCGTCGCTCTTCTTTCGGTCAAAATTATTTTGTTTAGTCTTGACATCCGTCTGCCTCTTCAGAGATGGACGACGCTAAAAGGAGAGCGACTATCAGACTACAAGCTGCTAAAAACAAACAAGCTGGTGCGGACCCTATGGGAACGGGCTCTAGTAAGCAAGCTATTAAGAGAAAACAACCGTCCAAGGGTGACCGTGCACCCAAAAAGCCCAAGGTTCCTTTGGAGCCTGTCATTGGCTTGTTGGCCGGGGGGGCTAAGACGGTCACACCCGCGAAGCATGGGGCTGGTAAGGGCCTAATGACTGGTCCATCGGGAAGCCAAAAGCAGCCACCCGTTCTACTCCGCGAGGATTCCAAGTATGCCCTCGAGAGGCTTTCGTCCATCATAATGACGGAGGACTACGAGGATTTGTGTAACCATTCGACGGAGGCAATGGGAAAGACGGCACTTTTCAGCATTACTCAGGTAATTTATCCGTCGTCGTGTATTCCGTCTTTCCCCTTTCTTCTTTTCTTTCTTTTTTAACTTATGTTTTCTTTCCAGGCCATGATCATGACGAAGGGGATAATGGGACGGTGTCTCAACCACGAGACGACCTTAGCCCGTGTTCGTGATAAGGCCAAGGCCACGGAGGACGAGCTACTTGAGTTGAAGGCCTGGAAGGTCGTCCAAGATAAAAAACTAAAAATGGCTGAGACAGCAAGGGATGAGTACATCAAGCTGACGGATGACCTGAAAAAAGCTTTGGAGGAAAAAGACAAGGAGATCCGTCAGGCTAAGGAGGTCACGGTATGGGAGTATCGTGACTCCGAGGCCCTCATAACTGAGCTTAGCCTTTCCGACAACAACGGTTTTGACGACGCCGTCCGTCAGGTGAAGGCCTTGAATCCAGAGCTTGATTTGTCATCCGTCAACATTAATGCCCCCGAGCAAACATCCGTCCAGCCCGCTCAATCAGACGATACGGATGATCTGTTCAGTGAGAACCCTCCTGCCCATGAAGCTCCTAAGGATAGCAAGGATGATCAGGCGGTAGTGGACCAGACGGTGGTTGACCAGACGGCAGCTGAGAGTGATAATAAGGATGATCAAGACCGTCATGTAGAGGAGAAAGATCCCTCGGTTGCAGACTCGTAATTTGTAACAGTTTTAGTTTTTTATTTTTTATGCAAGTGTGTGGAGAACAATTTCATAACTCCCCGTCATGTTTTGGGGCAATGTAAACATTCCCTTGAAGGGCTCTTATTAATGTTAAGCTATGCTTATGTCCGTCGACCTTTGTG
This sequence comes from Quercus aquifolioides, assembly GCA_019022515.1. Classification (NCBI taxonomy): domain Eukaryota; kingdom Viridiplantae; phylum Streptophyta; class Magnoliopsida; order Fagales; family Fagaceae; genus Quercus; species Quercus aquifolioides. The sequence continues at coordinate 18,200,270 of CM032335.1, read as the reverse complement.
ATGTTTTGTTTTACGGAATCTATCCGTCTATTTATTTAACCCTGTCGATGCTTTTGCTTATCTTGTTTTTAATATCCGTCCAGGTTGTGGTTTATACCCGTCCACCTTGTGGACTAAGTTTTATATCCGCCCACATTGTGGACTAGATTTTTCATCCTCTTGGGATGGTCCGTCCACCTTGTGGACGTAATTTATGCCCGTCCACATTGTGGACTTTGTTTATCTGCTCAGTTTGAAGACTTATCCGTCCACCTTGTGGATTTATTATATCCGTCCAGCTTGTGGACTTGTGACTTTCATCTTCTTGTGTTAATCCGTCCACTTTGTGGACTTAATTTATATCCGTCTGCTTTGTGGACTTAGTTTATATCCGTCCAGCTTGTGGACTTTGGATTTTCATCCCTTTGGGATGATCCGTCCACCTTGTGGACTTAGTTTACATTCGTCCAGCTTGTGGACTTTTGGATTTTCATCCCTTTGGGATGATTCGTCCACCTTGTGGACTTTGGATTTTCATCCCTTTGGGATGATCCGTCCACTTTGTGGACTTAGTTTGTATCCGTCCAGCTTGTGGACTTTGGATTTTCATCCCTTTGGGATGATCCGTCCACCTTGTGGACTTAGTTTATATCCGTCCAGCTTGTGGACTTTGGATTTTCATCCATTCGGGATGATCCGTCCACCTTGTGGACTTAGTTTATATCCGTCCAGCTTGTGGACTTTTGGATTTTCATCCCTTTGGGATGATCCGTCCACTTTGTGGACTTTGTTTATTTATGTAGAAAAAGTATAGTGGAGTCTGAATATTTCTCTTATTGAAAGAAAATAATGCTGAAGAAAAGGCACCTGCCCCCTTGGGCTTAAAAAGGCACTTGTAGAAGGAATTGTTCGAAGTAAAGAACTTGCAATAGCAAAACTAAATAATAGAAAAATTGTTCGAGGTAAGAGCTAATTAAAACTTAGTAAAACTTAGTAATAAACTGGAAATTGGGGGAGCGTCGATGATCTTCATGTCGTCCCTACTGGTAGTACTTTCGTAGGTGCTCCGTGTTCCATGGGTGTTGTAGCTTCTGTCCGTCCAGAGTTTCGAGGTGGTAGGTCCCTTTCCTTTGCCAAGATGAGATCCTGTATGGTCCTTCCCAGTTGGGGCCAAGCTTTCCTTGCGCTGGATCCCTGGCAGCTCCCAGCACCTTCCGTAGCACAAGATCTCCGATCTGAAAGTCTCCGTGTCTGACATTGGAGTTGTAGTATTTTGCCATAAGGTTCTGGTATCTAGCCAACCTCTGCTCTGCTGTAGCCCGGACCTCGTCCACCAGATCCATCTGTAGCCGCAAGGCCTCTTCGTTCTGATCCTTGTTGTAGTTCTCCACCCGATAGCTTGTAAGCCCGACCTTTGCTGGAATGACGGCCTCACTTCCGTATGCTAGTTTGAATGGTGTTTCTCCAGTGGGTGTTCTTGCCGTAGTACGATATGCCCATAAGACGCTCGGTAGTTCATCAGGCCAGATGCCCTTAGCCCCCTCGAGCCGGGTCTTGATGATCTTGAGCAAGGACCGATTCGTGACTTCTACTTGCCCATTGGCCTGTGGGTGTGCGGGCGACAAATAGTGATTCCTGATCCCCAGCTCTGAACAGAAGCTCCTGAACGCTCCGTTATCGAATTGCTTTCCGTTGTCGGAAACGAGCACTCTGGGTATCCCGTACCTGCATATAATATTTCTCCAAACGAAACTCCTGATGTTCTTCTCCGTGATAGTGGCCAGGGCCGCTGCCTCTACCCATTTGGTGAAGTAGTCGATGCCAACTACCAGAAATTTTAGCTGTCTTGCTGCTGTCGGGAAGGGGCCCATGATATCTAGTCCCCATTGGGCGAATGGCCAAGGGGCTGTCATAGGCGTCAGCTCCTTGGTTGGTTGCCTAATCAGGTTACTGAACCTCTGACATTTGTCGCAAATCTTGACGTGTGCTTGTGCATCCTTTTGCATTGTTGGCTAATAGTACCCTGCTCTGATCAATTTGTGCACTAAAGACCGTGCCTCTGAATGGTTTCCACAGATACCCTCATGCACTTCTCTCATCACGTAGTCTGCCTCCTCTTGACCCAGGCACCTCAGGTACGAACGTGAGAACCCCCTTTTGTATAAGATGTCATTGATCAGTACAAATCGCGAGGCTTAGACTTTCAGCTTCCTGGCCTCGTCTTTTCCGTCAGGTAGTGTACCCATCTTCAGGTATGCTATTAATGGCGTAGTCCAACTGTTCTCAGAATTCACCTCCTGCATTTTTGTTCTATCATCAATAAGCGAGGTGAGTTGTACAAATGACAATACCTATTCAGGAACGAGCATAAGTTCTGCCGAGGCTGCCTTTGCAAGACGGTCGGCACATTCGTTTTCTTCCCTTGGGATTTGGACGAATCTTACTTCAAGGTTGCTGATCCGATTCTTCACTTCTTCCAGGTACTTCTTCATCCTCTCACTTTTGCATTCGTAGATGCCATGGAATCGCAATGTACGATCATGGATTCAGCACCTGCGGCCTTCACGAGGTCTAGTCCTGCCACCAATGCTTCATACTCGACCTCGTTGTTGGTCGTGGGGAAGTCCAGCCGAATCATGCATTCGATTTTATCTCCGTCAGGGGTATGGATCACCACCCCAGCACCTCCTGCGTGCCTGTTGGAGGATCCGTCCGTGTGGATGTTCCATTGTGCGCTTATCTCTGCCCCCTCGCCTTCCGACCAAGAAAATTCTGCAATGAAGTCGGCGACGGCCTGCCCCTTAATTGCATTTCGCGGACAGTACTGTATATCAAATTGGGCATGCCCTGTTGAGGTCCGTGAAGTCGACACACATTCGCCACTTCCCAGTGGCTTTCTTTACCATCACCACGTTTGCTAACCAGTCGGGGTAATATACCTCCCGAATAAAGTCCGCTTTGAGTAGCTTCCTGACCTCCTCGGCTATTGCTTTGTCTCGTTCTTGAGCGAATACTCGCTTTTTCTGTCTCACGGGCGAAGACGTGGGGTTCACATTCAACCTGTGAACTATGATTGAGCCACTAATACCCGGCATGTCCTTATGGCTCCAGGCGAAAACATCCTGATTATTCTTTAGAAACGTTGTTATGGCCTGTCGTGTGGGTTGACTGGCCAATGTCCCCATTCTAGTCGTCCGTCCGGGCCTTGACTCGTCTAGAGTTACTTCTTCTAGTTCTTCTACTGGTTCTGCTGCGACCCGCTGTTCTTCTATGCACATGGTGTGCTGGTGGTCATCCATCTCTAGCATGGCTATGTAGCACTCGCGGGCGGCCACCTGATTTCCTCGCAACTCCCCGACTCCATATTCTGTTGGGAATTTAATCATCAGGTGATACGTCGAGGTTGCTACCTTCCAGGTGTTAAGGGTTGGCCGTCCAAGGATAGCGTTGTACACTGATGAGCAGTCGACTACGAGGAATGTCACATCCCGCGTGATTTGCTGAGGATAATCGCCTACTGTCACCGAAAGTGTGACCGCACCCAATGGGAATACTCTCGTTCCCCCGAAGCCAACCAACAGAGCGTTTGTTGGTGTCAGCTGTTCCTTGTCAATTTTCATTTGCTGGAATGCGGGGTAATAGAGAATGTCCACTGAGCTACCGTTGTCTACCAACACTCTGTGCATGTTGTACTCTTCCACCCGTAGAGTGACCACTAATGCGTCGTCATGTGGGTGGTGAAGACGTCGTGCATCTTCCTCTGTGAATCCGATAACTGGGTTATCCCTCCGTGCTATCTTCTGTGCGGAACCTGTTAGCTGGACGTTGTGGATCATTCGGAGGTAAGTCTTTCGGGCCTTCTTGGACGACCCGGTGGTTGACGTTCCCCCTACAATCATCCTTATGTCTCCGATTGGGGGTCTGGGACGCTCGTTATCCCTTCGGGGCTGCTGCTCTTGTGGTGGCTGGTCCGTCCTCTCCTTTCTGACGAACTTTTGTAGTTTCCCCTGTCTAATAAGGGCCTTTATCTGTTGCTTCAAGTCATAGCAATCTGCTGTATCGTGGTCGTGATCGTGGTGGAAACGGCAATATTTATCTCGTGACCTTTTGCTAGGATCTCCTTTCAGCTTTCCTGGGAAGGTTAGGGCACCTTCGTCCTTGATTTGCATTAGGACTTGTTCTATCGGAGTAGTCAACGGGGTGAAGTTCGTGAACCTCCCCCCTGGTGGCCTAGTGCGCCGCTCATCCCTTTGGTCTCCCGTTCTAGGCCTCTTCGACCTTTGGTCCCGTCGATCATCTTCCTGTCGCTCCCTTTTCCTTGGTTTCTCATCTCGGGCCTGCAATGCGTCTTCAGCATTCATGTATTTGGTTGCCCTGTAGAGTACTTCTGACATGGTCTTAGGGTCGTTCTTGTATAAAGAGAATAGAAACTTGCCCTTCCGCAATCCGTTCGTGAAGGCCGCCACCAGGATTTTGTCATCGGCTTCGTCTATTGAGAGCGCTTCTTTATTAAAACGCGTTATGTAGGTCCTCAGTGTCTCGTCCTCCCGTTGCTTGATACTCATCAAGCAGGCTGTGGACTTTTTATACCTGTGCCCTCCAATGAAGTGCGTAGTGAACTGAGCGCTCAGCTCCTTGAAGGTGCTGATGGAGTTTGGTGTCAGTCGGCTGAACCATACTCTTGCGGGGCCTTTGAGTGTGGTGGGGAAGGCCCTACACATGATCTCGTCTGCTACCCCCTGAAGGTGCATTAGGGTCTTGAAAGTCTCTAGATGGTCCAAAGGGTCCTTCACTCCGTCATAACTGTCTATATGCGACATGCGAAATTTGTGGGGTAAGGGGAAGGAGTTCACGGCCGCAGTGAAAGGTGAGTCGGTGCGGTTGACTAGATCGTCAAGATCACTGGAAACTCTGCCCTTGAGCGCGTTCATCATAACCTCCATCTGTTCCCTCATTGCCTGCATCTCTGCTATAATATGTGGTGGAGTCGCATCCGTGAGGGATGGCATGCTCAAGTTCTGCCTCTCTGGTTTGCTTGGGGCGTGGCTGCCTTCAGGTTTCTCCTGATTTTTCTTTGGAGTGCTAGTCCCTTCCTGATCTTCTTGTTGGTTATTCGGTGCCGTATTCTTCTGACGCAGCTGCTCTTCTAAGTCGTGGTTTTGTTTGGTGAGACGCTCCATGGCGGCACCGAGAGTCCGAACTTGTCTCTCGAGGGCAGTCATGGGTGGTTCATCTCCTTAAATGTCGTTAGTAGTTGCCATCGAGCGAGTGAGTACCATGCAACCCTTTAGTCCGGGAAACGATAGTATGGCTTTTGAATCTCAACTTCGTTTTCGTTTCCCACAGACGGCGCCAACTGATGGAGTCGAGAATTTCACCAGTGAGCCACACGATACCTACGCGCTCGAACGTGGACCTGCACAATACGAAGGAGGAAATCCAACAGAGAGCACCGGTGTGGTGCCGGCCAAATACCCTCCGAAGGTTAAGTCAGAAATATTCTCACAACTCTAGAGTGCTAGAGAGGGTAAATTATGCGTACCTCGATTTGTGAGAGTATTGACGCTTTTATAGTAGTCGAAAGTCGACCTCTTCTACTTGGAGTCGAAGTCTTTCCTTGTAGAGATTCTCTTAAGGAGCCCCAAACGTGATGGACAAGTCTCTTTCCTTATGGAGAAGATCCTCCATTAATGCATGCGGCAAACAGAGTCTTGTTTGCACTAGGATTTCATTATGTGGCGTGCGCTGCAAGTATTCCCATCCAGGGTTTCTTGGAGATAACAAGATCAGATGTCTCTTAGGCCTTGCACCCGTCCATAAGGAGTCCGTTCAGTATTTAAACCCGTCCATCGACCATACTTGGATCCGTCAACTTATTTTCACCTCTTCAACTAGCATCCCCCACCTCTAGATTTCTTAAAGCTAAATTATGATTAAACCATCTTTGCAATGTCCTGGACAGCTGGACTGGTAGGTGTAAGCAGATTAATCCAAAATCAAGAGGGTAAATAGGTTAAGGGCTTCACGAGAAACATTGAAATTTTAGTGAGTCAATGCTAGAGATAAAGAGTTTGATAATTGAGGCCAACTCTCGAGTTGTCCTTGTGTTACTTAACTAACAAAAATTACTCATCCTTTTACCCACAAACGTAATCCCCTTTTTTTGTCAAATTAGTTGGACTCCTTTCAATTCTGCCACTCAAAAGAGAGAGAGAAATCATTGTGCGGATCTCCTCACGAGTCACAAAAGAAGTTTGTCATTTAGATGGTCCTTTTGTTTTGCTTTCTGAGCCCTATAACATTGTTCATAAGCCAACTTGAGATTAAAGCAAAGGATGTGACTTGTCTCATTCCACTTTGTAATGATGGTTAGTGTAGTTTATGATACCATGTTCCTTTGGGGAAAAGAATAAACAAAAAAACAAAAACAAAAATCAACCCTTGTTTTACCTTTCAAAGGCAATGCTAGAAACACTCCGTAGATCACTAATAAAATACAATGGTGGAGCATTAGCAATAAGACGTTTTGGAAAAAAAGAAAAAAAAAAGTAACTTTTACATGTTAAAAAGTTACTTTATGTGTGAGTTTCAGTCAGTTCAAAACTGATTGGTATTTTGGTCTGATGATAAAAGAGTTATTATCAGGAACGGACGCCATAGGTTGAAACTGTAAAAAAAAAAAGTTGCTTTATTTATTTTAATAAACTACTTTTTCATATACCTTATATTACATATTCTACTATTTTACTATTTTATCTAAAAACTTTTTCTTTTATTTTTTTAATTAATAAAAATATTTTGTATGAAAGAGAGAGGGATAGTAAGGGCATGCAATGATTAATATTCAAGTTATTATTCTTTTACCGCTTTGCTAATATTCAAGTCGCCCTTCTTGTATGTTTATCAAAATAAGTTTCCCTTCTTGTATGAGGGCATGCAATGACTACTAAGTGTACTTTAATACTTACACCTAATAATCCGCCATCGGTGGCATGCTTAAGATTGCATTCATAAATGCGTTGTACATTTGGTCTGCCAGCAACTTTACAGAGACAAAATGATTACCTGATCTCTTAATACTCGGTAGATTCTAGTTAGCTAAACTAGTAAAGTCTCTGACGATTGAATAAGAGATTTGAGATTTAATTTCTATTTATACCAAAAACTGATTGGTGTTTTGGCCTAATAATAAAGAGTTATTATTAAGAGCGAACGTCATAAATTAAAATTCTCTCAAAAAAATAATCTCTTAATACTTTTATTATTTTAGAGAAGCCAATAAGAGTCTCATTAAGTAGAGAGTTTGGCTTACTTTTAGTATTTTTTCAACTGAATATGTCATTTTATTTTAAATATACAATAGCAAGTAATAATAGATTTTAATCTCCTAATTTTTATTTAGTTAGTGGGTGATATTGCAGTTTCTCATTAAAACAAAAAGAGATTCTAGTTAAAAAAAAGTACTGAAAGTAAGCCAAACCTTTAAGTAGCTCATGTAACATGCCTTGCCCAATTAACTTATGGTCCGTTTGGATTGAGGAGGAGGGAAGAAAAATAGAGTAAAGTCGGACAAAAATTAACTTAATTTTCAACTAATCATGCTTTACTCTCCTTTCCTTCATTTTCATCTCAATCTAAACGGGCTATTATTGTTATTTACACAAGTTTCTTTTCTCGCCAAAAAAATAAAAATCTGATATGTCCAATTTTGTCCTGGTTCACTCTAGGAGAAAAGTTTGCCAAGTGTGTACTGTCATCACGCATAAATTAATTCTCAAAAAGCAAAATTAGTACTTTAAAAAAAAAAGTATTTGCTGCAGGAAATACCTCATTAGTTATTAGTGAAGATTTTCTCTCCTTTTTAAAGGTTTATAAAAAAAAAAATCTTTTGTTGTTAAGTACTCATTAGGCATAATGCCCTCATTGCAAGTGAATGGTACAACAAACACCATCCTTAATGTTTCTTATACAATAAATCTATAAACACAATAAAATTGAAAGTTCATGCGAGATATATATAAAATAATATCTAAAATATTTAGATGAATTCAAAATTAAAATTTCAATAGAAAACTGTATCCTTTTCATCATTTGACTCTATAACTTTTTAAATGATTAAATTAAATTGATGAATATATGAAAAAGAGTATAGGAATTAGTGTATTACTTCAACTAGTGTGTAATCCATGCATACGCATGGATGTATTTAAAATTAAAAACATTTTTTTATCATAAAAATATAAATAATTAGTCAAATTATTAAGGAAAAAAAACGTAATTAGTCACATGTTAAAATTATTTCCTAAATTTAATACTACTCATAATCATTTTTTTTTTCTTCTAATTTGTAATAAGACAGAACATGTAGTGATCTTTGTTGTGTGACGATTTAAAAAAAAAAAAAATTTATTTTGTTGTAAGTACTCATTAGGCATGATGCCCTCATTGTAAGTGGATGCTATGACAAACACCATCCTTAATATTTCTTATACAATAAGTCTATAGACACAATAAAATTTGAAAGTTCATGTGTGATATATATATATATATATATATATAGATGAATTCAAAATTGAAATTTCAATAGAAAATTGTATCCTTTTTGTCATGTGACCCTATAACTTTTTAAATGATTAAATTAAATTGATGAATATATGAATGTTACAAACATAAATCCAAACCCAATAGGTATTAGTGTATCACACCAACTAGCATGTAACCTACACATACATATGGATGCATTTAAATTAAACACATTTTTTATCATAGAAATATAAATAATTAGTCAAATTATTTTAAAAAGTAAACGTAATTAGTCACATATTAAAATTCTTTCCTAAATTTAATACTACTCATAATCATTTTTTTCTTCTAATTTTTAATAAGATAGAATGTTTGGTGATCTTTGTTGTGTGACGATTTAAAAAAATTAAAAAAAAAAATTTGTTGTTAAGTACTCATTAGGCATAATGCCCTCATTGTAAGTGGATGCTACAACAAACACCATCGTTAATATTTCTTATATAATATGTCTATAGACACAATAAAATTGAAAGCTCACGCGTGTTTATGTTTGTTTGTTTAGAAAATAAGCCAAACTCAAGTGTTAAGTTTAAGCTCAATTATTAAACGAGCCAAGCTCAAACATAATAATGTATTCATGAACAAGCTCGTGAACAAGAGAGTTCGATTTAACTATATGTAATATTATATATATATATATATATATATTTGCCTAAAAATATATTTATATAGACTTGAAATTTGATTGTAAAAGTTTGTCAATAGGTCATACAATATTAAATTATTATTTGTAGATTATTGATGATATAAATAGTTTATTTGTAGTAAAAATTCATAAAATTGTGGAGAGGTAAAACATTTTAGTCATGGTTTCACAATATATAGGAAAAGAATAAGTTAATCAAGTAACTCGTGAACAAGCTCAAGCTTACTCGACAAGAAAATGAACTAAACTTGAACATAAAATCTTGTTTGGTGATGAGAGCTCAACTTGTGTATTAAAAAAAAATTAAATGAACAAGTTTGAACTTTTAATACTTGACTCGACTCAGCTCGTTTACAACCCTAACTCCATGATGATTGTTATTTATCATCAAGTTAAGTCACTAATCGACTTATAGTGTAGGCAAAATTATTCCAACCTATGTATCTTATTCAATGACAAAAAAAAAAAAAAAAGGAATCCACACTAATTTTTACTTGAAAGACAGTATATTAATGATGTGCTGATTCTTGCAAACAAGATGGAGCGAAGGCAACTACTAAGGGTGTGCATGGGTCAGCTGGTTGGGTCGTGTTGAGGGGTTTTTTCAACCCAATAAACCATGGTGAGTTAAAAAAATCTAACCCAACCCAACCCATCACAGGGATCCAACCCAACCCACATATCGGGTTGGATAGTTTTTTTTTCTTATTATTATTATTATTATTATTATTATTAAATTAAGTATTAGAATAACACCACCACAAATAAAATAAAAAAAATTATAACAAAATAATTTTGAACATAACACCAAACCAACACAAACTATATGGGTAGAATTTAGAGTTTGAGTTGTACTTAGGAATAGGGAAAAAAAGTAAATGATGAGATTGTATAATATATTTTTAAATATATTTTTTAAATTTTAAATATATACTAAATATAAGTGGGTCAAGTCGGGTTAGATGAATTTGTAAATCTTATGACCCGAACTCAACTCAACCTATCAACCTTTAAAAATTGACTTAATCTGGCGAATTAGGTTGGATTAGATCAATTTTGACAGGTTGGCGGGTTGGTTGCACACAGTTGTAGAGCTACATTGCTCCTTGGGCACCCCAAAATTTTTTTTTCCTCATACAACTATACTAGTAATAGGATATAGCCCTCCCAAAAAATTAGAACCAGCCCCCCAAATTATTTTTTCGAGTCAGTCAAATAGATTACCAGTTGGCCTCCTCAATTGTCCAAAACTTTATATTGGTTCCCCCCAATTATTCCTAAGATTTATAGTTAGTTCAACAGTCAAATGGATTACTAGTTGGCCTCCTCAATTGTCCAAAACTTTATATTGGTTCCCCCCAATTATTCCTAAGATTTATAGTTAGTTCAAAGGATAATGACTAATAGCTGATCTTCTCAATTGTCAAAAAAATTTATAATTAATCTAGTAGATAATAATTCACTATCTAACATCATTGACAACCCACGGAGCTTTTGGTGTTGCAGCTACTGCTAATGCTAGCACATTGCACCATTTTCTTTCTTCTCAACACAAAAACTTCCACCTCAACCAAAACTATTAATATTTTTTTTTCCTTGTGCAACATCATCTTCTTGACTCTTTACTAAAGTGAAAATGTGCATTTTCTTCTCTTTCTTTTATCAATCATAATTATTCTTTGACCAATGGTATTATTTTTGTTTAATTTTCTGTTTTAGCCGTCATGAAAGCATTTGTGTGGATGTGTCTTATGATTTCATTTTTGTTTCTTTCTTCTGCCACTGTATAGGTGCTTGGAGAGAGAGAGAGAGAGAGAGAGATATACATATCGGCAAGTTGCATAGCAGTAGATAGATACTAGCTATAGTAACTAGATAGATGGTACAATATGGTCGTAGAGCTCAGCCGACAAAGAACGTTAAGCAGTGTCGGCAGATGAAGGATCTTTAAGCATCAACTGCCACGTACGCTGTGGTCCCTTTGATACTCTCTCTCTCAGTTTCTTTATGGCGATTGAAGACGTGTCTTTACACCAGATATGACACGTGGTCTCCAATCTAGATAAAGCTAATTCTTATCCTTGTTTCCCATGAACTATAAAATTGTCTCGAATCACAAAACCATTACAAATTTTCAATTGTCTGCCTACTTTCATTGGCTCTCACGTAATCACACCTTTGATGAGTTCTTTCAATGAGGGGTATTGATGTCGATAAGGTGCTCTCTTATAGGGCTTTTTGATAACACTTTATTGAACTTCATCATCAAGCCCAGATGTATAAGCCTTGTTCAATGTTCATTGCTTTAAAATTGGCAACAGAATTGATTCGCATATGGGTAGGATAAATTAATATGGACCAACACCAACTCCAAATAAATTTAAGTGATATTTTTGTTTGATTGCTCTTTTCTATACTTAAACATGAAGGAAAATGCATACATATTGTTCATTTGTTCATTTGCCTGACAATCGAAGGGACACAATCTTTTACTTACATGCTAAGAACAATGTTAGGGTACAAAACTTTTTCTTTAATAACCTATTTTATTTGTTAAGTTGATAAGTAGTTGAGATTGTGTTGTATCACCTTTATCTGAACATATTACTAATACAACTTTTATTATCCATAAATAATAATATATTATATCTCCAATTATGAAAAAAAAATTAAGAAACTTTTTGTATTCTTGTAATTATTAAGGTGCTAATTTAAGTTTTTTTGTTTTTTTTTTGTTTTTGGGTTGGGGGTGCATGTTCCCTCAAAAGCTAAACCCAAGTTTCACAAATTTGTCTTGTTATTCTCTTTTTTTTCCACCTTTAATCTATTCAGACCATGTGAGATCACTACAAGAAAACAGAGCTATTGCGGCGGGCCTATTGCGGCGGGTGCAAAAACTGCCGCTATAGGTCGCCTATTGCGGCGCTTTTTTGGCCCGCCGCTATACATGAGATCTATTGCGGCGTTTTATATGCCCGCCGCAATAGTTCTAGCATTTTGCGGCGTATTACAGCGGCGGGCCAATGACCCGCCGCAATAGACCTGTTTTAGCGGCATTCAGCTTAGATATAGCGGCGGGTCAATGACCCGCCGCAATATGTACTCCTTTTTGCGGCGGGTTGGACCGCCGCAATAGACCTTTAAATTTCCCACTATTTTTTTCGCATTCCCACTTAAAGATCAAATGGTAAATTACATTCGATTGGCATGAAAATTGGCATGCATGTTGAGAACATATAAAAAATGTGATCCAACGGTTGGATTTTCAAAATATGAATTCCACAAAAAGTTATTGGTTGATGTAACATTTTTTAGAGTTACATCAAGTGTAAATTGAACCCAACCCTATATTTCTTAATTCAATGTGAATTTTGACAAATCTTCCGTTAGATTACATTATCTTCATATATTTTTCATGCTTGCAAAATTTCAAGGTGATCAAAGATTAATAGTCATGTCATCAATCAATTGTTTAAATTCAAGTTTTCGTAGTTTAAAATAACACATAAAAGATGAGTTTAAAGATCAAATTGTAAATTATATCGGATTGGCATGAAAATTTGCATGCATGTTAAGAAAATATAGAAAATGTAATCCAACGGTTGGATTTAAAAAATATGAATTCGATAATAAGTTATTGGGTAGTGTAACATTTTTTAGAGTTACATCAAGTATAAATTGATCTCAACCCTATATTTCTTCATTCAATGTGAATTTTGACAAATCTACCGTTAGATTACATTATCTTCATATATTTTTCATGCTTACAAAATTTCATGGTGATCAAAGATTAATAGCCATGTCATCAATTAATTGTTTAAATTCAAGTTTTTGTAGTTTAAAAAAATGCATAAAAGATGAGTTTAAAGATCAAATGGTAAATTACATCCGATTGGCATGAAATTTGGCATGCATGTTAAGAACATATAGAAAATGTGATCCAACGGTTGGATTTTCAAAATATGAATTCCACGATAAGCTATTGGTTGGTGTAACATTTTTTAGAGTTATATCAAGTGTAAATTGAACTCAAGCCTATATTTCTTAATTTAATGTGAATTTTGACAAATCTACCGTTTGATAACATTATCTTCATATATTTTTCATACTTACAAAATTTCACGGTGATCAACGATTAATAGCCATATCATCAATAGATTGTTTAAATTCAAGTTTTTGTAGTTTAAAATAACGCATAAAAGACGAGTTTAAAGGTCAAATTGTAAATTACATCGGATTGACATGAAAATTTGCATGCATGTTAAGAACATATAGAAAATGTAATCCAACGGTTGGATTTTAAAAATATGAATTCGATAATAAGTTATTGGGTGGTGTAACATTTTTTAAAGTTACACCATGTGTAATATGAACCCAGCCCAATATTTCTTAATTCGATGTGAATTTTGATAAATCTACCGTTAGATTACATTATCTTCATATATTTTTCATGCTTGCAAAATTTCATGCTGATCAAAGATTAATAACCATGTCATCAATCAATTGTTTAAAGTCAAGTTTTTGTACTCTAAAATAACGCATAAAAGATGAGTTTAAAGATCAAATTGTAAATTACATCGGATTGGCATGAAAATTTTCATGAATGTTAAGAAAATATAGAAAATGTAATCCAACGGTTGGATTTTAAAAATATGAATTCGATAATAAATTATTGGGTGGTGTAACATTTTTTAGAGTTACATCAAGTGTAAATTGATCCCAACCCTATATTTCTTCATTCAATGTGAATTTTGACAAATCTACCGTTAGATTACATTATCTTCATATATTTTTCATGCTTACAAAATTTCATGGTGATCAAAGATTAATAGCCATGTCATCAGTTAATTGTTTAAATTCAAGTTTTTGTAGTTTAAAAAAATGCATAAAAGATGAGTTTAAAGATCAAATGGTAAATTACATCCGATTGGCATGAAAATTGGCATGCATGTTAAGAACATATAGAAAATGTGATCCAACGGTTGGATTTTCAAAATATGAATTCCACGATAAGCTATTGGTTGGTGTAACATTTTTTAGAGTTATATCAAGTATAAATTGAACTCAACCCTATATTTCTTAATTTAATGTGAATTTTGACAAATCTACCGTTTGATTACATTATCTTCATATATTTTTCATGCTTGCAAAATTTCAAGGTGATCAAAGATTAATAGCCATGTCATCAATCAATTGTTTAAATTCAAGTTTTAGTAGTTTAAAATAACACATAAAAGATGAGTTTAAAGATCAAATTGTAAATTATATCGGATTGGCATGAAAATTTGCATGCATGTTAAGAAAATATAGAAAATGTAATCCAACGGTTGGATTTAAAAAATATGAATTCGATAATAAGTTATTGGGTAGTGTAACATTTTTTAGAGTTACATCAAGTGTGAATTGATCCCAACCCTATATTTCTTCATTCAATATGAATTTTGACAAATCTACCATTAGATTACATTGTCTTCATATATTTTTCATGCTTACAAAATTTCATGGTGAACAAAGATTAATAACCATGTCATCAATTAATTGTTTAAATTCAAGTTTTTGTAGTTTAAAAAAATGTATAAAAGATGAGTTTAGAGATCAAATGGTAAATTACATCCGATTGGCATGAAATTTGGCATGCATGTTAAGAACATATAGAAAATGTGATCCAACGGTTGGATTTTCAAAATATGAATTCTACGATAAGCTATTGGTTGGTGTAACATTTTTTAGAGTTATATCAAGTGTAAATTGAACTCAAGCCTATATTTCTTAATTTAATGTGAATTTTGACAAATCTACCGTTTGATAACATTATCTTCATATATTTTTCATACTTACAAAATTTCACGGTGATCAACGATTAATAGCCATATCATCAATAGATTGTTTAAATTCAAGTTTTTGTAGTTTAAAATAACGCATAAAAGACGAGTTTAAAGATCAAATTGTAAATTACATCGGATTGGCATGAAATTTTGCATGCATGTTAAGAACATATAGAAAATGTATTCCAACGGTTGGATTTTAAAAATATGAATTCGATAATAAGTTATTGGGTGGTGTAACATTTTTTAAAGTTACATCAAGTGTAAATTGATCCCAATCCTATATTTCTTAATTCGATGTGAATTTTGATAAATCTACCGTTAGATTACATTATCTTCATATATTTTTCATGCTTACAAAATTTCATGGTGATCAAAGATTAATAGCCATGTCTTCAATCAATTGTTTAAATTCAAGTTTTTGTAGTTTAAAATAACGCATAAAGATGAGTTTAAAGATAAAATGGTAAATTACATCCGATTGGCATGAAAATTGGCATGCATGTTAAGAACATATATAAAATGTAATCTAACTGTTGGATTTTCAAAATATGAATTAAAAAATAAGTTATTGGTTGGTGTAACATTTTTTAGAGTTAAATCACGTGTAAATTGAACCCAGTCCTATATTTCTTAATTTGATGTGAATTTTGACAAATCTACCGTTAGATTACATTATATTCATATATTTTTCATATTTACAAAATTTCAAGGTGATCAAAGATTAATAGCCATGTTGTCAATCAATTATTTGAATTCAAGTTTTTTTAGTTTAAAATAATGCATAAAGATGAGTTTAAAGATCAAATTGTAAATTACATCCGATTGGCATGAAAATTGGCATGCATGTTAAGAACATATATAAAATGTGATTTAACGGTTGAATTTTCAAAATATGAATTCAACAATAAGTTATTGGTTGGTGTAACATTTTTTAGAGTTACATCAAGTGTAAATTGATCCCAACCATATATTTCTTCATTCAATGTGAATTTTGACAAATCTACCGTTAGATTACATTATCTTCATATATTTTTCATGCTTACAAAATTTCATGGTGATCAAAGATTAATAGCCATGTCATCAATTAATTGTTTAACTTCAAGTTTTTGTAGTTTAAAATATTGCATAAAAGTTGAGTTTAAAGATCAAATGGTAAATTACATCCGATTGGCATGAAAATTGGCATGCATGTTAAGAACATATAGAAAATGTGATCCAACGGTTGGATTTTCAAAATATGAATTCCACGATAAGCTAATAACCTTAATTAACAACATGATTTTTATAAATAAAAAAACTAATAAAAATTTGTAATTAACGTTAACAACTTGATTTTTAAGGTATTGGATTTTAATTTTTCTTTTTTGTTTTTTTGCTTATATCATATTTTTCTCAACTTAAAATTATTCTTTTAAATAGAAACAACTTCTTATCAACTTTTTATTTTGTTGAAGTTTACTGTGGTTGAAATTTTGTTTAAAGTAAAATGTTACTTTGTTTTGAAAAAATAGTGTAAAAATAGAATTTAATCTCTTTAATTTTTACTCTCCTTATAACACAAAACTACGATATTTTATAAAATATAAAATATTACTATTTATAAAAAAATATGTATAAAATATTTATGTAGAATTACACTAGTTTAGTGGTAAGACGGGTATGTGATAATATTTTGCCCAGGTTTGAACTCTACTAAAAACATTTTTAATTTTTTTTCTCCTTGTAATACAAAATTATGTCGTTTTATAAAATATTAACGTAGAATTGCACTAGTTTAGTGGTAAGACATGCATGTGATAATATATTTTGCCCAGGTTCGAACCGTAATAAGAACTTTTTTATTACTATCTATACATTAGATATTAAGTATTAATTTGTACAAATTAACTAAAGAAAGTTTCGGGTATCCTGGTGGCGAGGACACGCGCGTTTTTACCAGTGAAGGTTCGACCCATAGTAAGAGCTTTTTTATTTTTACTCTTCTTATTACCAAAACTACGTCGTTTTGGGTTTGCTTTATAATCCTACTAACCCTAATTTTCAGCATTTGTAACTTCAACAGCAGCCGTTCTCCCCTTTCCCTAGTTTTTTCTCCTCTCTCCCAAAACCACTCCTCTTTTTCTATTTTCGTTTTTGAAAAAAAACTTTCTCCAGGTTTTGTTTTCTGCTTTGATTTTTTTTTATGTATATGTATTTTTTTGCATGGTTTTGATGTGATTTTTTTTTTTTTTTTCGTAGAACTCGAGTGCGCCGCAGAGGAGGAGGTCCTTGGGTGCAGGGACGGAGAAGGTAGCTTGGAGAAGGTGGAGAAGGGGATCTGGCCGAGCATTGTAAGAGTTTCTCTCTCTCTCTCTACAACTTAGAACCTGTTCTTGTTCTTGTGTTAGAGAATGGAGATCTGAGATCGAGATCGAGTGCGCTTCTCAACAAAAATTTTGTGTGTGTGTGTCTCTCTCTCTGCTCTTCTCTCTAACTTAGAACCTGTTCTTGTTCTTGTATTAGAGGAGAACTGAGATCACTTGCGAAGATCGAGTGTGCGCACCTCAACTAAAACTCTGTAAGTATCTGCCCATTTTTTCTAGCTCGTGCTAACTTCTAGAACCGATCTGCGCATTTCTTCTCAACTTGTATCTGTTCCTTAAAATCATGTTTAAAACTGTTTTGCTATCTCACATTCCGATTCAATTTGTTTTAGGTACTTTATTGTGCTAACTTCCGATTCATGTTTAAAACTTGTATGTGGGCCTTGTGATACCTGTCAATCAAAAGGTTACAAGATATTTGTGTCTTGTGGATTTGGATTCTTACCCTCAATTAGGAACAAATTCCAAACGTCTAATGGAAAAATATAGAGAGGTATTTAAAGATCTTCATATGATTTTAATTGGATGTGGGTACCAATTGTTGGATGTCGACGGAGGATTTCGAAGAGAAGTCTGGAGATAACTCCGAATCAACCACTGTAGGTTTTCTTTCTTTAAATATGTCATTGTATTCTTTGATCTACTAATCACATTTTTTAATTTTGTGCTATTGAATTAGGATTTATTTAGTTTAGGCTAGGTTATTGTGCTAGCAATGAAGCTCCAAAGGAATAATGGACCGAGGTTTTAATGAACTATGATAGCAATTTTAATGTAGGATCTCTAGGAATTTAGGACTAAATTAGATTTATTGATTAGATCTTGAAGGATTGTTGAATAGAGTTTGATTTTTAAGGGTTTCAGTAGTGTTAAGCAATAAAAAAGATTGGATTTTGAATGTGTTTAATGGCTGTTAGAATGAGAAATCTGAGCATTATATGGAAGACATTAAGAATAGTTTTTATTTTTTTTCGTGATTTTTGTTTGAAATTTATACTACAAAAGCAAAATATTCTTTATTTAAATATGATTGTTCTAGATCAAATATATATTAAATTAATTTCCAAGATGTGGGTCTTGAATAATCTTCAGAGGAATCTCCTGGGCCACCAAGGACAAAGTGCAACAAGCCAATTATTTTGGCTTGCTGACCCAAGCCTCAACAATTCGTGTTGGGTCTTTCCATGGAGAGGAGATCTATGCTCCTTGCTCCCAATGGTACCCAAACTTTCTCTCATTTAATCACTGTAATTAAACTTGTAATTAAATGGTGTAATAATTAAATTATATGTACAATCCAGGTGAACCCAGATGACATTGTGTTTTGGGGTTGGGATTTTTTTGAGCAATCTTTAATCAGGTTCCTTTAATACTTTTATGGATACTCTAGGATGGATAATTTCAGATGGATCTATTAAGGCTGGTTTACAGCATACATTCTTGCTTGGAAGAAGTCAAATTCTAACATCAAAAGAAACTGAGGCACTAGGACTACATGGAACAATGGTATTGCTGGATGGAGGTTTGATTCTCATGCTTGCTTTGTTACTCATTTCACTATTCTGAATGAATTGAGTTGAGTATGTAACGTGTAAGTCTTACTTATAGTAACCATACAGTGTTTCACTATTTTGCATGTTGGTATTGTCCTGAGGACATTGTTTTTTACTCTAATTGTTGTTATATATTTATTTTGGCTTTGCCGTTGTCTTGTTCTTTTGAGCGTCTGCAAAATCTTGTGGGCATTGTAGAAGGAATGTTCTAGATTCAAAGAATTTTAGTTATACTGTTAGCACCAGATGACAAAAGCCAATTCTTATAACAAATTAATTATCAAAAAGAAAACAAAACTCTCATAGTTCTTTTGAATGTTTTCCAGCTCACACCAAAGAATCTGCTAATGCTTTGGTGAAAACAATGAAGATGCCATTTGGAGAGGCACCATTGGCTCTTCTGGTTGCAATGGCAAGTGACAAGATATGGCTCTACATTAGAATTTTCTTTTAACTGCATTGGTGACTCAATTTGGTCCATTGGGTTCATTTTGTCTATTCGGACCAATTCAGCCACTTCGGTCCAATTCAGAATATTTGGTCCATTTTAACCTATTCAGTCCACTTTGGTCTATTAGGTACTTTTGGTCCATTTTGGTCTATTAGTTTCACTTCGGTCCATCCGGTCTAGTTTGGTCTATTTGGCCCTTTTCAGTCCATTTCAATTCATTTTAGGCTAATTGGGCTTTAAATGATTCAATTTAGGGTATACCCTATTATATTCCGATACACTTGATCAGTTACCTTCAAACAACAACAACAAAAAAAAAAAATTAGGGTGGAGTTAGGGATTTTTCAAAAAAGTAGAAGAAGATATGTGTGTGTATATATATATATATATATATTATTGTTTGGAAGTCAATAGTATTTATACAAACCACCAAGGAGAAGTGTCATTTCTTAAGACAATTACAAGAGTACATTTCTATAAAATCACATTAAAATTGGTGTTACCCTAAATTAATTGATTAAAAGAATGAAAAGCATATAGGCATATAATTCTGCATATCGGCATAATTATGGGCTGGCTATTTGTCATGCACTCCATAGGGCATGAGATCTGTGCAGAATTATTTTTGAATTTGACTCAATCATGTATTACTTTGCTTCTATAGAACTTAGAATAACCATATTTTACATGCAATCAGGATATATTTGGGCCTTTAAAGGTTCCTTTTAGAAGCCCAATGCTGCCTTCTTAAACCATTCCAGTGCAGGCATTTTTCTTTAATTCGTAAAAGCTTATTTGGACCATTTCAAGGCTGACTTGTTTCCTGTAATTATAATTTGATTGCCAAAATATTTTAGAGAATTTAAACTATTGTGCTAAAATCTGATACCTATGAAAAGTTTTTACCTTATATGATATGCAGTGGACTGTTTTTTTGACAATAGCTTTTGTGTGTTTGTGATCCATTTCATTATGGTTTTAAACAAAAGATTATGGCATTTTCCAGGAATTGGTGGTGGAGATAGGAGAACTTGAAGCTGCATTGAAAAAGGTTTTTTTTTTTCCTCCTCTTTCCTGTCATATTGGTACTTCAAAAATGCAAAAGAATACTGTAAAGTGATAAGGTCATCTTCCATATTGTCCAATTTGAATTTGGTTCTGGATGTTCTTTAATTTGTCTTTTGTAGGCAAAAAAAAAAAAAAAAAAAAAAAGAACCTATAGCGGCGGTCAAAAAGCGCCGCAATAGGTACACATTTTATGTTTTAGATGAAACCCTATAGCGGCGCTTATCGCCCGCCGCTAAAGGTACGCACATATAGCGGCGTTTCCACCCGCCGCTAAAAGTCCAATTAGTTGATTTTAATTGATCGCCTATAGCGGCGCTGTAATCCGCCGCTAAAAGTCAATTGACACGAATTCGAACATCATATGGCGGCGGTTTTATGCCCGCCGCAATAAACCAAGACCGCCGCTAAAAGTTGTATCTATAGCGGCGCTTTTTTTAACCGCCGCAATAGATCTATAGCGGCACCGCAGCGGTGGCGGGAAGAACCGCCGCAATAGCACCCGCCGCTAAAGGGCAAATGTACCTTTAGCGGCGGTTTTTGGGCTTTAGCGGCGCTTTTTGGCCCGCCGCAATAGGTCGTTTTTTTTGTAGTGGATGTTTTTGTAAAGAATTCACATTCCTCAATGACTTGATGATGAGCCCTTTATTGAAATGTTGAAACAGAACCCTTAATTTGTCAAGTAATTGTGGGTGCAAGATGAGAGTGGCGTGTGTGCATGAAAGAGGAGGAAACTACTATCTACCCTAACACCCCGATGAAGAGAGAGATAGCAATTAAATGAGCCAATTGTTATTTTATTTAGGAGGAGAGCTGAGGCTTCCTCATATCATATCATATACTATATAACAAAAATTAGGTTTAAAAGTCGTGGTTGCGTCAAATGATTTCACTAAATTGTAGAAATTTCACCAGATTACAACAATATTTTGGATAAAAATAGTTTTTTAGATAAAGACAACAACTTATTTGTTCTTATTAGTTTCTTTAGATAAAATAACAATAAGTTTTTTATCAAAACGTGAAACATGCATTTAAGTTTTAGTTGATAGAGACAACAACTTATTTGTTCTTATCAATTTCTTTAGATAAAGTAACAATAAATGTTTTAACAAAACATGCAACACGCATCTAAGTTTCAGTTGATAGAGACAACAACTTATTTGTTGTATAAGTTAGGGTGTTAACCATTTGAATAAAATTAACACTAAAATAGATGATTTAAATATCAAAATAAGAATTAAAAATGAAATTTATTTTAGGTGTACAAATATAATTGATTTTTTAATCTTAAATTTGAATTAATTATTTTAGGATAACCTTATTTACGCAAGTATCAAAAAAGATTTAATTGCTTGAGTTCAAATCACCCTATTCATTAATAAATAAGGAATTATAAAAAAAAATATAAAATTTTTTATTGATCATTTTAATTAGAGATATTATATATAAAGACAAATATACAAAATTATGCATTTTATATAATAAGAATCATTCATTTAGTTAGAAACAAGAATTCTAAAATTATGTAATAGTAACTCTAATTTTAGTTATTATTTCTATATATATATATATATATATATATAAAAAGAAAATTCATGACTAAAGCAATATAACGCACGAAAATTTCACTAGTATTAATAAAAATATTGGTTCATCATATTATGGGCCCAAAAATAAAAGAGATATAATAGAAACCTACATTTACACATCCTATATGACTATGCCAGTCTCACACACATAACACACCCAAAATTGACTTCAAGGAGCTAGTGAAATTGTTTTAAGATTTAGCCTCATATTTGTACTACAATGCTCCAATACCATCATGTTTACTAAAACCTAAAACACCTCTAATTTTTCTTTTAATCTAAAATTTCAGAGATTGAAATATAAAACTTGAAGATGTTCAAAATTGGCGTAAGTTTTTCTTCTCTCTCCAGCTATTTAGGTCATAGCCATATCCTTCTTGTATAAGAGAACCAGGAATTTGGTATTAATTTATCCACATCAGTTTCTCAAAGTGACCACCCATTAAAAAAATCATAAATAAAATTTAACACTTATTTTGTCATAATTATAACTTCACCGAATATTATGGTTTAATCTAATCTGATGCAAGTAGAATTGGTAGGTCATCTCGGACTCAAAGTTCAGTTTAGCCATGTCAAGTGATAGCTGAAATTATACCATGGAAGATACTCTAGATTCCACCCGTCAGCTTTGCTCGTATAATGGAGCCTACAGTTTAAGCTGACGGGATAAGTGGTGGGAATAAGCTGAAGACCTTAAAGGCTGACGCCCTTGATAAGCTGACGCCGGTATATAGCTGAAGGAAATAAGATAAACCGACGGTCCTAAATGTGACGACCCTATTAAAACTTGACTTGACCACCACGCATGAGTATATAAGGAAATGACTTGTATTCCACACTGAGTGGTAGTGTCCTATAAGGAAAGGATTCTGCAATCTATGCTTATAAGGACTCCTATAAGGAAAAGACTTCTACTCCAAAGAAGAGATATCAACCCTCTACTACTATAAAAGCCTCAATACCCTCACAAATCGAGGTACACATAATTAACCTCTCTCTAGCACTCTAGAGTTATAACAAGTTCTAACTTGACATTCGGAGGGTATTTGGCCGGCACCACACCGGTACTCTCTGTTAGGTCTTCTCCTTTTTGTTGTGCAGGTGCTGTTTAGAGTGTGCGAGTATCGTGTGACTCACTGGTGGTTTTTTCGGCATCATCATCAAGGAAAGACAATAAGTTAATTAATCACCAATTCGTACGTAAATTCTTGCCTAAAAGCGTTCCCATTGGCCCAGCTAAAATAGCATTTAATATATAAAAAATGTTACATCCACAACATTTTCACAACACTTTTATAGCAAATTCTAATTGACAAGTTGTTCTAGGTTTTTAATTTGAATCTACTACTGAAATTACATCCTGTAACAACTTGCTATTTAAGATTTATTGTGAAAGTATTGTGAATGTGTATATATATATATATATATATATATTAACCCAAAATTTCCTAACAATACGCCACCAAAGATTCAATTTACTCTCGAATTCTTTTATTTATTGAAAAAATTGTTATTCTCTGACTTAAGCATCAAAAAGGTCTTTTTTTTTTTTTTTTTTTTTTTTGAGAAATTCTCTGATGTGGTCGGCACTTGATTGATATCATTTTAATTATGTTGTTTATTGCACAAGTGCTCATTGTTTAGCCTAACCCTACAATTAACTGCATCAACTTATTCTATGTTGATTATCCTTTAGAACTAATTTCAGGCACGCACGGGGACTAGCTAGGAAATTATTGATTCGATTTTGGTCAATTACAAAAGAAATGTTGATTATTTAGGTTGTTCCTTTATGGTCAAAGTATTTAAGGTAAATATTTTTTTGCCAGGCGACAAATGTAAATGAAAAATGCTAGAACTATAAACTATTTTACAATATTTTTTACAAATTGCTAATATGGTGTGTGGTTGTTACCTTGGTAAGTAAAAAAATGATATTAATAATAGACCCAAATGAGAACCAATTAGAATTGCCTACATCAATAATTTGTAAAAATGTTGTGAAATAGTTTGTAATCTTAGCATTATTCTATGGGCCATGATAACGAGTGCCCTTAGGGTAATTGTTAACAATCCATTTTAGAAAAGTTTTGATACCACTTTTATGGAAAATGAAAAAAGTTATCAAAATATTAATTTTTTTTTCTTTTTCCATAAAAACTTTCTTTAAATGGATTATTAACTATTACCCGAAGGGCATCCATTAGCATTTTCTACTCCATATAGACCGGGCCTCTCCATAAATGCTTGAAAGATCTACAAGTGGTGAAGAAAGCTGTCACCTGTTCTCTTTCGACCTTTCACTTTGATCTCAAACCCACATGATTTGATTAGTGAATTGTGGTAGCCAATTATCTGTTGACAACTTTTTGAGAAAGATAATAAACTCTTAAAGAAAGATGTTGTACTTAATTAATTGCTATTGTATGATACCCTAGAAAGATCAAATTATATTGTTCATACATTTATGTTTAAGCTGATTTGATGCAATGCCAACAAGTCTTTAATGACCTTGATTTTCTGTCTTCAAATTGGAAATGACCTCATTATTTTTCTTGCAAAAAAGTCATTTTTGTTGTGCTACCATAAACCTTTTGATCATCCATTGAAAGTAGTCATCAATCACTTAATTGATCCGTTGTCATTAAACTCTAATTTAATTTGTTTAATCGATCTTTAATTACAAAATCCATAAGTGGATAAACACAATAATTTATTGGTAAATGTCACAATCTTTATGTCCAGAAAATACAGATACCAAACATCCTTGTTCCATACAATATCCAGTCACTGGAAAATAATCCATACATCAAATATATAAAAACATCTTTTTTTTATAAGGTTTTTTTAATAAGGAATATATAAAAACATCTTATTAGATAGCAGAGTAGCTATTTTCATCATCTTCTGCTGGAGACTGAGAAAGAACAGATAATATAACAAAGGCTCCAAATAATATTGTAATAACAGCAGTGAAGTTGACAAGTAAGGCCTCTGAGCCATACTTTGCAAGCCCTGTATTTTCAAGGAAAGTAAGTTTCTCTAAGAATCCTATTGCAGCATTGCCCACAGCCAATGTGAACACAGTAAGTCCAAATACCACATGCCAAGGAACAGACTCGCTCCTAAGCCCAATAGTCCCTCCAGGGTAGAAGAAGACCAGGAACCCATATAACCACTGCAAATTTATTTTCTCAATGTTGTTAGGCTGGTTTTCATGAAGAAAATTAATGAAATTTACATTAAACACATCTCTATTTGTATGAGTTGTTACTTGAATTATTATGCTTGCTGGGTGTTACAATTAGGACAGGTGCGCCCACTTAACCGAGCTTCAATTAACAATAAAGTTTGTGATGGGCCTTGCTTAAAGCATGGCCTTGTGATTAAAGTTAAAGACTGGACCCTACATTCCAAGCCCAAGCACGTTTCTTTGCCTTCTAGGTACAGCATGGATGTGACAATTCCAACAACTATCTTTTCTCTTTTCCTCTCAGAAAAGAAAATCGGTAAATTATACTTTTGGTCTTAAAATTGAGGATAATTTTGATTTTGGTTCTTCAATATTAAAAACTTTAGATTTAGTTCTTCAAATTTCAAAAATGGAATAATTTAGTTCCTGAAATTAGGATAGTTCGATTTTGATCCTTCAAATATGAAGTTGGTTTGATTTTGGTCCTTCAAATATGTGGTTTGCTCAATTTGGTCCCTAAAAAATGGGGGTGTCTTAGTCTCCCATTAATCACATAAACAAAAAAAATATATAAATTGATCAAATTGTTCTCTTTTTTAAATTCCATTTGAAACCCAAATTTTTTTAAATTTAAAGTATCAAAATCAAACCAACACTTAATTTTAGTGACCAAAAATGTAATTTACCAAAAATAAAATCTAAGCAAGAAGCCAAGAAGCTTTACAATATTGGGTCTTATTAACGGTTGTCCTTACCAAAATTGTTAATAAATTATTTTTGAAAAGTTTTGATATTATTTTCGTAAAAAATATAAGAAGCTTTAAAAAAGATTAATTAATTTTTTTCATTTTTTTATAAAAAGTTTCTAACAATATTTTATAAATTAATACTTTTAAGGCATCTGTTAACTTTTTCCTATAATATTTTTACTATAGTGTAACGTATAGATGATAGAATAAAAGTGTAACTACCACTTTAGTTCCTAAGGTTTGTCCTATATATATTTTTTATCCCGTGCAAGTAGTTTTACCTGAATACCATAGAGAACAATAATCCCAATTCCAAGCCAGGAATGCAAGCTGTAGAGATTGGCAATCCCGCTCTCATTATGATACTTGAATGCAGTATAAATTCCCAAAATACCAAGTACTAGAGCAATGGCATGAAGCACCAGATGTATCAACTTCTTCACGTCTTTCCTCAAAGGAAGTGATTTGTAACTAATAATGGCTGCATTTTTAATTAATGGGAAATTAATTACTATATATGCATTAGGAGAATCTTAGAAAGTAACCTTATTCTATATAGAATGATTTGTAAATTACCTTCACCCCCTATGATAATGAAGCCTACCAACATCAGCAAAGGATGTAGCTGTAGAGAGAATTAATGGACATGTGAGGCTTTTTTTGCTTGATAGAAATTGCAAACGTACATAAAAATCAAGTCAAGCAAAAAGGTATACTTTGCATAAAATTAAAGTTTTAGTTGATCAACCACAAATTTTTTACAGAAATAATCAATGATTTAGCAAATATTTCTTACACGCGCGCGCACACACACATATATATATATATATATATATCACGTGAAGATCAAGTAATTCTTTTTTCAAAAAATAAAAAAGATCAAGTAATTCGACATGTGTAAAATATAAGAATTTATAGACCGAGAAAAAGAACATAATAATTTTCGGCTACCAAATTTTTGGTGGATATGAAATTATGCAAATATTGGTATGTGAATTAAATAATAATAATAATAATAATAATTTTTTAAAACTTCCAAAGAATATCACGAATACACGTCTAGCTATAACTATAAGTCTATAATTAAACATTCATTTGGCACCATACGCATGTTACAGCACATGAGTGTTCAGAATCACTCTAAAATAGATAATGGGATAAGCACAAGACTCACAGCTCATGTGAAGAAGGAATTCAAAACCTCATTAATTATTTCGATTCCAATATGGGTAGGTTGCTATGTGTCCTACATTAATTTCCTAACATACACAGAAAAAAAAAAAAAAAAAAAAACCCCTTAAAGTCTAAATATTATATAATTTTTTTATGTCGTAAATATATATAATATAATAATAATTAATGACCCTCACATGGGTACTTTATAAATTACTATTTATTTAAAAAACAATAGCAAAGGTTTTAGGTAAATTTTACTTGTACTAGAGTTAAGATATATAATAATTTTGTGGAGCCGTATGATAGTGATACTCATTTTATTCAAATAAAAATTATTAATTCTTCCCAAAAAAAAAAAAAAAAAGGCAATTAGAAAGGTAGGTTTTATTTGAAGGGTAGGTACGTGCTACCAAACCACGCAACTAACTATCACTACTACCAGTTTCTCAAAAAAACTATCACTACTACCAAACAAACAGCTTGGGATTTTAACTGGTTTAAGCTATAGGTAAATGGAAATTTCCATTTATTAGAAAATATAACCCTAGTTCAAGAAAGAAAGTCTTTTCATTTCATCAAGTTCGTACTAATTTTTTATTATCTAAAAGAGTTGGTATTGTTGATTAAGACTCAACCTATCACTCTTGGTTTAAGTGTGAACCGCTTTACTAGAAGCTAGCTAAATTTCAAAATATTGACATTAAGGACCCAAAAAAAAAAAAAATTAGTGCTTGGCTTAGCTGTCCAGTGCATTTAGTTACTGATATTAAGCAGCTTGTCAAGGGCACACATTAATTTTCATTTTTGGAAAAATATATTTCGAGAATTGAAAAAGTATTGACAGCTTTTTCAATTCTCGAAAAAAAGTTCCCAAAAGTAGAAGGTTTAATGTGTGCGGGCACACATTAATCGGACCCTATATATATATATATATATATATATATATAAAAGTTTGAAACAGTCCAAGCCAATTGGAGTGGCATCCAATACCATATTCACAGTGAGAGAGAATCTAGAAAAATTCCAAATGCCAATAAATATGAGGAATAAAACCTAGGTCACCAATTAAACCATAGGTTAAAGTAAAAGTAAAATATTAAGATAGTATTCATTAACAAAAAAAAGATCAAAAAATCAAATTTAATACTAAACTTGTTAAAATGTCCAGATAAACCAAGAAACACAAGATTTCGTCATTTCCCAAGCCACACACACACACAAAAAACAAAACAAACAACGAAACAAACACAAAACTTTGATAGACATGGTCAACCGACTCAACCTCACAGGAAAACACCCAAAAACCAAACGAAAATTACAGAACCCAGAAGAGAGAAAGAGAGATAGAGAGAGAGGGAGAGAGAGCTTCTACAATTCTACAAAAACCCCCCACAAATTACAACCAAACAAAACCTAGTACTGGAAATCATAACAAGTGTATATGTATGTATATGATAAAAAGTTAAAAACCCTTCAAGAAATCCAACAAAAACCACCGACCCAAGAAGCAAAAAGAGAAAGATAGAGTTAGAAAAACTTACATTGAAGATGAGGCTCTTGTCGGGAGCTTCCCATGCGAAACCACCTCTGAAATCTAAGGTCCAAACCAACACAAAAACCAGACCCAAAATTGCCAGCACGTGTGCCACAAACGTGAAAGGAATAGCCCTTACACCAAGTACCATGTTTCTCTGAACCAAAAAAACTCTATCCCCTCTATCCTGATCTTTGTAAAATAGCTATATACGGAAATGAAAGCAATCTCTTATGGCTAAATATATTCTGGTGGTAACGTCTTTTAATTGCTTGCCTTTTCTGCTATAGTTATTTTTAGCTTGATTTGACCGTCTGATGAAAATCTTTTTATCTTTATTGGATGATTGCTGACACGTTGGTTTCTCTGATTGGGAGAGTACTGTTGGTTTTCGGGGTCTAGGGTATACCCCACAACTTTGTGTCTTTTCTTCTACCCCCTCATTCTTTACTTACCTTTCAACATTTTGCATATATTTCATCTGGGATATTATTGTGCTATTATCATTGTCGACTTTCTGATGTATGAGAGAACCTATTGTGTTTCCACTCATACCTAAGACTTCAATACTTCTTCTAACAAACTTTTTTGTGTGTGTTTTTGGTCGTTTTCTCTTTCTTTGGTAAACATCCTCGTGTTAGATGGAATTTGATTTCTTTATTTAGAATCCGTTTATTTTGTTAAAATTGAAAACTTTTTACTGAAAGAATTATATGTAAAAGTTAGCTGAAATAGTATAATGAGATTCATGAATAGTACCAAAAAGTGCAGTGGAATCCATAAATAGTAATAAAAATAAGTTGAATAATAAAATAAATTGGCAAAATTAATCATACCAAACGGACACTTACTATATTATGTTTTATATTTGATCATTCAAATATGATTCACGTTTATTATTAAAATATTGTTTAGCTACATAGCTAGGCATCTTGGTTTATATTAAAAAGAAAATGATATTTTTTTTGAGATTTTTTTTATAATAAGTTCGACTCATTTTTATATATAATTTTGTTGATTTGATATTGTATTGAATTGTGTTAAGTGTCGTATTGTATGGATTTATGTTATCTCTTACATTGGATACTTATTAAGCGGTAAAAAGAGAGAGAACTTTGGAATTAGTGAAAAAAATTGTAATTTTTTGAAAAATAATTAATAATATATGTGGAGGAAATAGGTAACTTTTTTTTTTTTTTTTTTTTTTGAGAAACAGGTAACTTTTATATATATATATATATATATATATATTTTTTTTTTTTTTTTTGATTATAGTGAACCTAGACACAATTTGGACCGCAAAGACTAGCGGCTTATGTCATCTGTGACGTCATAATTTTTAAAAAGTAGTGGGGGCTTATCAAATGTTAAATGACAATCATCCTTTGTTCTTATTAGCATTGGCAGTTGGCTGTGAGATTAATGATGGTGATTTCTTATTATCTTGTGGAATGGCACGAGCCTCTTGAGGTAATTGGGCCCACTCAGTGACTCAACTCATTTAAGAGATTGGAGCCAAGCATATGGATTGGCATCTTTGAATTTTTGTACCTTGTGCAAATCAAGAGATTAGCATTTAGTGACTCTCAAAAATTGGAGGATTTTATGAACAAAGTTTGGTTACAAATTTGATTTTAGTTTAAGGTTATAACTTTATTTAATATTTTTTTATTAAATGTAAATTTTCACAAATCCACATTTGAATTATATTTTCTTCTTATATTTTTTATACTTGCAAAATTTCCTTAAGATCAAATATCAAAAGCTATGTTATCAATTAATTGTTTAAATTGCAAGTTTTTATAATTTAAAATTATACATAAAAAATAAGTTTATGAATTATATAGTAAATAACATCTAATTGACATATAATTTGATATATGTGTTAAGAGTGTAAAGAACATGTAATTTAATAGTTAGATTTTCAAAATATGTAATAATGTTTATTTTTTTTAAAAGAAATTGTGTCCTTAAATTATAATTAAATTTGTAGCCAAATTTTGTTCGAATTTTATTATCAGAAGATAATTACTTTGTGTATTTCAGGGAGGGGAAAAAAAAAATCTGTAAGCTTATTATTACAATTTGTATATATCAAAATTCAAAAAGTAAGTGTTAAGCAAAGCTTCTTATATTTGTTCCGATGGTTGTATAAAACTTTAAATTGGAAATTTTCACGACCACAATCTTTACGTGTAATGTTAACTTATTAGTTAGAAATGGTCCATCACTTCCTGTCTTTAAAAGAACCCTCATTGGATGAGATTGTAGCTGATTCTCACTCGTAAGTGACATTAGAGCCATTCACATTCCCCCATGACTTGACAAAAAGATAGGTTTAAATCAGAAAAAGTTTTTTTCTATTTTTAGGATCATATATTAGCCAAACCAAGATCATTTATTGTAGGATCATGAGGATCAGACCATGCATATACGACACAGCCCAACTATCTCACATCAGTAAAATCAATATGAGCCCATATCTACCCAGATTTTGCTAAGACAGTCCATCAGTGATCAGAGTTTCGAAGTTTGGTAAATCCAACTTAGAGCATTCAAAATTTTAGCTATTTAGCTACACAAAAAATCATTTTATCTATTTTACCTACCTACATACATGCTGCAGTAGTTGATCTATTTTAGCTTTTAACACAATAAAATAATATAAACATCACAATAAAATAATATAACCACTACAATAAAATAATATATCACACTCCCAAAAAAAAAAAATACACAGCACCAACCACAACCACAACCACCTCTACCATCAGCCACAGCCACACAGCACAAACATACACCACCACCACCAGTCCACAAAAAAAAAAAAAAAAAAAAAAAAACCCAAATCCTCAATCCAGACCAAACAAAATCACCAACCGGAGACAAACCCAGCACAAATCGGAGACAAACCCATGCGTCGATGCTACCTACGCTGTCAACATCCTCGTCAATGCTTTGGTTTCCGATTACGCTACATCGGAAAGTGACGGTGAGAGAGGAGAGTGACGGTGAGTTTATCGGCGGCTTGGGACGGTTGGGTCAGGTCGGCGGCGATGAATGAGGGAGATTGAGAGTGTGACGGTGAGAGAGGAGTGACGGTGAGTGATTTGGGGCCTTGGGACGGCTGGGTCGGGAGTGACTGAGAGAGGACGAGAGCTTGAGAGAGTTTTGGGAGAGTGAGAGGGACGGCTGGGTCAGGAGTGACTGAGAGAGGATGAGAGCTTGAGTGATTTGGGAGAGGAGGCTGAGTGATTTGGGAGAGAAAGAGAGGCACGGAGTGAGAGCTGAGTGATTGTGATTTGGGAGAGGAGGCTGAGTGATTTGGGAGAGAGAGAGAGGCACGGAGTGAGAGAGAGAAAGAAATAATTTTTTAATGGGTGAGAAGAATAAAATAAATTTTTTTTTTTTTTTTGCTCTCATGAACAGTGCACATCTATTTATAGATGTGCACTGTAGCAGTGGAGCTAAAATTTTTAGATTTAGCTCTACTGCTGCAACAACCTTTTTGTATTTGTGGAGCTAAATTTTAGCATTATACCTATATAGCACCACTGCTATAAGTGCTCTTATAAAGGTAAAAATAAAATAAACCCAATGACCTATTAATTCACTATTATTCGAAGCCAGTACCACTCTGCAGAGCCGGGCCCAAAAGTTTCAAGTGTGGCAAGGACCGGTTCCAAATAGGCCGACATTCTAAGCCCAATGTACAATTCATTGAGATCACAAAGAACAACAAGCCCAAGTTCAAGACAAGATATTCTGGGGCCTTATGTATGGGCTTGAGATCCTACACTATCTAATTGCCCCAAGGTTTCGGTAATAGTACTACTTGTACTGACTATTAGAAACCCATTCTTTTTGTTTTCTTTCTTTTTTTGAGCAATGGTCAAAACAGTTCTAAGCCCACAAGAAAACTTGATGATTCCTTATAAAAACCATTGAAGTCTGCATCAACCATTTAATAATAATGTTTTGACATAGGCAAAAGGTCGTCCAGTCTTACTTACCATTAGTATTAGTAGTGCTAAAAAGATACCATGTTATTTTTAGCACCACCAATACTAAAATGTATGCTGCAATGGTGGAGAAAAAACCAAAAAATTTGGCTATTAAGCTACAATGCACAGCCAAAGATAGATGTGCATTGTAGCTAAGAAGGTGTATATATATATATATATATTATTAAAAGTTATATTATTTTATTGTGTTGAAAGCTAATATAAAACCATTGATATTGGATGTTTTGTAAAGTGAAATGATAAAATAGATAAAATAGTTTATTTTTTATGCGAAATTACTAAATTTATGACTCCGGATGCTTAAGCGATCAAGATAGCTTAAGCTTTTGAGTTTTGAGGGCTTTTGTTTTAACTCATATCAGTCACTATTAATAATTCTTCTGCGAGCTATGTAAACATTTTTCCCCCTCTGACATCTATATATAATATATAGTTGTTAATTATCCCTATTGTTTATAGTCAGTTTGTAACTTTGTATGGAATCCATATTGTTTATTGTTTATAGTGAATTGTACGGACTTCCTATTGTTTATATATATATACGCACACTTCTGAGTTACTTATAAGTTCTATGTGTTCTCTTTTGTTAAAGAAATTTAAACTTGAAACAGTATATTTATTTATTGTTAGTAATTTTTTTTTTTTTTTGAATCCTTATTGTGAATATATTTACTGTTATAATTATTGCTTGGATGATATGACTTCCCAAACCCGCTCCCACTTTTGTTGGCATTAATTGGCTTGTCCACTGAAATTATGAAGTCAAACCAAACTGTGGAGTAACCACTTTTTTGGGAACACCTATTCAAAGTTCAAACATTGTCTGATTCTCATGTTTTAGTTCATGACATTCTTTATAGCTTCTTTATCTCTAGTATGATTGCATATCTTATGTCTAAAAAATTTTTTTATAGCATTTTATTTTTTTATGGTAAGGGCTTGCACTCACAATCTCACCATTTATAATTACTCTTATAAAGAAATTGAGTACAATAGAACTCGTTTGGCAAGCCCATCGACTGCATCTTGTTTATGTTTTGTTTTTTTTTTTTTTTTTTAAAAAGGTCTAGCTAAACTAGTAGTGCAGAACTCCAGTAGCTTAGCTCTTGAGCAAAAAGTTCCTTTTTAGAAAGGTAACATATGGTCCACTCGTATATATTAGATAGGATTCCCTTTCTTTGTCTACTCTCATTTTTCTTCCTCTCAACCACTTGTCATTTTCAGATTGTTTTAGGTACCATTTGTCAAGATTTGAGGAAAATCACTAGTGATTTTTGTGCTATACTCTAAAAGGGCAGTCAAGTCTTAATTAAACTCCACACAATTGTTTGGAGGCTGATGACAGTATCAGGAGTACTCATTTGCAGCATGATCTGAAGACGACTGACCCTTTTTGCATGCCAAGAAGATTAAGGAAACCTTTGGAAAAAGCTGGAATGCAATAATGAATAATCAACTGGAAAAGAACTAACAAGATAAAGGAAGAAGATTCCATTTGAAGAGAAGAGAGCATTGGTGTAGGGCTCGAGATATTGGAGGAAGTGAGTTTTGGGTATAGACATTGAAGATCCCTCATTTGTCTAAAAAGGCCAACAGTAAGATTTAACACAAGTTGGCACATTCGCGTTATACCTAAAAAAATCTAGTGAAGTTTCAATTAATTAAGACTCGTCATAGTGTTTATATAGTCTAAATCGATCAAGTGAACACTTGACGCGATTCAACATCAGCTCTCACAACATTCTCACATGTCAAATACAGCCAAAATCAGACAAATCTTGGGCATCACAATTAGTTGGCTAGGAAAAGATCACGACTTGCTGACTAAACGAAAATGTTCCTCTCAGACAGAATGTTGAATTGGCCTTTTGCCTTCCAAATAGTGGTCTTTAAGCCTCACGTAGAGCTATGAAAGGCACCTAACTAACGCTTATGATCCATATATGGTACCAACGCATAGAAAGGCACCAAATTGACGTTCATGAACCACATATACGGCACCAACGCATGGATAAGCACCGAATTAACATTCATGACCTATATTTGGTATCAACAGTTGGAATGATGGTAACAGCATGGGTTGGGATGACATCCAATAATAATAATATTGCACCGACAATATTGAATTAAGGAAATAAATATGTACCTTATGGAGAGTAATAATTTTCTTAATTACGAGAGGATGTTGTACATTCTCAAAGATGATCCAAAGTTCTTTTATTTACCTGAAGAAAAGAATAAAGTTCTCTTTTGGCTTCTTCAATAGGAAGTTAAGAACCGTGTGACCTAAAACAGATCCGAAACCCAAAGATACGCTTTAAGACTGACTTTTATTAAGAAAGTCATTTTAAAACATAGAGCAAAAGTGTATCAGAAGTCCAATTTAATGACTGACAGAGGGTACCGTGTAGAACACGTAGCTAGCAAGCCAACCACAAATCTTCATAAAAATCATTAAGTAAAGGAAAATCTTCATAAAAATCAGTCCAAGTCAATTCAGTATTTCACCAAACCAATTCCCTTGAATTTAACACAAATTCTTATCCATTTAGTGCTTCAAGCCTTCAAGAAAGTTTATCCTCAGATTTGTAAACCAAAAAAAAAAAAAAGTTTTAGATTCAAATAAAAACTTAATTAACTGACAAATGAAGGGTTTTTTTTTTTTTTTTGAACTGATTAAATTATGAAAATAATATAATCGTATCCACAAGGATTTTTTTAGTTTAGTGATCCATGATTGCCCTAACCTATATTTGTTTTCAATTGAAAAACGCAAAAATAACAGCTAGCTACACCCTTAACAAGTAATGAATAATGATCTGGTTCAAGAATTGGGGAGGGAGAGAGAGAGCACATGTTCCCACGTGTTTTCACACATTTACAGACCATATAAGTACTGTATATGACCCAACTAGGCAGCAAAAAAATAAATAATTGCGGGCACTTTATGTATCATGCTATGTTGGAAAGGATATGATATTGTTTTTTATATTTTGGGGCAAATTTGTGGAAGCCAATATGCTTTGTTCCACCATTGTCTCATAATTGATTTATTCCAAGGCAAAATATATCATCCTCTAGCTGTGCCTTTATTATACTTCGCGATGCTCTACAATTTTAGTCAAATGAAATCATGTTTTCATTCAGTACTTTCTAAAAGAGAAGAGGGCGAACTGGGAGGATCGAAAGTGCACCTCAAAGAGAGAGAGACTGAAAGAGGAGATAAAAACAATATAGAGAGATAGGTGCATTATAGAAAAAAGTCCAAATTGTGAAAAATCCTGATGTTTTTAATTGTATCTTTATTAAAGCACATACTTTATAAACCATAATAATTTATAAAAACTTAGCCTATATCTATTAAAAATAATTAGCAAATCAACCTATCTATGTGGAAGAAAGATTTTGATTAGTGCCTACTATACTTAAATAACATCGTTTTACTTTTGAGTGTTTGTCGTCTTCTCTTTAAAGCTGAAAACGATTTTAAGAGAGGGAAATTGAAGTAATGACTACAAAAAACTAGATTCTATGTTACTGGTTTTAAACATATAGATTATCTGGTTTATAAGGTATGAGATTTAAAATGACAAAATAAAAATTCAGGGTATTTTATTGGGGAGAAAAACATTCAAGTGGGTAAACTTTGGTTAAAAAAAAGGAATTGTACCTTTTCACTAATAATTATACCATTAAACTAAAATGTATAAATTAGGATGGAAGCAATATATGATAATGAAAAATGAGGATTTTTAACCTTATTTTAAAAAAATAATGATAGAAAAAATATCAAAAAGTTTTTACAAAATAATATTATGCCTAGGAAATAAATCCACAGATTAATCTTGTTTAGTAATACGTAGCTTTTGTAAGATTTGTATTTTGTAAATAGAAAAATAAATACTACTACAATTTTGTACACTTATTACTAGAATGTTTTGAATGCATGGTTCATGTCCTTGGATTGGGCTTTAAAGTCACACGACGTTGTAACAGTCAGTGGTTAGAAGCGTGGTCATTGGCCATGAGGAACATGACTCTATTTATTGAGAGCAAATCCCCAATAGTAATTCTTTTTTGGCTAAAGAACCCAAATTAATTCCCTTAATGATATTGATCATCCAACCATCTCCTAGAATAGTATAATGAAACTCATTCTTTGAGGGAGATTTGTTAACTTATTTCCATAGCAAAAAATGCCTTTCACATGCATTCAATTTCTATACCAACTCTAATATATAAAAAAAAAAAAAAAAATCCATACCAACAATTCTTTTTTTTTTTTTAATAAAAAGTAATAAAAATTAGGGGATCTGGTATAAGTATAACTCCTACTGATTAGGGAACAAGCCAATAATATAAAAGGCCGCATTGAAACCCTGACCTAAAAAAAGATGACTTTCGTATGAGTGATAACGACGTATCATTGAAGTATAGGGTCATTTATGTCATTTAACATCTGCAACGCTCGTGGTATATGTAAGCAAAAAGTAAACCAGAATGTGTGATTCCAGTCATGCTTCTTAATTATAATAATACATGTGGATCGGTTAAACTATGAACAGAGAAACTTCCTTTTCTATACTGCAACATTGCCATTTGTTTTTCCTAGTCATCTTCAACTTCTCACTTCTAAAACTCTACAGAATTTGAGTGTCTTAAGCTAGAAATTAGATTTGAAAGGACCGCATGTATTTGTTTGTTTTCAGTATTCTTGTATAGTACAGTGGAAGAGAAAACAAACTGCCTTAGTTCTAACAGCAACAAAACAACATTGTCTGCCAAAATCCCAGTGAGGTGAGTGAGACTTGTGATGAACATTTTCTGAGATCCGAGACTCATATAAGACCAAAAAAAATGTTCAAGTCATGGAGCAGGAAGAAGAAGGTCAAAGTTGTATTCAAATTGGAGTTTCAGGCCACTCAGGTAGCAGTTTGACAAAGCAAAAGAAAACCATTTCTCTTTCTTTTACTATATGAAGATGGGCTTGTTTAATTTGGCTAATTGGTTTGAGTTGCACCAAATGTCTCAATTTTTTTTAATTTATATATTCAATTCAGATATGCTTATCCCACAAATATATATATATATATATATATAGTGTGAATAATCTGATAGAGCTTAGAGCAATTGACAAGATCTTACCTGGTTTTGCATCTCCATTTTCAGGTGCCAAAACTGAAAAAATCAACATTGATGGTATCTTTGGTGCCAGAGGATGTTGGAAAGCCAACAGTGAGACTAGAGAAAGCTGCAATTCTGGATGGAACCTGCACATGGGAGAATCCTATCTATGAGACAGTGAAACTCATTAGGGAATCAAAAACAGGAAAACTCAATGAGAAAATTTACCACTTCATTGTTTCAACTGTAAGGAATGGTCACAGCTTCTCATTCTTTTTCTCCTCTTTCTGGTTGGGTTTTCTCAAAAAATTCCTGTGTTCTTGCAGGGATCATCAAAATCTGGTTATCTTGGAGAAGCTTCAATTGATTTTGCAGATTTTGAGGCAGAGACTAAACCATTAACTGTTTCTCTGCCCCTTAAGTTTGCAAATTCTGGCGCAGTTCTGCATGTAACTCTCTTTCTCTCTCCTCTCATACACACAAACACACACACATACATGTTAGAAATCTAATGGTTGAAGTTTCCCAGAAATTGACTCTTGTGTTTGAGTTCTAACTATCAATATCAAAATCAATACAACTTCAGCATCATTTGCTTGTAAAAAACTTCTGTGATTCATCACATTTGACATAATTTTTAAAACAGGTGACAATTCAGAAGATGGAGGAAGATACTGATCAAAAGTAAGTAGGAAGCAATGAACATTAACTTCAATTTATTCACCATAACTTCTCTTTTCTTCTCCTATTCTTTTGTTGTTGGTTTTACCACCCCCTACTTTAGGAAGTTACATTTACACTTTTAAGATTCTAAATTCAGAGATGGTGAAGAGTATGGAGCTCAATTACTTTCACATGATGAAAGCATGAAGAGTCAACCAAGCAATTGCAGTGCAGATGATAACTTTTACAATTTTGCTGAAGTAAGGTCTCATATCATACAACTTTTCGTATCTTTTCCATAAAAAAGTTCAAGAGTAGGACAGCAACATCAATAAGCTTCAACTCAAACTATCAAAATAGCGGAGACAAATGTCATATCTGAAAAGTAATTGTTGAACTATCTCTTAATTGTTGTACAGGATATGAATCTGAAAGAAGCCACATCTCAGATTGCTGAACAAAATGGCATCTTTAGAGCACCTACAGGCTCTAATGCTACATTAGCATCATGTTGGGATATCAATTCTATACAAAGTACACAAGAAGATCTTGGATTTAGAAGTACTAGCATCCATCAGGAACCCACCAGCATCCGCACACATAACAGACAAAGCTCCATGCCTAAGGGAACATTTGATGCCATCACCACAAAAAAGAATGCGCATCGGAGATCAAACACAGATTGGTCAGCGGATTCAGCTTCAGATGCAAGTTTAGTTGACTCAATAAACAGCCTGGAGGACAATCTTCCAAGAGAAAAGTTACAAGAGGTGTCAGAAGATTCCCTTGAAAAACTCAAAAATGAAATTGCTACTCTAAAGAGACAAGCAGATTTATCGGAGATGGAAATACAGTCCCTTCGGAGACAAAATGTGAAGGAGAAGAAACAGGGAGAAAATCTATCAAGACAAATTATTAGCCTTAAAGAGGAGAAAAGTGCACTCAAAATAGAATGTGAACAACTCAAGTCACAGCAGAAATGCATTGATGATGCTGAAGCTAAAAACAAATTGCAGTCTGAGATTAAGGATACAAGGGTTCAGTTAGAAGCAACAAGGCAAGAGCTTAATTATGAAAAGAAAATAAGTAATGATCTTCAGTTGCAGCTGCAGAAAACACAAGACTTGAACTCAGAGTTAATTCATGCAGTGAGAGACCTTGAAGAAATGCTGGAGATAAAAAATAGGGAACTGGCTACAGAGCACAATGACGCCAAGGAAGTAGACTTGTTGAAGCAGAACATCAGCGACCTGAATGGTGAAATAGAATTTTACAAGAAACACAAGGAAGAGCTAGATATGCATACAGAACAGCTCACCTTGGACTATGAGTTTTTAAAGCAGGAAAACCATGATATCTCATTAAAGTTAGAGGAAAGCCAAGTACAACAACAGATGACACAAAATGAATGCTCAGTTTCTTTGGCTACTATAAAAGAACTTGAATCCCATGTAGAGAGATTAGAAGAAAAAATCAAGATGCAGGCAGAAGAATTCTCAGAATCTTTGATCTCCATCAATGAACTTGAAGCTCAAGTTAAGGGATTAGAGAAAGAACTGGAGAAGCAGGCACAGGGATTTGAAGAAGATCTAAAAGCCATGACAATTGCCAAGACTAAGCAGGAACAGAGAGCCATCCGATCAGAGGAGGCCTTGAGGAAGACAAGGTGGAATAATGCTGCTACAGTTGAGCGTGTCCAGGAGGAGTTTAGAAGTCTTTCTGTGGAAATGGCATCTAAACTTGATGAGAATGAGAAGCAGGCCATGGAAGCACTGACAGAAGCTAATGAATTGCGCCTGCAGAAAAGAACTCTTGAAGAAATGCTCCAAAAAGTCAACGAAGAGCTTGAATTGATTAAAGATCAGAATGAAGTAAAACAGCAAGAGCTTTTGAACCAAATACATTTAAATGAAAAGCAAATAGAGAAGATGTCACTGGAGCTACACCAGAAGTCCAAGCAACTTGGATATGTACAAAATCATGAGACAGAACATCATGAGGCTTTCTTGATGGAGATGCAAATGCTTAAAGCAGAGGTAGAAAGGCTCACAAAAGAGAAGCATGAGTTCTCTAAGCAGGCAGAAACCAGACAAATTAAGACATCAGTTGGTGAAAAAGAGATGCTCATGCATATATGGAACAAAGAAAGGGATGCTCTGGAGAAAAAATTAGCTTCAGCAGAGAAGGAAGCAGAAAAAATACATGAAGAATTTATTAAAATTAAGTCCTTAAAAGATGAGAAGGAAACAATAAATAAAGAGCTTCTGTCTGAAGTGAAAAACCTTAGAGCCTGCCATGATGAGTTAAAACATGGATTTTCCAGGGAAGAATTGGAGAAAGAAAATTTAAGGAAACAGATATTTCAACTAGAGCATCAACTAAAGAAGAAGGAAGAAGAAATCACCAGTATTGAGAAAAAGCTCATGAATTGCAATGGGCAGTCTAAAGAAAGCAAAAAGGTCAAGGAGCACCTAATGCTTTCCAAAATGGGCACTACAGATGGCACGTTAATCCAGAAAGGAGTTGGCGAAGCACCATGTGAAAGGTACACACATTCAATTAGGTGAACTTCAAGTTCATATCATTTTAGCTCAATCATTGCGCTCCTTTACAAGTAATATCTGTTATCAATACATTTAGCTTTTCAGCTGAGTCAAATATTTAATTTGCACTAGGTGCACATTTGTTGTTTGCTTCTTTACAAGTATTATCTGTTACCAATACATTTAGCATTTAAGCTGAGTCCAGCATTTAATTTGTACTAAGTGCACTTTTGTCGCTGGTGAACAAAAGAGCACCTAGTAGTGACATAGTTGAGTTTATGTTCACTAATTATTTTCTTTTACTCTTTTTTTTTTCATTTACTTATTTATTTTAATTATGTTTTTAACAGGACTGTAGAAACTCACTCAAAGAAAGATCTTGAAGTCTCTACCAAGAATGAGTGTAACAATACCAACTTGTTATCTGAAGTGACATTACTAAAGGAAAGGAACACATGTATGGAAAAAGAACTGAAAGAAATGGAAGAGAGATATTCGGAGATAAGTCTCAAATTCGCAGAGGTAGAAGGTGAAAGGCAACAACTAGTAATGACTGTACGGAACCTCAAGAATGGTAAGAAGAATTAGCATTCTATAATGCACTGGAGATCCGAGACTGGGAACTATGCATTGATGGAGCAGCAGGATATGTTTAGCAATTGAGCAACTAAACCAACCAGGTGTGACCATTACTTTCATTGCAGTATCATCAATAAAATGATATCAAATGCATCAAGTAGCATGTCCTCATGAGTCTATTGCTCATTTCTACATGAAGGGGAAGTACAAGATTACCAGAAAATCAACCAATTGAGCTCATATGCTCAGTGACAGATCCGAGTTTGCAAGCAAGTAGATCTAATTAAGATAATGTATTACATCTATTATTATCAACACTTTTTTTTTTTTTGGTGTCATGCTGACCTTATTCACTCATTTATGATATTCAT
Organism: Quercus aquifolioides; assembly: GCA_019022515.1. Classification (NCBI taxonomy): domain Eukaryota; kingdom Viridiplantae; phylum Streptophyta; class Magnoliopsida; order Fagales; family Fagaceae; genus Quercus; species Quercus aquifolioides. Next base: position 18,158,250 of record CM032335.1, on the reverse strand, counting down.
CTAGAGGTTTTTACTCATAGGAAACACTGTCAAATCCCTGGAATCTGACAAAGAAAAGGTTTATATTGCCCAAAATGACAGTAAAAAAAATTTAAAATGGTTTATAATCTCTTCTTTTTTTCTTTTTCTTTTTCAAAATGAAAAACTCTGAAGGTGTTGCCAAATTCTACCTCTAGCATGGCCAAGAAAACAGATGTGATGTAGCTTGTCATCAAGAAGCCACTAATATATATGCTTCAAAAACTCTGTCATGTCGATGCTAATTACAACAGGTTCACACATGACAGCTGCACAGAACAACCAAGTTAAATGAGATTTATAACACTTATTTTATCATTTCTATGTTTAGATTGAGAAAAGATACTGTTGTTATGTGCAAGATTTCAGAACAAACCTGAAATTTTGTCAATATAATCCTAACTTAATACACTTTGCAGAAACACTTTTCTGCCATCTTATATTTGATTTTGAAACCTTTTGTTCAGACTGCGAGCTCCATCACTCCAAACCAGCTTAGTTTGGCCTCCACTTCCATTCATTGCAAAAGATAGAGTCTGAAGTTGATTGATCTTAGGTTGTATTAATATTTTTTTTTTTTATAAAAAAAATCTGTAAATTTGTATAGAATAGAACGGAAACTATCTATGATATGAGGGTGTATACAACACCTGTCTTGCTCTCTTATCAGCAGGTGTCGATGTGGGAAGAACAGAGGATGAAATCTTCTCATTTTTAGATGAGCTTGATGGCTTTATAGATCGCTTCTGCCTCTTTTGTTCTGGTGCCTTTTTAGGAGTGCTGCCTCCTTGGTACTTGAAAAATTCAAGAATAGAGGGACTTCTTCTCTTGGAAACTTTTGATACATTCCCTGAATACTCCAAACAAGGAGCAACTGCATCATATGGAAGGGACTGGTGACGCATTCTGCTCTTTTCCCTGATTCTGTTAAGAAACTCTATCGTCCAAGGTGAGTTTTGTTGCGGATGTGCTGAACGGAGAGCATTTGAGAGTGGTGTTCCACCATAAGATGACATCTCCTTCTCTTGGAATGATAATTCCTTTGAACTTTCTGCAGATCTCTGTGTTAAGCCTTCGTCAGGCATTCCACAGTGTTTTACAGGAAAAATATCATTGAAATCCGTATCTGGGTAATCATTGACTCCTGGCACAGTTTGCCTCTGATCTTTCTTAAAATTCCAGATATCTGAATTTGAATTCATCTCCACAGCCATCGAGCAAGTAGGGTGACCGCCTTCATCAAATGACAATCTTCTTGCAATTTTAGACTTTCTTGAGGAGTCACCATCCATCTCAGGCACCCAAAATGAGAAATTCGAGGAATTATCAAAAGAAGACAAGTCCTTACCTGATACAGGACTATCGGTTAGGTCAATAACTTCACCTATAAGGTCCTGCAGATTCTCAGGTTTCTTGGCACTAAGCCAATCCAAATTGTTCAACATAGCCAAATCCGATCCCTGATTTTGACCAAACTTTTTGTCACTCAAAGAGAAATAAGGCTTTTTTATCTCATTTGATATGGGAGGACTTTTAGAGAATTGAGAATCATATGGCTTGGTAACACTGGAGGGCTTTATCATCATACCCATATCCAATCCCTGTTTTTGACCAAATAAACCATTTGAAGTTAAACTTGGTGTTCTGAACTCATCAAATAGCTCATAATCTTTCGACATCCACTGATTTAATGGCTTGGATACTGTAGAAGGATCCAAGTTGTCATCAGTGATTTGGTTTAATGGCTCAAAACACAGTAAGTCATCCATATCTATGTCAATTTTGTGAGGGCTGCCACTGTATTTTTGTCTTTTTCTTCCAGAATCCACATTAAAACGACACCTCTCTGAGTCAGGACCAGAAGATACTGAGGAAGAGCAGTCCGTCATTATAGATTTAGAATCATCCCGCTCACCATATTTGCACAAAGCACTAAACAGGGTGACACTCTCATCAGAGACAAGGTATTTTTCGATTGCATGGATCCTGTGTTCATGTGACCCTTCAAGGAATTCAACGAGAATGCCTCCTGAAGACAGTATTGCATGAGCTGTCAAAGGATTAATGGAAGGAAATTTGGTAAGAAATGATTCTGCAAGAGTTTCTGACTCGGGCATTTTAGGGTATAGGCCTCTAGTCAACTTAATCACATAACTGATGCAGCTCAATATAATATCATCCGTCAACTCAGATGAATAGGAGCAAAAGATCTGCAAATCAATTCCCAGGCTTGCTGCTGCAGCATAGAATCCATCTGAGGATTCCATTACAGTGGAAAGAAAGTCAACATCTCCCTCAAAGACCTGAAAGAAAGATACATAAATAAAGAATTAAAATTAGTTTAGTGCATAACTGTCAATAATCATCAATAATATCTTTCATCTTTTAACCAACCATTCTACATTATTCCACCTTATTGTGCAAAAGCAAATAAACAAAGTTTTCAATTTTGTGCCTTATTCTAGATCTCATTTCTGTTGCAAGCAGACACAAGATTTCAAGGTTCCATTTATAATTCATCAAATCAGCTAAAACCTGGCCAGGCCAAACATACCAAAGCTATCATAAATTAGAACAAATCAACATCTTAAAAAAAATCACAACTAAAATTTATAAATTGCAAATGCCAGAATAATTCAACCTTTCTGGAAGGTATAGAAGAGAAGCACTGATGGAACAAATCAATACAATTTAAATGAATCCATCTTGAAATAAATCATTACGAAGTGACTTTCTAATCATTTTCATTTCATGACCATAACCTATCAAAGCATTTGCAAAAAAATATCACTTATACATGGATGAAATGGAGGAGATTAAATTCATAAAATGTAGAAGTCGTCATGGAATGCTGATGGTAAAATAAGCCCACATACCAATGTTTTCCCCCCTCTTTTCCAGCTGTAGCATATCAATGAATTCAAAGAAAGCTTAACCATTCTTATCCAAAGTATCCCCCAAGAACCTCAAAAAGATGTTCTAAAAAAATACACACACACATTATTTTGCCCTTTGAGACAAGGGCTTAAAAGAGCTAATTGAGTTGAGTACTAGGCTGCTCAAGCTTTGCACATTTATCTTAAGAGCAAGCTTTAGTGAAGTAAAGTCAAATTTTGGGCTGCCCAATATCAGCTTATTCTTTTTAGAATCTGAGCAAAAGATCCTCTAACAACCACTTTGCTAGGACCATCTCAAGAGAAGCTTGAGTAGCTAAGTTTGCCTTACATCCTACTGTAGAAGGAAATACTTCTCCATAGAACTGGTTAACAAAGATCAAATATGGCTATAGTTATATCACTTAGATATAGAAATTACCAGAATGCAGCCACTGAACGCAAAACTCAGCAATGTTAAAACATTTGTTGCAATATTCTCTACACACATAGGCATGGATGAAGAAGCTTCATCTAATGCAGTTGCTTTCTTTCCAATGTTTCTGCAATCGTACCATGCTAAGCAAATAGCAGAACTCATTATAACATCCACAGGCAAATCTGAATCTCGTTCCACAACCTGTGCTCCTTCTTTCTCCATGGCAAGAATTTTTTGGTAGGTACTTCTTCTGGATACTATCATTTGCTTATCAAAATTTTGAGTGTTCACAATGATGACTGTTTCAGGGGAAGACACCATGCTTTGTGAAATATTCTCAGATTTCATTGCAAATGGCATGGCGGGAAGTGGCAGAGGCATACAGCAAGCTTCTGCTTCATCTGCAGCTCCTGAAGATCCCATGTCAAACGTGTTCTCAATGGGTAAAAAGTTTAGCAGTTTCTCCAACTTCTTGAGATTCCCATCCTCTTGCTAAAATAGAATTGGTGTTAGCATAGTTGTCTATAGATTTAAATATTCTTGCAAACTGAGAAGTTAATTACATGAACCAAGAATTGACCATAAAATTAGAACTAGACAGCTAATTCCAATAAAGAGATAGAACTCATAGAAGTATAAGATCCCTTTAGCAGATCAGTATCATGAACTCGTAATCCATGATTGGAAAATGATCTCAAGTTTGACGTTATCCAAGTTTCATGCAATAAAGCCATATCTGTCAAGGATCCATAGCTGACCCCAATATTTTGGGACGCTTTGTTGTTATTGTTTTAAAGGTTGAAAATAATATAAAATCCAACTCTTATGTCACTGGTTTGTCCCACGATAATTTATCTAGTTGAATAAAAAAAAAACAAGGAAATCACAATATTTATTTTCAAAAAAAAAAAAAAACTCACTTCTCAACGTTTCCATATGCCCCTCAATTTTTTTCCCGCACTCCCCACCTTTTCTACCTTCTATTGGACTCAATATTATCAGTTGTAAGCATTTAACTGTCAACAGCGACCTTCTCTTTTTTTTTGGAAAATGTTTTCCACTGAAATAAATGGAACATAATTTAGTAAAACTTTACACACAAAAACACATCATAAAGACATATTTGGACAAGCAAGGCTTTTGTCTCCCTTCCCAGGACTTGGTCTGGCAGGACCAACACCAAGTGATGGCCTTCTGCTCAAGTGTCATATTCATCTTTCTGTTTCGCAAATTATGTTCCATTTGTTCAAATTGGAAAACATACATCAACCTTTACCTTGATATTGAACTCCAGTCTTTTAATAGAAAGTAGTCTCAGGCACGTGTGTACATGCATCTTCATAGACACATGCAAGTCAAGCCAAACATATTCCCATGGAAAAATTAACATGTAAGTATGTAACACTCTGAACTCGTCTAATAATATTGCATTTGCACTCAATATTGTGACACATAACCGTTGATAATTATGACTAGGAAGATTTTTACACATGAGTGGCATGTAATGTTCATTACTGAAAGATGTGCATGTAATTTGACAAATAGACAGATAAGAAATGTGTCTTTACAAAAAAGGGCAAAGAGTTACCATTGTCGTTTCACTATAACAGGGCATATCAACACCTTCACACAGTGCTTCGCAAGTGCTAGATTTATCCAGTTCCACTTTCAAGAAGTGAATAGGAGGCAATCCAACCAGATTTGGGGAAAAAGACGATATTCTAGATATGCCATACGAACCTCCATATTCCAAGATTATGTTGAATTTGTTGAAGGGAAATGATGCAGAAATATGCCTTCAGGAAAATGAAAGCAATTATTATTTACAGCTTTGGAACTCCTTAACAATAATTATAGCTTACAATAGACCTTTGAAGTATACTGTGCAGTTCTCCACTAAAAACAAGACTGATTTATGATGACACAAAAACAGATATTCTAGAAACATAAAAGCCATAACTATCACAAAATAGATACATAATAGAGTTAAAGAAACAATATGCAAGAATGGTATAATTTCAAGTTCAATACAGTGTAAATTTTAATTTAACGGGGAAATGAGATCAAGATATTAATGAGGCAAAGGAAATCATCCATAGAAGGATAAATTGGATATAAATTAATAAATAGTGCTTCTCTCATTTAATGATGACTTTCAAGAAAAGGACAGGGATGATATAAATCAAACATTTGTTCATGCAGGAAGCACTGCACAGGTTAAAAATGCTTAAGAACCCTTTTCATAGTAAAAAGGAAAAGAAAAAACCTAGATGTATTGGAAACTATAACAGATATAGAGACATTCATAATATTGTTCAGAACTGAAAAAAATTAGATACGTATTGTTATACTAAAGTCAAATGCAGAGCTCTACAATCTATCAATGGTGAGAACATCTTACATGGCTAGTATCGTATTAAAGACACATTTCTTACTCATGGGAATACCATAAAATACCAAATCTTATGAGACTAAAACTTACTCATGGGATGCCAATAGGCAATCTGGAACCAGCAGGGTATCTGTTCTAGTAAAATTGAAGTCTGTTTTACACTGATCTGGTTCCTTTGCATGTGGATAGTAATTTTGGAACTCGCTAAATGATAATCCCAATGACATCAACAAACTCTTCAACGACCACCAGAATATTTTTTCAGCCACAATCAATACCTTTAAGTTACTCTTGGTAGTGTTTGAACGCAAAATCTCCTGAATAACAGTCAGTGAGGGATGTAAGCTACATATTTCTCTGTCAATCTTCTTGTGTGCATCTTCAATCAAGGACTGTAGGATGCCGAGTCTTGATTTTAAGCGTTCCAAGCTTTGACATAACTTGTCTACATACAGATGCACTGGAAGGATTCCATAAAAACACATGAACCAAGCCATCTGTTTAATTGCACATAAGGTAACAAGTTCCATAATGTTTTCATCTCCGTAAGAAGTGGTTCTTTGTGCATTTATTTTCTTAATGCAGTCCATCAATTTTTGTTTTGGAAGGCTGAGCAATTTATGGTTATCTGCTGCTAGAAGTGGGAGATCTGTCTTTATCAGCTCTCTTTCATTTTGCAGGACAGCTAGATAGCTCTTTTCAAAGTTGTCTATGATGAGCATAATAGCACCAGAAAGCTTAACTTGATACAACACAATTTCCCAACTCTGCAATTGTACTCCAGTGGACAAACATGCTGCCTTTGAGTAACTGGATGGAACATCGGGAATCATAGCATTAGTGTCAACAGTGTTAATAGTAGAGTCAACATCCCCAGAATTAGCTTTCCGAGGATTCAAGAAAAAATCAAGATCATTGAATTGTGACATAGACTTGAACAACAAAGCCCTCTCAGCACTTTTTTCAGCTAAATGTTCTCCATTTCCTGTTTCTGGATATCGATCATCCAACAATTTGTTTGAAGTCCCTCCCACAATATCACCATTAGGCACAGAAATGCCATCAGAAAGAAACTTCCGCGATTCCTTGTTTTCTTCTGTGTTTGGCCCATTCAAAGCATTATCTGAGAAAACAAAGTCAAATACCAACTTGCCATTATCAAAAGCTTCCAGATCAAAATCAAAGCTATGTGAATCTACCTCCTCCAACATACTCCGATAGGAAGAATAGATTCTAGAGTTGCATTTATCTTCATCCAAAAGATGCCAATCCAAGTATATCCCATCAGATGCAGATAGGGGCTGTGGCTTTAAGTCAGCTAGTATTTCTTCAACAATGGAGGATAGTGACCTTATCTTTTCATGATCAGAGATAAGAGGAACAGGCAATGATTTGAATATGTTATCTACCAAGGCTAGTTCATGAATAACAATCAATTCATTAAAATTCTTAAAGTTCATGTCTCCCCTAAACATGCAGTCACATGTTTCTGGTTCATCTGTGGTCTGTGTCTTAAAGAAGACAACAAAAAATTGAGATGAATCCATATCAAGGAACTGGAATTCCTCAAAAATAACAGGGCTCACAGAGGAGTTTCCTTCAATCTGTAAAGTTTCCACCATGCTTATGAAGTCCATTTCTGGGAACATGTCCACAGATGCCAGTTCAGATTCCAGGCATTGCTGTGATAGAAAATGATCTGAAAGAAACTGTGAGATATCACATCCCCTTGAGCCCAAAAGTTCCTCGCTGTCAATGGCCAAGTCATCCTTATGAAGCCAACATTGGCGCTCAGTGTTTTCAAGATGTAAAAGAAGTTCTTCCTTTATAGACAAGCATGTCAAAGTTCCCAGACTTGTTTCATCAACTTCTAGAGAAGGAAATATGCTTCGGCCAAAGCACATTTGATCCTGAACAGAACCGTCATCTTCCAAGGCATAAATGTTTTGCTCCATGTAGTACTCCGAAGCAACATTTTCAACTGAATAAATCAATTCTTGAACCTCATAAGGACATTGCATCGTAAGTGCTTGCCTAAGCATTTCCTGCAAGAAAGACCCGATAAAAAAAGACATGTTTGTAACTTATAATTTTAGGAATCCTAAACAGATGACAAATTACAAGAACATAAATGGCCCCCTGGACACTGTTAGACTCAGAAAAATCATACATTAACACTATAAGGCAGCTATAACAAACAAGCTACCATCAAAAGAATAAATATAACAAAGTAACTAGAAAAATTCTTTGAATGAATACGGCAGCTCCCTGATGTTGACTTCTTGTGACGAACCAATCATAAAAGTTTCACTGTTTTCATGCACAAGCAAGAAATCCTAATCATATATATATATATATATATATAGAGAGAGAGAGAGAGAGAGAGAGATGGATAGAAGGGGAACAAATGCAAGGAAACTAAAAAATGTCAGTGTTGGTACCAAATCCTATTCATATCTAAAAATCCCATTTTATCTCATTTGTTTCACATCATATATGAAACAACAATGAACAGCAAGAGTTATCAATCCCAAATGATTTTAACAATAAGAGTGACAATATTTGACACAACCAACAAACACAACACAATTTTTTGCAAGTTAATATTTAGTGGGAGCTTTGTGCACTGGGCACAACTTTTTTTAATGTTTTCTGTAAATGGGTTAGTGTTAAAACAGGTTGACATGCTTTGACACGATTAATAAATGGGTCAATTTCATGCTGACCTACTTAATTTGCAATCAATTTGAATGATAGACATATTTTGACATGTAATCCATTTAACCCATATCAATAAATTTCATTTTTATCCAACATAAATTTGCATTTTAAAAATAGAATTGAGTAATTAAATGGATTTTAATGGTTATATTGATACATTCTTTCATTTTACCCTAAAATCCCTGACCCTTTTAACCAAAATGAAGAAAAAAAAAAAACTCTCATTTAAATCTATTTTTCTTATATAATGTATTTCTAAGAAAAGTAAATTTATTTTTCTTGTATGCTATTAGTATTTTAATTGACATTATTATTAAAAATAATTTGCATGGAATTTATTTTTTAAAATTATTATAATTTATGTGATTATTACAAAAATATGTTAATCATAGAAAATTTGGGGTTATATTTATTAAACAAGTCAAAATTGATCATCTCCTTACATAACACAACTTTTTATTAATGGATTGAAATAGGTTATGTCTATATCAACCCGTCATGATGCAACCTAGAGGTTGAAGGCTTGCGATGAGTTGTAGACCCAAACATCATGGATTCGATCCCTACTAGAAGCAACCCTGGATTACCTGATACACAGTTTTAGCGGGTGGGGTTATGTATCCGTGGTTTACTCCTTAGGGGTGAATCCAAAGGGTCCTACCTTGTGAGGTTTCATGTCATAAAAGAGGGGGTGTCTGTATCAACCTAATATAACCTATTTATTAAGCATGTTACATAGGCAGTGATGTGTGACTCATCAATCCGTTTAATGAACATGTGATTTAGGGTAAATGGATTTTGACACGATTATTAAATGAGACGTGTTTGTGTCAACTCATGTAGTAAAATACTCATACTTGGACACAACAAAAACACAACATGCCAACATAAATTGCTACCTGTTTTAACACCATGTCATCCAAAAAAGGCCCCTAACCTGTACCCGAAATTCAAGTAGATTTACAGGAAGTCCAACTACAAGTTATTATATAGTAGTTAGCTCTCATTTTGCTTTATAATATTTTGAAATTTAGATAATGCCAATAAAAGAAGACTCTAAAGATAATAGAAGTAGTATGTATATTAATATCTACAAGAGAGAGAAAGAAACAGAAGAAATAAAAAGAAGACCAAAACAAGGGTGATGCAAAATGATGTCTCCCTTAGGCAATTTAAAATCAACTAGCTTTCGCAAGTACACACACACAAATATCAAATCACCCTATGGATATTGTAACTGTAAGTAGTTTACTCCTACAGCCTTTAAACCTAGGGGGCAGGGGGAAGAAGAAAGTATTCCAAGGCTAAAATTATAAACATTATCCACTCAATATTGAAATTTCTTGGGACAAGTTACCTGCATCAACTATGAAGAAAGGCCGAGGCAAACAAAACCGAAGAGAACTAAATTTCTAACATATCTTCCAAATACCATGAGTTGTAGTATGGTTAAGATAAATACCTGATTATTTTCATTGTCTGGAACTTCAGACAGATTTTGTATTTCATATTTCTCAAAAGAGCAGGCATCTTCCTGCAAATTACAGGCCATATTACAGAACAAAGATCATAAACCAAGAAGTTTCAAATAGACATGGAAACCAAATTATCCACATTTCTATTCTTTTTACCAAGAACACGTTCGGTTCTGGTGTTTCGAATTGGATTACTTCATATCTGCTTGCATCCCCATTATCCTTCTGCGATGAAACAAGCTATACGTTAACAAAAATCCCTAAATAGATCAAAAAAATAGAGCTAATGAGAAATCCATAGTGATTATACATTTGGCAGTCCAATCTCCAGAGTTTCAGTTCCACAAGTTCCTTGACTCTCCGCTTCCTTCTCCTCATAGAGAACCTCAGCTTCTTGCTGCAAGTTAACACATACCATTTACACTAAAACGGCACAAAAATGAGCTAAATTCACAGGTATTTCAATGTACTTTCAACTAAATACATCAGATTATACTCTGATTCCACCTAATTTTCACTCAAATTTCAAAGCATAATATAAGGCAATTTCTTAACCTTCAACATCGCATTAAATCATAAAACTAAAATTTATCATCCAAAAAAAAAAAAATCAAAATACTAAAATTCAAAATGACTGCATTCAAATTACACTGGATCTGATTAAACTTACTATTTCATAATTTAGAGTTTGAGCTCAAATTTCAAAATAGAACTAACCAGACTGAGCAACACACTCAAAACACCAAAACCAGCATCGGTTAAATCAAGCTTACGTTTCAGCACAAAGATCAAACCCTAACACGAAGAAAAATATTCAAACAGTTCAAAAACATCCACAGAAGAGAGTGAGAGAGATATTGTTTTCACCTGCGAAAGCCGAGTCTCGCGGAAGCAAGGCGTTGGAGCGGCGGCATCGGAGTGTTCGATGTCGGCGTGGTCGATGCGGTGAGGGAGGACGGCGGAGAGGAAATCGGAGAGAGCGGAATCGAGAGGGAGGTCGTGGAGAGCGGAGGAAACGTGGAGAGGCGCAGCGAAGGAGGTGAAGAGGTCGTCGAAGGAGGAGAGAGAGGGAGGAGGAAGAGGAGGAGGAGGGAGGTGAGGGACTGGGAGGTGGAGGAAGGCTTGGGGTTCTAGGGCTTGGATCGGAGAGAAGTAGTCGATGTTCAGGAACCGAGTTCGCATTTCAGAGAGACTGGAGAGTGAGAGAGTGAAGAGTGAAGAGCGAAGAGAGAGAGAGAGAGAGGAGTAACGGTTTTTGGAATGAATTGAAATTGAATTGAATTTTGGCGCTCTATAAATTTGGGCCTTTATACGGTTGGGGATCGTGGAGGTCTTGCTAAGTTGCGCTTTGGGGGCGCACAATTGGGCGTTGTAATTTTCCGTACCAGAAATAGAGAACTTTCTTTCTTGTATAGACTTTTTATTATAAAAAATATATAATTAAAAAAAAAAAAAAAAAAACACACCCTCATCAGTCATCATCAATTTTGTTTTGGGGGGAAATTTCTAAAAAACTATATTATTTTTTTAGTTAAATTTGGGTCATGATTGGGTCGAATGTGCAAGTGTATTGAATCTATTAAAACATTGACACGTCACTAGTATTTGACAAGTGTCCGCATTTCAATAGGTCTAGTGTATCAGTAAACAAGTCAACTCCATTCAAATTTATAGTAAATAATTAATGGTTTGTTTAGATTGAGGGAGAGTAGAGGGAACTGGGGAGTAAAGTAAAGTTGGTCCAAAATTAGTCTATTTTTAGTTAATTATATTCTACTCCTCTTCACTCTTTCTTCCTCTTCAATCCAAACAGATTCTAAAGAAAAATTCATACCAACATTCTTCTTAGAGAGAGAATTGAGAAATGTCATTAGACCATAAAACTCTTAAGTAAAAAAAAGAAGGAAGTTGGAATATATTAAAACTTAGTACATCCTAATTATATTAAAATTTGTTGGTGGACTCTATCAAATAAAAAATTAAAAACTTATGGGTGAACATGGACAAATCGAAACTCACTAACTATACCTAAGACCAACCAATAAGGCTAGTCGGATGTGATCCAATGGTCAAAGTTACATCCAAAATTCCAAATAGATGAGAAGAAACTTTGACAAAGTAAGTGTATTTGAATTCTCATATATATCTTGGTTAGAATATGGCATTGCTAAATAAGACCCATTTAAGGGTATTATAAGAGTTTTCCTAAACCATGAATTCGGTGATTGGGTTTGACACCACGCGCCCTTGAATAGGCGAGGAAGGCAGTCCCATTGTTGACACTGTATATTTCGGAGTAAAATATTTTTAAATGCATGTAAATTTGGTTGGTGTTGGGTTTTGTGGAGTTTAGTTGTGTTTGATCCGGATTATGACCCAACCCAAAATAATGTTGTTACAGATTTTAATGGGAAATTTTTTTAGGCTTAGTCCATGGAGCGGAGGCTTGGGCTGATAGGGGAAAATATTTTGGCCCTTTTTGTAGCCCATTGTGAATCATGTGCGCAGGACATAAAAACTGTTGTTTTGGAGATTAGGGTCTTTTATGTCATTTTTTAGAGAGAAAAACTATACTGCCGCACTTGTATTTTTCCTTGAGAATATTAAAATTCCTGCAACTCCGTGGACGTAGGCAAATTGCCGAACTACGTAAATATTGTCTTGTGTGTGATTATTTTTCTTTGGCGTATATTTTTTTCTCTATTTTTGCATCTCACAGGCCTGGGAATTTCGTACATATTTCCATCAGGTTGGTTTATGCTTTCATTTTCAAATGTTTAGGTTACATCAAACACTTGAAAATGAAAATATTTTAAACCGACAAAACAAATCCAAAAACCCAAACACCATCATCAAGTCTCCATTTTAGACAAACAAAAGTTACAAAACCCATTTCAGAACCAACCCGCATAGACCTATCTCTCCCCCGCAGCACTTCCTTTTATTGCAACTACCTAGATCATGTCGGAAAGTTACCTTGACCACCAACAGCATCACAACTCTCCACCAAGAAGCCTCCTCGTGACTTTCTTTGTCTGTATAAGATGGGCAAGAGAGAATGGTGAGAAAGCCGATGAACCTAAGAGCGATGAGCTCCTTGATGGCTTGGTAGCTCTGGTTTGTGGGAAGAGAGAACTTGATAGTGATTGGGAAAAGAGAACTTGAGAGTGAGGGGGAGAGTTATTGTGAGAGACAAGTGTAAAATGTTTTACACTTGATTCAAGCATAAAACATTTTATGCTTGGGAGGCTTAATTTTACAGTTTGACTATAAAATATTTTATACTTGACTAGATTTTACACCTAAACAAACATGGTAAAATGTGTAAAATATTTTACTTTGAAACAAATAGAGTGTTAAGTTACACTAGCCTCTGAGCATGCGCTCACGCGTGTGCTCAAAGGCTCTTCTATTTTTTGGGTAAGGGTTAATTTAGAACATTTATTATAATTTGAGATTTCTACTTTTTCCAATCACAAAAAAAAAAAAAAAAAAAAAAAAAAAGAAAAGAAAACCTAAGGGTGTAATGAAATTAAAAAAAAAAAAAAATTTGAAAAAAAAGAGGACAAAAGAAACAAATACATCGTGATGAAGTAAAAAAAAAAAAATGAATACATGGGGTGAGTTTTGTAGATTGGAGGAGTTTTAAAACTAACAAAAGAGTAATCCTATTTTGTAGGAAGTTAATGAGTAGAAGTAGAAATTTAAATCAACGTAAAAGTAGGAGTTTATTAGAAGCAGGAAGGCATTTTAACGTAAAAGTAAGAATTTATTATTTTTGTCAATTTACTATTTTAACCTCATTTTTAAGGTTTAGATAAGGGTATTTTTAACAGTAAAAAAAGCAATAACTAATTTTTTTTTTCCAATTTACTATTTTAACCCTATTTTTAAGTTGTTGGTTAATTAATTTAGAGGTGTTTTTGACAGGAAAAAAAACAATAACTAACTTTCTGAATCCTCTTAATATATATAGATATACAGAAGATAACAAAGCACATGTTGAATAACATTTAATACGATTGACAATAATTGTTAATACTCCACCATCTAATTGCGTTTTCATCAACTCCCACCATTTTTTCTCCTCCCAAACTAGAGAGAAAATACTAATAACAAGGAAAGTATTAAATATTCTTTACTTCTTCTTTTTTTTCTTTCTTACTTTAAATAATAAAGACATGATAAAAATTCACTATTTACCATTTTATTTTTACGATTTATCCTCACAACTAAACATATATTTTTAAAAAATACAAATACAAATATTGTATATGTTACCCAACTTTTTCATCATTCCAACCCAAGTTTTTCATAATTTGTTTTTTTTTTTAATTAAAAAAAATCAAATAAATAATTTTTTATTTAGGCCGTTTGCTACATCAATAATTTCCATCCAAGAGATAATGATATGGATTAAATTGACACAATATTGAAAAGTTAGGGATCAAATTGATATAATTGAAAGGTTAGGGATCAAATTGAGATAATATGTAAAAGATAGGGACCAACTTTGTAATTTACCATTTTTTATTCTCACCATTACATGCAGCAAAAAATATTTGTGTAATATTTTCCTCTTATTTTAATATATATATATATTGTAGGGTCAATTTTTGTACCCCAAGCCCAAAAAGGTATGGATTGTGAGCCCAATGAACCCAAGACAATAAATTTGTAGAGAGTGGGTGAAAGAGCTAGGCTAGTAATGAGTTAACAGTATTGGGCTGCAGCGTTTGTGAGTAGATTAGCATCCAATCGTGCTCGGACAAATGAAAACGTAAACGTCCGAAGAGGAATTTGTATTGAATGAAATTGGGTTACAATTTTAAGAGCTACAGCAATGGAGTTTTCTCCTTTTTCCCTTTCTGTTTTTCTCCCTCCCCTCTTATCAGAGGGATTTCCCTCTTATATAGTACCCCTTCCCTTCATCTTCATCGTCCACATGTTCATCATCCAGACGTCCACTTGAGTGCATGTCCCATCATATACCCCATTTAGCCTTGTGTGAGTGGCGGTAGCTGAGAGTGCACTGTTCAGGTGTCTTCTCCACATTAATGTGGCCAGGGAAGTAGGTGCAGTGCATTTAATGCGGTGGTTGAAGTCTGTCTCCTAGATATTTCTCCGTTCCTGCTATCTTCATGCGTGCCTGAGGTTCATTTCCATCATTACATTTGTCAGGGGGATCATTTGAGCTTCCCAGACACCTGTCGGGCCAAGCTTCTTCGGATCCGAGGATATTGGACTCCTCGGACAATTGAACGTCTCCTCGGATTATGACCATGCTCCTCTCCAGACATGCTCCTCTTACATGGGCTTCTGCTCGAGTGTTTTCATCTCTTCGGACCAACAGTGGTCTTCAAATGGGGCCTTGGACCCAATACGTTAGGTTGGGCTTTTCACCCCCCACACACATATATATATATATATATATATATATATCCACTGCTCTATATTTATGGGTAAAATAAAGTACAATTTTGAGAGTTTCATATCCACACGGCTTATAAGGATAATCAACAAGGTGACTGGGCTGTTGCATCCTAGAGATAACGTGCAAAAATTATTTGTCATATAATGGGTATGTGCGAAAGTATTATCCATCACTCATAGTTAACAACTTTAACAAGTGGTCAAAAAGTCATCTAAGAGAGTCATCTTCCTTAGTTGATTTGTGGCTAAACAAATCATTCTTCCTAAACACCAATTGGCACATATCAAAGTGTCCAAAGACTCCGAACTGCAACTCCTAATACACTCTAGTACGACTATTCCAAATCATTCTTAATAATATTAATTACTCCTTACTATTCTACTATTTCAAGAGTTCGAGCCAAATCATAGAAAAATTATTGGCTAGTTCGGGAGTATACCTTCTCTGTCACACATAGAAGTGGACTCGAAAGAGGGTAGGACCAATTTCTATGTGAGAGAGAGTGAGTATACTCCCAAAGTACCTAATAACAACCCAAATCATAATGCATTATTTCAATATATTATGAACAAAATTTAGTTATAAAATTAATTATAACTTTAAGTTATAATCTTACTTGATAAAATAATCGTGGGTAGACGTAGACTGGATTGGTTTATAATTGGTAGACGCGTGTTCCTCTCCGCACCCTAAAACGTACTTACTCAATAACACAGTTCACTAATGACTGACGAGTAGCAGTTACCTGTCTAATCACAAATTCGCAAATCAGTTTCCCCGTGCTCTTTCGATAAGATCATCCACTAAAATAACAGCATTGCCACCTGTACAAGTGGATAGGTACGACGTTGGTGATTCTACACGTGTCTTTACTGATAAACGCCACAGGCACAAAGCAATGCAAAGGTGGCAAAGCGTTGTCTCTTTGGCTGTCCCTATAAACCTCCTTCATTTGTCTCTTCATTTCCACAATCTGTTTATTTCACCGTAAGCATAAGCATAACGACCAAAAAAAAAAAAAAAAAAAAACAGTTAATTTTTCAGTTATGGATTCACAAGTATCACACCCTCATGGCCATGGTACTTACGAGCATGACCCACACAATGTTGCCGTGCCTCCTCGTAAGTATTTTGTTTAGTTTTGTAATTTTTGTGTTCTCTGTTTTATTTTTGCGTTAATGTGTTTGTGAATGTTTTGTTGAAGTGGCGGAAGGTGAAGTTGAGCATCACCATGAGAAGAAGTCAGTGTTGAGGAAGGTGAAGGCAAAGGCCAAGAAGATCAAGGAAACGCTCACTGGCCATGGTCACAACCATGACCACGATCATGATTATGATTATCATCGTGATGAGCGTCATATTCCTGGTGATCATGAGGAAGATGATGAGGATGAAGAATTGTTTGAAGTTCCAGAAGTTTATGGTGCAACAAGTATGTTTTGCTTTAATTAATTAATCATATATATGCATTAAACTACCAAAATAAGAACGGGAATTAAACCATTGGTCCATATAATTTTTCTATTGCTTATTGCTAATCTTTGAAATTACTTGATTTGATTGGAAAATTGGACTGTAGGAGTATACTAGGAGTTTGGATTTAGTACACATGCATTCATGTAAGTTTGAACAAATGGGAAATTTTTTAGTTTGAAGTTCAAATGATTTAGACTAAGATTTTTGTATGTCCAATTTTTCTTAATTGAATATCTCGTAGTTCACAAAAATGTGAGAATGGGTTTGGGAATAGGCTATATATCAAGTGTGTGTGTGTGTGTGTGTTTTTCTTCATTTTTTTATTGAATCTAAGTAGAATTATTGTGAACATGTGCAGCATTTGAGTCTGCTCCTGTTAGGAGCGCTATCCCTGGCCAAGTTGAGAATACAGGGCACTCTGGGACCAACCTTGAGAGACCAACAGCCATGAGAGAGGACCCTCTAGCCCCAAAAGAGAGATGCGTGACCAAAGTCAGTGAGACAATTATGGTCCTTGCTGTGCCTGGGCACGAGGAAAATACACGGCAATCTAGGGTCAACTTTGGAAAGACATCAGTCATGGAAGAAGAACCGCACGCGCCACAGAATACACCTGTTGCTCCTGGAGTTAATGGGACCAAAGTCACTGACCCAACCAAAACCTTTGTTCCTGGCCAAGAAGGAAGGGTCAATTTGGAAAGACCAATGGGCTTGGAGGAGGATCCTCGTGCGCCTAAGGACAGACTTGAAGGTTATACCCCTTCAAATTATCAGACTAAAGCCATTGATCCTGCAGGCACAGGTCAGACCATTTTCCATACTGCAATACTAGTGGCAATAACAAATTTTCAAGAATTTGTTCTTAATTTTGAACTGTTTCTTTCCCAATGATTAGTACTAAAATCTCATCTCTTATATAACATTGTGCCGTATGATGATTGATGAGAAGGCAAATTTTAACTTAATCTAATTAAAAAAAATATAGGAACATTTAAGTTAGTGTAATAATAATGGGGGATATGATATGAAATTGGACTAAATTGGACTTCAAAGGCAATAATGTTGTAAAATTTGACTACAATATATTCTTTTCCTAGTGATCATATATACTGCCTTGCCCCTCTTTTGAATTTTTAATAACCGAGAGACCAATATTTTGTCATTTGGTTTTCTATGGGATGGTGCCTAACTCTGTTAACGACATTGGTCATGGTGTGCCTTAGATCACAGGTGAGGGTGTTTCCAGTAGTTAATTTATTTGCTTTTTCTTAGGGGAACTTGATTAAAGTTCTTAACTGAATGAATTATTATATGCCAATTGCACCAGGTGCTGAGGAAGCTGCAGGAATCACCCCATTACTTCAGTCATTTGACAAAATGAAAGTCTATGATGAACCGAAGCCAGAATCTGCTGGAACACACCATACCGTAACCACTACAACTCATAATCAGTTCACCAATTTGCCTACTGGAAGCCATGACCAGTTCTCTCCTGAACCAGTTCCCCCAGAATCCCAATCCATCAGAGACACTCCTCAACTCCCAGAAAGCTTTGACCCCAACAAACCAGAGGACTACATACACGAGAAACCCTCAAACCAGAGTAGTTACACTGAAAAAATCTCTTCTGCTACCTCTGCCATTGCGGACAAAGCAGTCTCAGCAAAGAATGTTATTGCTTCTAAGCTTGGATACGGTGAGAAAGACAACGATATGAGTAGTGAAGTTCACGAGAGTGGAAATTATACAAAGTCACCTTCAGAATCAGCTTCACCAGTGGAATATGGAAAGAAAATTGCTGCAACAGTTACTGAGAAACTGACCCCAGTGTATGAGAAGGTGGCTGAAGCAGGTAGTAATGAGATGTCAAAAGTGCATGGTGGTGGCTCTGACAGTGCTACTGGGAATGTCATTGAATCAAAGAGTACTACTGTGGTTGGAGGACAGGACAAAGGAGTGTCAATGAAGGACTATTTTATGGAGAAGTTGAGGCCTGGTGATGAGGATAGGGCGCTTTCTGAAGTGATTTCAGATACTTTGTATAAGCGGAAAGAAGAACCAGAGAAGGCAGAGAAGCGGCCTATGGGGAAGGTGACAAAGTCAGAGGAGGTGGCGCGGCGGTTGGAGACAAAGAGGGATGAGAATTGTGGGGAAAGTATGCAAGAGAGTTTTGTGGATAACCAGGCACAAGGAAGTGTGGTGGACAGGCTCAGAGGTGCTGTTGGTACATGGTTTGGCTTAAGTGGTGATCCTCAATCTCAAGCTCCTCAACAGTCGCATGGTAATTATTTGAGACCTTTTTTTTCTCGTGTTTCTTGCTCATTTTGTACACTTTATATGCGCAACGTCTATAATTTCATGCACTATGTACACATTTTAACTTACAGCCACATTTAAAACATGAATAAAATGAGTGATATGTGTAGACGATATACACTAACAGGAGAATCAATGCCCTCCATTTTCTAGTGGTGAAGTTTAGTCATGTTCTTCCTTTTGAACTTGATAATTCGGTGATATCTTAATTATATGTTTGTGGACCCAAATAAAGCTGTTGATAATTGATTTTTTGAGATTGACGTAGAAAAAGATTGTAAGAGAAAGTTCAGCATGTTTGAATTGTGCTTCTAAAAATCACATTAGTCTTCTTGGGTACTGAAGCAATGTGTGGGTTGATAAACACACCGAGTAGAGTTGGAACTGGTTAATTTGATAATTTGATTTCCTCTTATGTTTACAGGTGGTGGTGAGCGTATTTCCAATTCTGCTAATTCTGCTAGTGGAAATGTAGGATACAATAGCCACGCGGCAGAGGGAAGAAGACTTCAAGAGTCGAGCAACTGATGAGAAGAGTTGGATCTTTTAAGTCTGTTTTTCAATCAAGTGTATGGTTTGGTATGTGCATGGAATAGTAATAAGTTTAGGGACAATGCAGTTTTAGCAGCTATAGTTTATGTATGAATGGATTTGGATTCTGTAAAATTGTGTATGCATTATGTAATACTCCTGAATCCGGATTGAGATGTGGATTTTGATGAGCGTGTTGTACATGTGTTTGTTGAGTTTAGCAAATTTCGTTGATCATGTTTCCCTTTCAGCCAATAGCGTATCTGCACATACTGTTCAAATATCATCTCTTGTGATTATTGAATACAAATCTCCTATAGGATTTGTGTTCGTGATTATTAGAGCTTTGATGGGACTTGAGATTTTTATTGTTTGACTATGATATTTTTAAGGAGCTTTGACTACATTTTCATTGTCCAAATGTAAGTTAAGGTTCGGTGTGGATTCAGCGTTTTCATGCGTTCACATTTGCGCGTTGTTTTTTTTTTTTTTGCACCAAGGCCTATAAATAGTAAAAAAGAGTGAACAGTAGTAATAATATTTGACTTTTCAATCACTTTTCAGCATACCAATAGGTCACATGCATTGTTTACGGGATCTATAAATTTCACTTTTCAGTAATTTTTTCATTAAAAATAGGTCCTACGGTACTATTCACATGTTTAAAAATTATTTTGCTACAGTGTTTTTAGTTTTCAACTGTATCCAAACGGATCCAAGTAATAATAATCAATAAATTACTGATCTTTGATTTGGAGAGGAATTGGAATTGGAAGGGAGATTCGGGTTAACCTATTTTTGAATATTACAAACACAGAACAACGCTATTTTAAGAGACTTAATGGAGTTTATTTAGGCTACGTTTGTTTCGCCTGAAAAGGATTTTAAGAAATCATTTTACACCAGCCTATGTGTTTGGTACACATAGAAAATTGGGTCAAACGGAAATCATTTTACGCGTTGACTGTAAAATAACCCTCCCAAGCCAGAAATGAATTTCAGTTTCTATTTTACCTTCAAATGATTTCTAGGACTCATAGAGAGAGAGAGAGAGAGAGAGAGAGAAGAGAAAGCACAGGCGGCCGCCCAACCAAGCTCTGCCCAGCCCAGATCACGCCGCCCCACCGCCCAGATCACGCGTCAGCCAAGCTTTTTTTTTTTTTTTTCTCTTCTTCCTCAACTCTTCTTCTCCCTCTAGCTTGTCGATCTGGCCGTCACCGACCACCAGCCCATTCCTCACAGACATCACACACTTGAAGATCTTAGCCCACCCCTCCCTTATCACCGATCCACAAACACCTAAGACCCACCTCTCTGATCGCCAGCCATGCACCGACGAGTACAGGTTGAGCTCCGATCTTGACAACCGACTGCAGGCCGTGCTCCACTAGGCTCTCCAATGCACTAGCCGATCTGGCCGCCACCATCGATCACCGATCTAGCCGCCGTTGACCACCAGCCCACTTCAGTCCACCCCTAAACCCACCTGATCTGGCCGTTGCCGCCTCCATCCACTCCAATCCTCTCTTTCCCGATCTATCTCTCTTTCCCTCAATCTCTCACTCTTTCTTCCTCCTCTCATCGAGTTTGTGAATAAAAGATGTTTTTATTTTGATTTTTGGTTGTGTTAAGTGTATGTTTTGAATTTTTATGTTATAAAATTTGTTCGGGAGCTGAGAAAATGGCTGAGATAATGTGAAAAATTTGTAAGAAAATAGCATTTTCAGAATGTTACCAAACACCGAAAATCATTTTCTGGACTATTTTCTATTGCAGAACCAAACACTCGAATTTCATTTTCCTTACGAGAATTCACTTTCCCTTGCATTCATTTTACACTCAAAATTCGATCTACACTGAACCAAACGTAGCCTTAATGACAACGAAGGAAATGACTAAAATGATTATGCTGTCAAAGTTAATGGACTAAGAGACAATATTTAAACTTAGTGGTATAAAATGACAATTGACCAAATTTATAGAGTGTGAATTCTATTTTTGCTATTATATATTCACAATTATTAATCTTTGAAATTATAAGTTATGAAGTTTAGGGCCTGTTTGGATAAGCTGTTTTAAAATGTGCGTTTTAAAAACTAGCGTTTTGAAAACTCTATTTTAAAAGCCATAGATAAGTGTTTGGTAAAAATGTAAAAATATGTATTTTCTATTTTTAAAGCCATATTAAGCGTTTGGATAAGCTGTTTTAAAAATAGATGTTTTGAGTGTAAATTCCAAAAAATGACTTAATTATTTTTTGAAGCTGTTTTAAAAAGTGTATATTGTCATTTTTCTTGTGATCAGTGTTTTTTTTTTTTTTTTTTAATTATTGAAAATATGTAATTAAGCTTAATAATTACATTAATAATAACAACACTAATGATGTTTTCGTTGTTGAAATTCATGGAGAGAAGTTTATCAAATTTAAAAAACTAGCAAACCACAGAGGGTAGTGTTCCAACATTTTCTTCTGAGGCAAAAATTCATCATACTGTGTAATTGCTATTATCTAATGCTAAGAAGATAGAATCCATATCTCCTTTGAACATCAACTAGAAATTTGTCCCTATCTACTAAGATTTTGTAATTGGTGGATCAGAGCGACGATAAACGGAGCAGAGCAAAAACAACAACAACAGCAACAAATCTCTAAATTCTAATATTTTGAGTTCAAGTAGTGTAAACCAACAAGCCAAAAGCCCAAATCTATATCATAAATTCAAAGATGGGTAATGGAGAATAGTTACCTGGAATTGTGATGAAGAACGACGATACACGGAGCAGAGCAGAAACAAAGAAGAGAGAACCAATCCTTGTGAAGCTGATGTGTTGAGGCAAAGGACTGAGGATATATATGGTGAAGGGAGAGGACTGGAGATGCAATGGTAAAGGGAGAGGACTAGAGGCTATTTTTGGTTTTCAGCAAAAAATATTGGCGGAATCACAATTTGCAAATCGCGTGATATTGAAATCGCAACAGGAAATTGCCTTTCTTGAAATGCAAAAATCTGCTGATTCAAAAACGCAATCCCACAAATTTCGCCCAGCCAAACATATCCTGATTTCTGCGATTTGATAAACGGGCGTTTAGCTCTCTCAATACACCTAAACAAACGGGCTCTTAGTAGTAGTCTTTTTTCTGGAAAAACAACTATAAGATATTATCATATATATGCATATTTTCTCTCACATTGTGAAAATCTATAACTCAATTGAGGGGCCTTCAAATTGTAGAAGAGGAATTTATATACTTAATATATAAGATAATTATTTCAACAACTATGTTTTAGTCCCAAAAATTTAAGACTTCCATTCATTATGAACAAAGAAAATAATTATACTCCAATATTTTGATATAATTTTCATAAATATGCATATTATGATAAGCTGTAATTTAGTACCAAAATCATTTATCATTATCACATAATTAGAAATTATTCGCACAATTTTTTTTGAATTGAAAAAAAAAAAAAAAACAGATACTAAAAGAAAACTCATAATTTTAATTTTAGGTCAAACTCTAATTTTGGTATATTCGTCATAGTTTCAATTTTGTCCCTATACATTCAATTGTGTCGATTCATTTTTTAACTTTCAAAATCAAGGTGTTTTGTTTTTAAAATTAAGGCCCCATAATTATTAAATGTGTCAATTTTGTTTCTCAAATTTCAAAATCAAGTTAATTTTATATTAAGAAATTAGCTTAATTAAGATTAAAATTAACTTAATTAGTTTTAAAATTGATGGAAAAAATTAGCAATTGATAATTAACGAATAAAATGATACTTAATGTACGTATAGTCACGAAAGTGAAATGATGCCAATTGTTGGAAAAAAATAAGTGCTGCTTGGATTAATTTTTGTTTTTGTTTTGTTTTGTTTTTTTTTTTTTTGAGAAACCTTTGATTAATTTATAACATGCTTGAGTGTTAATTTATAATTGGATTCATTACACTTGGGTTTAGTACTGATGATGAAAAAGTAAAGCTATTGTGCACTATTCACAAATTTACACCCAAAATGTCAAGTATGTTATATCGTGAAATTGAATATGAGTGTAATTTCCTTCTCAAAAAAAAACAAAAAAACAAAAAAACAAAAAACAAATATGAGTGCAATTTTTCATTTTCAAAAGTAAAAAGAAGTACGTTCACAACATTTTCACAACAAATTTTAAGTAGTAAGATATTACTTGTTTTAAATTGAACTCACTTCCGAAATTAATTTTTTGCCTATAGTAATAGTAAGTACTATAATATTTTTTTTATACAAGATAGAAATTCTAATTTAGTTTAATCTAAGTGTATATGTGTGTGAAGCTTCTTCTTGAAAACTTAAACTCTGACCTTTACCCCCCACACTCCTACAAATATTTATATTTGTGAAATAACTATCGTGTCAATGGTAAACAGTAGTAATGTAACATTTCTTAAAATGAGTGTAATTAGCTGTTTTTGAAGTGCATTGATGGCAAAACCATAATTAAAAATTGCGTATTCAACTCACAATTTCAGTTCAAATTCACGTAGGTAAGGCCTGTGTGCATAATTAACACTGCGGTTAAAAGTAAAATCAGGGTCCTAAAACAGTGTAATTTTGCTGAAATACCAAAATCTCCTCCCCATTCCCCGTGCCACGAAGGGCAATTTTGCTTTCTCCCCCAAAGTAGAGCTCCATTTCCTCTCTCTCTCTTATACCCAGCAAAAACCTCAGAACTCAGGTGGGACTTAGAGCCAGCTCGAAGTAACTGTAGCTTAATTCCAAGTAAGTCCTCCGCCACAACCTTCAATCCTGTACTTTTTTTTTTCAACGAATCAAACTCATATACTTCACAAGGAGGAGCTTCACTCGATGAACATTTCATATTACTCGATTCAACCCCATTTGCGTATCTGGGTCTTTTCAATTTAATGGCTATCGCTCATTTTTTGGAGCTCTATATGCTAAGAATTCTATTTCTGTTACTGGGTTTCTTGGATTTGTTAGCTACTTTCAACTTTCATGAACTCTATATTCCTATTTGGTCCAAGACTAGTTCACAAGTTGTCATGTTTTTTGGTCGTTTCGAGGAAATTGTGCGACCGGGGTTTTGATGGGGATAAGGTTGATAATGGGTTTGGATGCATTGAGGAATCCTTGAAAACAATGTGGAAATATTCGGATTCTGATCCCATTTTGGATGAAAAACCCAATACCAGTGAGGATGGGAGTTCCATCCGGGGATATTTCTCGGTTAGGCGGAGTTTTTTTGATAATGTAAAGAGTGATGCTAGTAGGGTTCTTGATATTCTTGAGCAGGATGGGCCGGGGTTCGATACCAAATTGGCTCTAGGCGAGTTGTGTATAAGGGTTTCGGGGCTGCTTGTGAGGGAAGTTCTGTTGGGAATATTGAGGAATGTAAATTATGCGAATAAAATGCGGTGTGCAAAATTGGGGTACAAGTTTTTCGTGTGGTCTGGTCAGCAGGAGAATTATAGGCACACCGCGAACTCTTACCATTTAATAATGAAGATATTTGCGGATTGTGAGGAGTTTAAGGCAATGTGGAGGCTAGTTGATGAGATGATTGAGAACGGGTTCCCAACTACAGCTCGTACGTTTAATATACTTATATGTACTTGTGGTGGGGCGGGATTGGCTAGGAAGGTTGTGGAGAGGTTCATTAAATCAAAGACGTTTAACTTTAGGCCATTCAAACATTCATACAATGCGATTCTACATTCCCTTCTTACGGTTAACCAGTACAAGTTGATTGAGTGGGTGTATCAGCAGATGATAGTTGAGGGTCATTCTCCGGATATTCTAACGTATAATGTTGTCATGTGTGCAAAGTATAGGTTGGGGAAGTTGGATCAGTTTCATAGACTGCTTGATGAAATGGGTAGGAGTGGTTTTTCTCCAGACTTTCATACATATAATATTCTTCTTCATGTCCTGGGTAAAGGTGACAAGCCACTTGCAGCTCTTAATCTTTTGAATCACATGAAGGAAGTAGGTTTTGATCCTAGTGTTCTTCACTTCACCACGTTGATAGATGGACTTAGCAGGGCTGGAAATTTGGATGCCTGCAGATATTTTTTTAATGAAATGACAAAGAATGGGTGTATGCCAGATGTGGTTTCTTACACTGTAATGATCACAGGATATATTGTGGCCGGGGAGCTAGAGAAAGCTCAGGAAATGTTTGATGAGATGATAATCAAGGGACAGCTTCCAAACGTATTCACATACAATTCCATGATTCGTGGTTTTTGTATGGCTGGGAAATTTGAAGAGGCGCGCTCAATGCTTAAGGAAATGGAATCTAGAGGTTGTAATCCAAATTTCCTTGTGTACAGTACCCTAGTGAGTAATTTGCGAAATGCTGGAAAGCTTTCTGAAGCTCATGAAGTAATAAGACATATGGTGGACAAGGGACAATATGTCCATCTTCTCTCAAAGATCAAGAAATACAGGAGATGCTAAAGTGGCAAACTATGTATCTGGAGATTATTCATGTAACCTCATAGCAACATAACTTATTCATCCAGCTCAGTTAGACACCATGTACCTGTTGGAAATTTCAGTCATAGAAGCAAAAAAAGTAAAGTTTGCACAACTTTTTTTCCCCTAATATTGTTATGATTATCTTTTCCATGCTTAGTGATTGATATATAAAAAAGAGCGAGTAGGTCCATGCTTTCTTAATTTGTGAGATTTTTTTTTTTTTTTTTTCATGTGATTGATTGGATCAATATTGAGTTGAAATAGTCATTCACTTCTTATGCTTCACTGTCTTTGAAAATCAGCAGTTCCTTCAAGTTCTATACATACTGTAGATGTAGTTTCAGTTATTACTCTTCCTTATCACTTACGTTTTTTCTGGTATTATCAGGAGTCAATAAGAGCTGTAGATAAACATTCATCCTTTTACCATAGCTACGGTTTAAGGTTTGATCATTATTGCATGAAATAATGAACATTTTCTAGGGAGGAGTTGAGTAATAGAGCTGATATTGATGGAAGATTTGTGCTTGAATCCCAATAATGAAGCAACTCTTATGAAGTGATAACTTTATATTTCTCTAACTATGTCCACTTATCTATCTCTCTGCATAAAATACAAGAAACATTAAATCTAACAATTAAAAGGAAAATTAGAAAAAACCTGCTTGTCTGAAGCATGCAGAGTCTATTCGGTAGAATATTTATTACTTGTCAGTTGTTAAAATTCAGGTCTCTACTACTACTTGTAAAAAAAAAAAAAAGAGAGGTACTCTGTTATGAAAAAACAAACCCTTCCACCTGAAAGTTTCTAGCTCAAATACCTATGTTTGTAGTATGGATTTTAATTGACTTGCTCAAATAGTTAAACAACATTTCTGCAGCTCAACTAATACATCTTGTGAAATGGTGAAAATGCCTTAATGAAAACTATATTCATCTTCTATTATGAAAATGTTGCTTTATTTTCACAAGCAAGGATTTAGTGACAAACAGTATGTAGTTTATGCCAATGAGCTCTAGCTCAGGTAGCACTTCCTCCCCCCATAAAAATCTGGGTTCAAGATTGACTTGTCACAAGTGTAGCTTAGCAATAAAAAGAAAAACATAGCTTATATACGCCTATAAAAAAAAAAGGGAAACATAGCTTATATATATGTGTGTGTGTGTAAATCTTTTGTAAAATTTTTAATTTGATTTACTATTGTTGTGCAAGTGATATTCTAAGCATGCAACATCCCTAGTGTTGCATGCCTAATCATATGTTGTAAACCTTTCATGCCTTTTTTTCTCCTTACAATTATATCCTTTTCTTCGCCTAAAAGGGTCACATCCTACCAATCATGGTGTACCCGATGCTTATCCCGTACTTTCCTTGAAGTATCACATATGTTTTCATAGTTTAAAGTATTTTTAAAGTTCTGAAACATTTATGAAGCATCTGATGTGATGGAAGTATCTAAAGAAATACCATATCATTGTTAAGTATCTGAAACATTTAGAAGTATTGATGCGAAGCAGTTGTTACCTAATATGGAAATCTGACTGAAGTGGGTGCTATGCTGATTTGACTAATGCTTCTGTCTTATGTTTTCAAACTTTAGTTACTGTTCAATGCTAGCAAAAATTGCTCTGAATGGCCTCTCATCATTCAGTCAATTACACGGCCATTGACATTTGAGAAGAGCAGAAGGCAAGTTGTTGTTATATTGTTAAATGTTAATCTTGGACATCTGATGCCTCTCCCATTTCTGCATTTTTTTTCCATGCGTCTTGTACCATTTGGTTTTCTTTTTGTTGTCTAGTGGGTAGCTAGGTGATTACTATTGTTTTTCACCTTTTGTGCCAAGTTATAAGTATTATTCTGGAAAATTGAGTACCATCTGTTCTTGTTTCCTCATTTTGCTTAGTATAGTTCTGTTACTCTTTGTTATGTTGGTGTAATTTTTTTTTCGATAAGTAACAAAAATTTTATTAAAAAATGAAAAATAGCCAACCTGAGTACATTGGGAATGTACTATGGGGGCATAAATCAAAAACCAAGATTACAACGATCAAGTAAAACAGGAAGGGAAGAACAAGAAAAATGACAAAAGACCACACTCCAATCAAGGAGAGTGTGTAAAAAGAAAGACTTAATCTCTAACATAGAGCATTCACATCCCTCAAACCTTCTAGCATTCCTTTCGCGCCAAATACACCATAACAAGCAATAAGGCACAATTCTCCACAACTCAATATTTCTATGTCGACCAAACTTACCCTGCCAAGACTCAAACAACTTAATAACCTTCTGAGGCATAACCCAATGAATTCCAAACAAGCAAAACACCAACGACCACAACTCACAAGCAATGGGGCAATGAAGAAGAAGATGATCCACTGACTCCCCACACTTCTTACACATATAGCACCAATCAAGAACTAACACACGTCGTTTGCAAAGGTTATCTGTTGTTAAAATCTTACCTAAGGAAGCAGACCATGAAAAGAAAGCTACCCTTGGAGGAACCTTCGATTTCCAAATCATCTTCCAAGGGAAGGATAAGATGGTAGGAGGGTATAAAGAAAGATAGAATCCTCTAACCTCAAAACCTCTACTCCTTGCTGGCTTCCAACACACCCAATCCGGACCCAATCCCCGTACAGTCGAAGAGTAGACCATATCCATAAATAGATCAAAGGATTCTTGTTCCCAATCTTGTGGAGGATGACAAAACTTAGCATCCCAATGAATCCTCCCACCAGACCAACACATAACCTCCGCTACTGAAGAATCCTTTGTTCTACTAATACAATAAAGTTCCGGAAAAGCCTCTTGTAGAGTACGATCTCCACACCACACATGCTTCCAAAACTTCACTCTAGTACCATCCCCCACATCATACAGAAGCAGTTTAGAAAAACACATCCAACCACTCTTAATATGTCTCCACAAACTAACACCATAAGCACTAGTCACCTTTTTCGTGCACCAACCACCCCAATCATTCCCATATTTTACCTCAATAACCCTCCTCCATAGAGCATCGGTCTCCATGCCATACCTCTATAACCATTTTCCTAACAAGGCAGTATTAAAACTCCTCAATCGTCTAATACCCAACCCTCCAACCTGCAGCGGCTTACAAACCTGAGCCCAACTGACTATGTGTAATTTAGAATCACCATCAATACCACTCCACAGAAAATCTCGTTGTAACTTCTCCATACGATTTGCCACCTTCCCAGGTAAAGGCAGAAGAGAAAGGAAATTTGTAGGTAAGGAGGAAAGAGTACTTTTAATAAGAGTTACCTTACCCCCCTTAGATAGATACAACCTCTTCCACCCTGCTAATCTCCTTTCCATCTTCTCCAAAATAGGATTCCAAACTGACAACTCCTTAAATTTAGCTCCTAACGGTAGCCCCAAATATCTCAATGGAAGAGAGGCTTGCCTACAACCCAACATCCCTACCAGATCATCCATATTATGCACCACCCCTATAGGAACCAACTCAGCTTTCCCCAAGTTAATCCTTAAACCTGAGACCTCCTCAAATCTAGCCAGAATTGCTCTTAAACTAGCTATTTGCGTAGGATCAGCATCACAAAAAATAAGAGTGTCGTCAGCAAATAAAAGATGAGACACCATCACCAAATTACCAGCCGTAATCCCTACAGAGAAGTTTGAGAACTGACTAGTAGTAGCAGCCACATCCAACATACGACTCAAACCCTCCATAACAATATCAAAAAGCAACGGAGACAAGGGGTCCCCTTGCCGAATCCCCCTAGAACTACCAAAAAAATCAAAAGGACTACCATTGATCAGAATGCTGAATTTAACAGTAGAGATGCACTTTTGACCTTCCATTCCTTTTGACCTTCATGCATTTTTGTCTTGTGTCACTTTGTAGCTATATTGAATATATTTTAAGACACTTACTTTAGGATCTTCACTTTTCATGGATTGTTGGAAATCTTTTGAACCTTTTGGCTTTCCCCTCATTCTTATGTGATGGTGAAATATCTTCTAAAGCTGATTATGTATTCAAAAGTTAAAATTGAGAAAAAGCTAGCCCAAAAATTTTCGATTGAGGACAAAATGGGGAATTTGTCCACATGTATCTGTGGTGGCTTGAGGAGGATTTGTAGATCAAGGGTTTAGAGTTCTAGAGAAAAAGGTTAAGGCTCAAATTGGCTAGGGTTTGGTTAATTTTTTTAATGGTTATTTGGTAAAGAAAATATGTGGTTTTTATGATTTTGATAGGCAAGAGAAAGGGCTTGACTTGGGATTGTGAGGATGAAGGAAAAGAGAGTAATGGATGGCATTCAAGGGCTGTATGAACAGTATCCACAAATGATAGTACAAGAAAGGGAAGAAGAAATGAGAGGAGAAGGTGAGAAAAGAACACACGAAGGCCAACATGCCTCAATGCTCAAAACACACAATATTTTAAATAATTAACTCCATCTATTCTTCTAGTACATTGAACATATATATAAGGACTCCATCTATTATGGTGGGTGGGGTTCTGTATCTGAGGTTTAATCACTAGGGGTGGGTCCAAAGGGCTCTTCCTAGGTGAGGTTCCGCATCACCAAAAATATATAAGGACTCTTTCTTGTATTAGTAGTGTTAGGAATCCTAGTTTGACAAGTAAATTAAAATCCTAATAAGGTAATAGCTAATAAAATACTAACTTGGACTCAAAGAAAATAAAACTTGAGATACTTAGGATCTCAACAAATTCTAGACTCAAAAAATTATTAAATACCCTTAATTCACAGGGATTGTTGAAATTATGGTCTTGCCCATGATACATAATTGACCATAACTTGTTAAATAAAAACCCAAATTAAAAAATGTTAGCTTATGACATATATAACTAGTCCTTTAAAATTACAAGACTTTTACTTCAACCGGGCTTCACATGTGGGCCCCATAAAATAAGTTGTAAATAGAAGAATTTGCAAAGTAGTAACAAATTAATCTTCTATGGCTGCATCAATTGCTGATGGTAGTTTCCACTCAAATACCCCAGTTTGTTCTCCCAAAAGGAAGAAATTACACCATTTTCTTGCTGGTCATCTGTAAGGGATATTTACCCACCATTGATGCCTTGGCTGGTAAATTGGATATGCTTTGATTTTATTTTAGGAATCAACCTGCTTACTAATGATTGTAACTTTAATTAGTTTGTATGAAGTTTCTTTAGACTTCATGAATTTGTTTAACTTCATGGTTCAGTCAGATTGGAGCTTATGTTCCTCAAACTTCTATGAATTAATGTCCTCTCTAGGACCTTAAATCCTTGTGTGCAATGATTTGTATACACACCTGCTCTTTACTGGTGATATCCAAGTCTTAATTTCTTGGATGACCCAAGTTAAAAGATTGAGATTTTGCTTCTTCTTCTCTCTAAGATTTTTTTAGCAATGATACTTACGTACAAGTAAACTGAAAAGCAATGAAGGTTGTTTTGGTTTTGCAGCTTGGGTAGGATAAGGGTGATGCTGTTGGTTGTTGGGGTAAAGTGTGATATGTAAGTGGAATTAAAGTGGAGTTGGTTATGAAGGTGTGGGGTGTATGGTGTCAAAGATTGGTCCCGCTAGTAGTGGTAGTGGTGTGCATCATGGTGGTTCTAATATAGAAATGGTGGCATCAGTGGCATAGCATAGGTGAGGCAATGGTTATGGTTTTGTGTGTAATATAGTAATTCAGAGGCAGTTGTGGCCAGAATCTGAGTTAGAGTTGGTAGTAGAGAACCATGGTATGATAAGGTAGTGATAGAAGTTAAGTGGTATCAGAGTCTGAGTTAGAGGTGGTAGTTGAGAACCATGGTATGATAAGGTGGTGATGGAAGTTAAGTGGTATCAGAGTCTGAGTTAGAGCTGGTAGTGGAGAACCATGTTATGATACGGTAATGATGGAAGTTATGTGGTGTCGATACTGCTGATGATGACAATGCATAATGGTGTATACGTGCCGTGTCATTTAACAATTGCATTGCACCCAATAAGGATGGTATTTGTTTTTAAATGATGTGGCAATTTGGCAGCATATAATGTACACCTTTATATTGTAAAAGACTAAATGTTTACCATTATTATCCCTCTCCATTTGAAACAAATGGAAATGATACTAATAATTGCAGGACGCATGCATGCAACAAATTGATAGTACTAAGTACGAACTGTCTAGCGTAAACCATGTTGTTGATCAGTAAAAGTTCCTAACTTTATCTTGTCAGAGAGAGAGAAAGCATTCCCACTAAAGGCTGAGGATTGTATGATACTCTAAACCTGTATTATTGATATAAATCTATGGCATTCTAAATCTCTAAAGCTGTTGTTTTTGTATTACCTTTGTTTAATTTCTCTAGTTTATGTGACCAAAATAGAAGTAAGAGATTATTAGGTGCAGTGAGTCTCTATTTCTTGCATGAGGTGTGCTACCACTAACACTGAAATCAGCTGGGATAATTTCAGGCCAATGCAGAATTTTCCAGTGGCATCAACCCTGTCATCATTGGTGAACTGCAATCCTGAATCAAGCATCTGACTCTGTAGAATTTTAAAATTTGTGGCTGAAAATTTGGGATGGAGATACCCTTTGGCTATTGCTTTGCATATGCATGTCTACCAACATTTTGTTGCCCTGTAACCTCAAGGATTCCTGAGTGTATTTCTTCTACTTCTAATATTCCAGATGATCATTGAACTGCTACAATCTCCAGTCATTCACCAGGTTGAGTTCTCATGGCAAGTTGTTGCTGTTATTTGAGTAGTTTCTTTAATCCAAAGATAACAAATGGCTTCAGTCATTTGCCGGCTTGAGTTCTCATGGCATGTTATTACTGTTTTTTGAGAAGTATCTTTAATCCAAATATATCAAATGGCTGACACCCCAAAATTTTGGATCTAAGGTGTAGTTGTTGTATAACAAATAGCCACACAATATGGGCTAGTTGTCCCCTTACCCATTAGCATCTGTGAGGTTGATATCTTATGTCCATACAAATCCACTATTTCAGTGACCACGTCCTGTTATTGTTTTAATTGTAACAAGTTTTGTCTTGTAGAGCTAGATACCCTCCTGGAAAAGCATGGAAGACTTAGTATTCACTCAAGTCTAGATATATAATATGTAATATGTACTTATCACTGAGTTACTAGCATGTCTTAAGTTCCAAGCCAGAGCTCTCTTTATTTTTTACATGATGACCTAATGGAAGGAATTTACATGATTGTTGGCTTGTGCAGTGTTTGACCTCACTTTCTCACATATAGGAGTTGCGAGGCAAAAAAGGCTAGGCAGCTACTTGAGCCATTGAGTCAGCAATAATGTGGTTTTAAGGTCAGGAATATTTTCTCCAATGAACATTAGTAACTATGGATTAGAATTTACTTGCAAAACATATGCTGAAATTGTTTTGGAGATGCAGACATATATATGTAGACGATCAGACACACAAACACATATATACGTTGGGTTCATGCTATAGTTAATGTGACTCTTTGTAATATTAAATCTGTACGTGCCCAAATTCCCTTGGACTGGACTCGGAGTTGGGCTGACAATTAATTTATATAGTGGGTAATGGGTTTCCTACTATGGGTAATTCCTAGCCGAGCTTTGATGATGTACCACCTTATCCTTGTAAAATTCCCCTCCCTCTCTCTCTAAGCTACTCTCCGTATCTTGGTGTTCTCTCTCTCCCTTTATCTCTTCCTTTTCACTCAAAAATGACCAACCCCATCTCCCCTTTCTCTTCTCTTATTTATAGCTTAAGGCTAGTGGGGTGCTCATGATTACTATTTGGTTCCGCTCGTGTGGGTGGGGCCCAAATTGATTATTTCTGACAAGGAATATGCTCCGTGGGAAATGGTGTCAATGGCGTTGGAACTGGTTCCAGCCTCCAAAAGATTGCTCGTCAGCGATATCCCCTAGGGCATTACCGAGCTGTTGAGGTCACGAGCCACCCAGTGTAGGGATATCTACTGACCATGTTATATATGGGCGGCATTAGCATGCTGAGCTTACGTCTGGTGAACCGGTCATGGTATTGGGTCTGAGTTTGAGAATATTTATAGACCTGTCCGGGCCGAGGCCCAAAACCAAATGGGCATGTGGATGTATGCCGTACAAAATCATTTAATAAATTTGTTTAGAATTGATATTTTGTCAAGTCTAAAGTTGGATTAAATGCTTTTCATGTGCTCATCATGCATGAAAAATTTTGCATTAATCGGATATCATTTACCACCCATTTTTGTTTTTTTTTTTGATAAGTACCATCCAATTTAAAATTCATAGATTTAGTAGATTTTTATATTACAAGAAAAACTTATTTTTGAATATTTTCTAAACGAGACAGTTTTAATCTTTAAAAATGATGAACATGTAAAGATTATGTAATCCAATGGCGCATTTGGAAAATTAATGATCCAATGGAAGGTTATTGAGTAATATAATATTGTAAAATATTTACACCAGCTCTCTCTCTCTCTCTCTCTCTCTCTCTCTCTCAAATAGAGTTACAAAATAAATCATGTTCATTTCATTCTGAAAACCAGATCCATTATGACCGAAATAGCATCAGGCTAGTAATAACCTAATCGTGAGGCCTAAATTAAAATACAAAACAAAGAACAGCCTCTCTCTTATATGACTCTTAAAAGCTTTCCTGTCCCTATAGAGATATGCTTCAGGGGAAAAATCTTTTTAATAGGTAATATAAAGTACAATTTTCAATTTTGTGGTGTATTGGCTGTGGAGATGGCTAATGGTAGCCTAGTAAGGAATTATGAACTTATAGATGCATGCATTTCACAATTCTGGTAGTTTAAATGGATTTCTAGAATTTTGAATAAACTATCCGTGGTCATACACGACGGCTTTTCTCACACATGCATGAGACATTTCCATAAATCTTACTGCTATCAAATGTATAACTTCAACAAATTATGTAGAGGTGGGTCAAAATAAAAAATTTCAAAAAATTAACTTTCTTGGAGATGGATCAAACCAAACGTGTATAGTTTATGTAGACCCTTAATGGGAATGTACTAGGTACTATGTTTTAGGTAGGAACTTAAGACCCCTATCACAACAACATAGATTCTTGAACTAGATGAAGGCCTTTTACTAAGCAATTTGGGACAAACTCCATTATTCTTTTGAAGGGTTTGTCGACAGTTGCTCTAACTTCAAATGATAATTTTCCCCAATAGTGGCTATGTACCATGTACTATGTTTTAGAGTCTCATTATTGTTATTCATTACTACTCTGTTGGATTTTTAAATTTGGCTTTGATGTGATTGGGAATCTAAAACAGCACGCTTTGTCTGGTATAGAACTGTTGGCTAGCATAAGCATATGCAGGAATTAATACTCGACTGTGCAGAAAAGGAGTCTTTACTCTTTAGACAATGGTGTTCCAGTCACCCAGCTAAGCTGCACATAACAGTGGGGGCAGTTAGGCATTGTCTAAGTGGCCCACTGTTCTTATTGATGTCTAACTGGCCCAGTGTTCTTATTAAAGGAATGCTCTGATGCCTGATGAGACAAAATGATGACAGACATGTTTGTTTTTCTAGTAAGATTAGGAACACTTATAACATGGTCAATATGTTTGAGCACTATATAACCTGGATTTAGGAGAGCCTTTGTTTCTTAGAATATACTAGGTGCAAAATCTCGCAAATGATGCAATTTCTGTTGTTTGATTTAATATGAATTCGGTCTTCTATCCCAAAAAAAAAAAAAAAAACTAATACATCAAGTTGTGAACAGTGCATAATAAGTTGTGTGAGTGATGGACTCAACTTGATGAGTCACTCAAGTGATGATGTTGCTTTCATCATAAGTTGACAACGCAGTAAATTGGTTATAAAACTGAGTGTGTTTTGTTGTTATTTTTCTGTGTCTTCTCTTTGACCAACTGGTCAATTTTCTGTTAAGCTAGTTAGATTATTCATTGTTAATTAATTTAAAGGAGAAGAGTAGATAAAGATTTTATATGTTTGAATTCGTCGTACATTTAACCCAAAAAAAAAAAAAAAAAAAAATCGTGATACCCAATCTTAGCAAGTACCAGTACGAATAATTGTAGGGGCCTCTGTCGCCAAACACAATTTTGAGTTGTGAGCT
This sequence comes from Quercus aquifolioides, assembly GCA_019022515.1. Taxonomy (NCBI): domain Eukaryota; kingdom Viridiplantae; phylum Streptophyta; class Magnoliopsida; order Fagales; family Fagaceae; genus Quercus; species Quercus aquifolioides. The sequence continues at coordinate 18,121,956 of CM032335.1, read as the reverse complement.
ATGCATCCAATAGTTTTTATAATGCCTGGGCCATCTTGACAACTGTGATCCCCACGGAAATTTGATTATTAAGAGAAGCAGGTAAATGGACATTTTTCGTTTAGTTTTTTAGTTTATAAACAATACCAAGGAAAGAGTTATTTCTACACCCAATTTTACAACTTACTAATTTGTATGATTGCGAATGATTGACAAAAAGTGGTGGGTCGCAAAAGTCAGTAGTAAGCGGAGAATGTTAACTACTCACAATCGCACAAATAATTAAGTTATAAAATTGGGTGTCATTAGAATTACTTTTTGTCAATTTTGCTTACATACAATTTTTAGTCTCTAAAATTATTCCACTTTTAACAAAAAACAAAATAAGAAAATTAAATCAGAGTACTGTGAGTTAATAAGCTTTGTGTTTATCTTCTTGGCTCAGATTTAATTAATAGTCACTGTGTCTTTTTGGCATTTATCTTGGTGGATTTGCATCAAATACCCATGCTAGAGATTTATCCACAACATTACATTAGTTATTAGTCAGAGCCAACAAAGGGCACTATCGAAAGCTTCTCCAAAGGGCAGTAATCTTTAATTACATCTTACATGACAAGTATAAAGATTCTACCAACCGACAGGGCCATTGCCCATTGGTTATGGCTGCTATGTTAATTGGATGCTGCCAAATTCATGCATGCCATATTAGTGAAATCACTGACCAAATAAAGCAAAATCATGCTCTCATCCTACTCATATATTCCCCAATCAACATCAAAAACGTTATCAAGACACGTAAGTCACTCGTGGTGGTCACTAAACTTATGCTCTCAAGTTGTGCATATGTCAATGGTAATCTTGTGGTCACTCTCAAAGAATGATGTAAATAACTAATTTTGTATGAATTCAATGCATTTCGGTGAAGGCTGCCTTGGCAGATTTAAGACTTTGGGATCCTTGAAATTAAGATAGAAAATGACCCACAAACAAATAGAAGAGGAAACTCGTGGAATCACAATTTTCTTTACACTTTATTCTTCTTCTTGGCCTCCAACAAAGACAAAACTAGCGATGATCCCACAACCTCAAAAGCAATTTACATTAGTTGCCTAAGGTCCAGAAAGTAGAAAATCTCCATAAAAGAAAATAAACTAAAAAAGAAAATAAACACCACAAAAAAGTATGTTGAAAAATGAGGAAAAAAAAAACTTGAATTTTCAACAGGCGGATACAATATTTTCATAATTGTCTACGTAGACTATCTTGATTGATGCATAACAAAAGTAATGTCATAGCAAAATCATATGAAAGTGATGTTTTGCTAGTTACAAATTTATCATTTTAACAAGTTAGGAATAATATTATGAACAAAATTAATCCCCAACATTTCTCATTTTATTTATAGGACTAACCTGCTATAAACTACATGGATGTACATAAGTACCATGAGCTTTTGTAATAGAAATATTTGTTCATGGGAAAATCATAATTAAAGCTTATCACAAACATTCCTCTCTGATATACTGAAAAACTAAAATTAACAACAAGAGCCTGAGGGTAATATTGATTGAAATTATTGGCATACTCATTTCTTCTCCTCTTTCTTTTCTTCTTTTTTCTCTTCTTTCTTCTCTTCCTTCTTCTCCTCTTTCTTTTCTTCCTTCTTTTCTTCCTTAGCTGGTCCAACTGATACTATGTCCACTTTCCCTACTTTCTTCAACTTCTTCACAATTGCAACTGCATCCATTGATCCTACAACTGTCAACTTCTGCTCCTTCAGATCTGCTGCTATTGAATCTATCCCTGTTGATCAAAATACAAGGAATTAATATAATATTGCCAAAGAAAAATAAACAAAACATGTCAGTAATCATACTGTACGTACTATATTCTTTTCTATTTAAAATTAGAGTATTAGATTCAAGACTTATATTTTACTTTTTCCAGCTTGTGAAATCAGATATTCTTATTCTCAAAAAAAAGTAAAAAAAAACCCATTGAATTATATTATGTCTTTAAAAAAAGTGACCAAAAAACTTTTAAGGTTTTGCACAAGAACTTTTTTATTAGTATGTGGAAAACTGTAAGAGAAAACATAGATATAAGATTAAAAACCATATATATCAGCTGCAGCTTCTATTGCTTTCTGCTTTGTTTTCTCATCAGTCATGGTCAAGACCTTCAAGATCACCTTCTGCGCCAGCAAATTCCAATTTTCAAAGAGAAAAAAAGAGTAAGGAATTTGAGAAAACTAAAAGAGGGTTACCATTATAGTCTAAACATATCAAATACATATAACAAAGAAAGAAAACACAGTACCTGAGCCATTTGGAGAGGAAGGAAGTTAATGTGGACAGAGAGAGAGAGAATGAAGGTTGTACCTAGCCCAATTGTGGGGTTTTGGAAAAAAACAGAGAGACAAGAATGAGGTTGCGTGTTTGAGTATGGGCTGTGTGTGTGTGCGAGTCACATCCACCAGATGGATCCTCTTAATGGAATTTCTGGCCGCACGGAACAAGCTTTGGTATATATATATATATATATATATGTGACAAATGTTTCACTTGGTGGTGGTGTATTTTTTTAAATAAAAAAATCAATACTAATGGGTGATTTTCTTTTTCTATTTTTTATTTTTTAATTTTTAAACAAGAAGTTGATCACACACGGCTGGAATAGTTGAAGGCATGTCATGATTACATTAGTAGTATGGTCAAACTTCTAAGAATGTGCTTTAAATTGTCATCAATTTCTATTTGAATTTAGTTCTTTTTTATATTAGTTTTTTCTTGGTACGAAGAGAAAATATATCTTGGTTACTTTTTGGTTTTTTGCTTGTGTGAATGAAAAGTCTATTTGTTGCTTATCAAGAAATAGGGTTTGTAGAAAAATTTGGTGTTTTTAACCAAAGTCATCCCACAAAGGTTAGAAATGAGTTTTGTTAGTACAGTGGATTCAATCAGGTTTTGATTATAGTGGATTTGATATTCCTCTTTCATAAAGGTGCTTAGATTGTTGAAATATGTAAATTCTTGTCACTATTATATGTGCTAATTTTTTTCCTTATTTGTTTGAATTTGGTGGTGTATTACATAACAATCTGTATTAGTAATGGTGCTCATACCATCGCACACCCTTGATGTGATGGTTACTCCACAAGTATAAGTACTTGTGGCTGTGGGGGATAAGAGTTGAGGTTCAAGTCTTCAGGAGGGAGTTTTATATACATATACGTTTATATTAGACTATAGTAGAATTTCTATATTATATTATTAAAAAAAAAAAAAAAAAAGTAGTGGTGCTCAAGTTGGTTGGATTATAGTTGAGGTAAACTTGTCACTTGGCCTGATCAGGATCGGGTTCAATAATTAACACTTGATGTCGACTAATATGCCAACAAAAAATTAGCCCACGTATTTATCAGGTGTCGATGATCATTGAATGGACTAATTGCTCCACCAATATCGATCTCAAACAATGAATGACCCACCTATATGCTTCGATTCGAGCACAAATGAGCGAGATTGATCAAGGTGAAAGATGACATAATAGAACTCAACCAAATTTGAGCACAAAAACTTGATCAAATTTTACAGTATTCACTAGAAAATAAGCAATGTCAATGACATAAAAACGGATTTGATGAGAGAGAGAGAGAGAGAGTAGATAAGGGAGTTTGGGAGGATGTATACCAAGAGTAAGGAAAATACTAGAGCTACTACAATTTTTACTATAAAAAGCTTATAAAAAAAACATACAAATGGACGAGTCAAGAATATAACTGTTGTCATTTAATCAATATAATAAATGAATGTTTATTTTTTGGTAAATAAATGAATGTTTAAACTTTAAATTACTTTCTTGTGATTGGTTATGTAGTAAAATTTATAGTATTTATAGCATCACTTGTCAAGTTAAATTATTTAGCTTCAAATCCACCAACTCAAACATCCTCGTTGGGTTAGAGATTTTCAGTATCGTTGTTTTAGTGTTGTGGAAATACGTACGGGTTAAAAAGTGTTGTGAAAATATGTGTAAGGGTGTTTAAACACTGAAAACTATTGTTTAAACATTCCTACCAAACACCACCCAACCATTAGAACATTGGAATTCACACTTTAGATTCAAATCTAATTGACCATTAGGCGAAACCACCCAAAATCAATCAGATCGTGCGGTTTTGTCAAATGGGTTGGGTTTTTGTCTTTTTGAGCACCTAGGTGTTAAGTATTTGCTACCTCAACAAAAAGGAAGAAAGGACGTTACAGAAGATGAAGAAAATCATATTGCATAGTAATATATGTCAGTACGTGTGCATTTGGACGCGGATTAATATTATAAATTATTTCACTATTTAGTTTATTTTTACTACTATTTATGACCCCATTGCACTTTTTAGCACTATTTATAGGCTCCACTGTACTATTTCAACTAACTTTTACCTTTATCTATAGTACTTTCAGTAATAAGTTTTCAATTTCAGCAAAATAAGTAGTATCCAAATTGGCTCTAAGGGTGCGTTTGGATACCACTTATTTGCTAAAAACTGAAAACTTATTGTTGAAAATACTGTAACAAAATAAATTTTAAAGGTGTGAATAGTGCTATGGGACCCAAATTTACCTAAAAATCTGCGTTTTGCTGAGTTTGGTGGTCCGTGAACAGTACCCATGGGATCTACTAAAAAAATGCAAAACGCACGGATTGAGCAAAACGCCCAATCCAAACGCACGCTTCAAGCCGAGTTGGTTAGGCACTTGGTCTCAAGGTGCTTGTACCTCCAACTAATCAAATTTATCTTAATTTTTAAAATCTTTTTTATGGATTGGTAGAGAAATCTCTAATCCTAACAAGAATAAGTCCCTCTAAAGTTTTTATTTTTATTTTTGTAATATATGATTTACAACTCTATAATAGAAATTCTTTGGAGTATATAATAAAAAGTTGTTAATAAACCATAAATATATTTATGACAATTATACATTTATACCAAATGAAACATTATCGATAGCTAGTATAGTGGATCAAAGCTGTAAACCTTTTTTCTTTCTCCCATTCCAAATTTTCCAACCTATCAAAAATTTTCCCTTACAATTGAATGAAAGTCGAGCGATGTCAATTGTACTATTTTTTTTTTTGGTTAAACGACGATATCATTAAAACTAAGCAACTAGATCAAGATCAGTACAAAGTCTGTTGAAATATACTCCATTACAGTCATCCTCCAAAGCCTTAAACAAGTCCACAGGCGGACTAGAAAACAAAATGAAATCTGACTCTTGCTCAGCACCTATTCTAGCTAGCATATCAGCACACCGGTTTGCCTGGCGGTAGCAGTGGTTGAACTGAATTTGCTGGAATCTGGACGCCAATTGCCTGCAGTCATCCAAGACGGGGGAGATGTCAATTGTACTATGGACTATGGAGTATCTGATTTTATTTGTTTGTTCCCGTGAATAACAATATCACATCAGAGTTATCGATTTGAGTTGGAATTTTTGGACTTTATCATCTAGAACTTTCAATGGCTTCAAACGAAAGTTGGTGGTCAAGTTGGCCAACCCATCCATTGGCTACGGTGGCTTTTTGATGATTTATTCAAGATCCTCTTTATTCAAAAAGTTGTGAAGGAAGACTTTCTTCCTCTTAACTCTTAAGTTATTGTAGTACAAATAATTAAAGCAATGCAAGATTTGAATAGCATCACCATTACGTTCATCTACAGGAGAACCATAGCATGACCTTTTACATAGTAAAATTTGGTCAATAATTTGACTATTATCATTACAATAATGGTTCCATATGGACTCACCGATATGTGAATTTCACATGTGGTAAGAGTGGATTTATGCAAAAGTCTTATAATTTAATTGGTTATCACTTCTTAATATGTTCATAACATTTAGAATTTAAATCTTTCTCTCTCTTTCTCTCCTGCTGTAGCTATCGAATTCCATAAAATAATTTTCTAACGATAAATGCGGCCTATACAACGACTGTCCTATGAATAGGGAGGCATGCAGTGCACGGTACAATAGAAAAGTAAGGCAACGTTAAAGAATAAAAAGAATAATTAGTTGGTTTGGGAGGCATTAATAATGATGGTGGATGGAAATGTGAATGCCAAATTTGAATTCTTCCTCTAATATTGTATCGCTTACAATTTAATGGTTTCAAATATCTAATACTATTCAATTAGGTTTTTTTTTTCCCTAAGTATCTCTACCTGTCATCAATGTAGAGGGTCTTCTCAGAAATTAGGCAAAGCAGATTGAGATTAGGAAAGAGTACTAGGAAGGTGCTACTTGTCCCAATATGTCTGGCACACTATATATATAGTATTGAAAATGTACCCTGAATACTCCAAAATGAACATTGCTTGCTGATTCCTGTTGTTTTATTTTTTGGAAATATTCTAGACTTGATATTTTATTCATCACTTCTTACACAAACAGCATAAGAGAAAAAATACAATCTATGTTCCATGATGAGAACATTTTGACAAAATATACAGCAGGTAGCTATTAGCCTATTACCATCATCTCTTGCACTTTCTGCCCCACAATAAAAAAAAAAGAGGGCCATTTCAAAGTGCCTTTTGGTCATGTCTCGTAAGTCTACATGTTTGTTATGCCGCAACAACCTAGTAAATGACAATATGATTTTTCTCAAAAAAAAGAAAAGAAGAAGTAATGACAATATGCTTTGTCTAAAACTATGATTTATGACAGCATAATATGCAATAACAACAAAAATTTTAGTCTCAAATTTTTTGGGGTCGGATATGAATCCTCAACAAGATTAGTTAGGGTTCGTCACCTGTATTCTTTCATACATTGTATTCTATTTGAAGTCATAACCTCTATTACTTTTTTTAATTAAGATTTTTTTTTTCTTTATAGAATCAATTAATGTGTCTTTTTTAACTACTTATATTAATGCTATTTTTGGTTTTCCTTTACCGTTTCCGTTCCCTTAACTTAAATCTACTCACCATTCATTTCTTGATATTGTTTTCTTCGGAAAAAAATAGATCCTATTAACTTTAATACTTTATTGTATTTGCGTAAGTATGTTTATGATGTGTACATTTTATTTCCTTCTTCCAAAATCTTTGGGTTAGGCAAATGTGGTGTCTTGTATGGCTGTGAGTGATGAATGTAAACTGAAGTTCTTGGAGCTAATAGCAAAGAGGAACCGCAGGTTTATTATTTTCAAGATTGAGAATCAAGAAGTGGTGGTAGAGAAACTTGGAATCCCAGATGAAACCTATGAGGACTTCACCGCATCTCAGCCTGCCAGTGAACGCCGCTATGCTGTCTTCAATTTTGATTTCATCACTGATCAGAGTTTCCAGAAAAGCAAATTATTTTTCATTGCATGGTAATTTAGATTTTCTCCAACAAGTCTATATAAATGCTTAAAAACTAGTCCTTTAGCGTATATTTTATAGTGGCATATTGAAATAGAGATAAAAAAAAAGCACAATGTATAGTAATTAGTAAATCTTACGATTAACATTCAAAGAACAATTTTGCTGCTTTTTTTGAGAAAAAAGTCAAGAAAATTTTTGCTTCTAGGAGTAATGGAAATACTCTCAAAGTGCTAATGAGTAACGACACAATGGAACTAGAAAACAGAAGCCAAATAATATTTGGCTTCCAGGCTAATACTACTCCTCTTTGGAGGCAATTGATCATATATTGAAGGCCAAAATAACAATTTGATACACAATGGTGTTTGTGAAAGGCCCGTTTGGTACATATGTTTAAAAATTGAAAATTGTTGTTTGAAAATATTTGTGAAAATACGTGTGGGTGAAAAAGTGTGTGAAAATACGTGTAATATTATTTAAAAATTGAAAATTGTTATTTGAAAACACAAACCAAACACCCCCTTAACTCTCTTATTTTTAGATCACCTTTCTTCAAAGTGAGAAGTAAGGCGGTCTATGCCAGTTCCAAGGATAGATTCAAGAGTCAACTGGATGGAATTCAAGTTGAGTTGCAAGCAACAGATCCTAGTGAAATGAGCTTTGACATTGTAAGAGGACGAACACTATAAAAGTTGTCATTTTTTTACTTTGGATGTTTAGCCCTTCCTAAAAACTACATAATGTGAGCATTTTTTTTTTCTCTTGTTACATGGATTTTATACTAGAAGTGTCTATTTGAGAATAACTTATCTAGCTTGTTGCTGAAAGCTTATTACTGAAAGTGTGCTAAAATATACTTGTACCTTGCAAAAAGTGAGAAAAAAGTGTGAAAAAAAATGAAGTTTTAAAAAACTATACATCTATATATTACTAAAAGCTGAAGCGTAGCGTTTAATGCTGCTATTCTCACATTACGCCACATCAGCTGCCATATCATTTTTTTTAATTTTATAAATATAATTTATCCTACAATTTTAAAATGGTTTTTTACAATTTTCAGCCCTATAAATGCAACCCACTACTTATTTATTTACTTCCACTATCAACATATAATAAATCTGTATAATTAATCCAGTCTACCTCTTGTTTATTTAGTTCCACTATCAAACCCAACCCAAAACCTTTTTAGTTTAGTTTTAGGGTTTTGTGTGAGTTTTTTCAACTTAAAGGAAGAAAAAAAGAAAAGTTGAAGCCTTTCAAGCTTTAGGGTTTTTTTTTTCCTATAATTGTTTTTAACATTTTTTTTTTATAAAATATTTACACTTCTCCAACCTTTCTCTCTCCCTTACCATTTCATCTCTCCACTACTTCTTCAATCTTTCTCCCTTCCTTACCTTTTCATCTCCCCACTACCCTCTACATTAATACCATTCTTCATCTTTCCCTTCATCTTCCTTTATTTTTGTCTCTTCTATTCACACACTCTTACTATAAATTTGTCACTATCTCTTCTATTCTATGCATAGTTTTCCCTCACAAAAAAATGGTTCTCTCTCTCTTTCTCTCTCTAAATTTTTTGGTGGATTTTTTTTTTCTTGCATCTCTACTTTAGGTTGATAATTTTTCATATTCTTTAAAACTCTATTTTGGGTTAATGCGATTTAGTTTTATTTTTTAAATTGTTGTTGTTGTTGTTTTTTTTTTCTTTTATTTCTTTGATTGTTAAATGTTATCCTATTGCGTTTTGAAGAATTAAATATAGCATATAAAAAATAATATTATTCTATTACATAGCATAATTTTGATAATTTGGTATTTATTCTGTTACATGTATGATTTTTTATAGTGCTCAATTTAGATGTTAAACTATGAGACTTTACTAATTTTTGTTTATTTTCTAATCCTTTGTGGTGGACAAAGTACTCTTAATAGCTGTATTAGAAGTACTCTATAATGCCATTTATTTAAAGAAAAGCAAAGGTTAGCCAAACGAAAATAATTAGATAGGTGACAAATTTTAACTTTTCAATTTTATTTTAATTATTATTATTTTATAACAATGCATGTATAGAAATTTAATTCTTTGATTTTGCTAATAATTGTTTATTTGATAATATGTTTTGGGTGGCCAAAATTATAATTTCTACAAAGAAAATAACCTTAATAGATTATCAAAAACAAAATTTTATCCTAATATTGGTTCAATTAATCATTGTTAAGTTTTATTAATTTTTTTTTAGTTTACATTTTTTTGGTATTTTTGATTGTTCCTATATTGCATTTATGATTGTTCCTATAATAAATAAAAAATATAATTATGAAATACATTACTCATTATTAGATTAGTTTAAATTGTAAAAAAAAATAATAATAAAACCACAATAAAAATAATTATCATGCGCAATGCGTGAGTTTGCGGTTAGTAAAAGTTAAAAGCTAATGCCATACTATGAATTTATTTGGCATGATTAGTACTTCTTAGGCTGCTTGTCCAAACTCCGAAGTCACTTGATAGCACATAACTCTGTCTTTTCTGTCTTGGTGTGTTTTAATGTTGAGGACAGTGAATTTGGAAAAGCACTGAATCCAACTTTTATCAGAAAAATCTAACAGGAAAAAATTAAACAACAAACCTTATGTTCTATTCTTTTTGGTGCAAACTGAAATTGCTTCCAATACATACATAAATAGTTCGAACAGTCATAGGCTGGAATTATAATCCTTAGCATTTTATTCAAGTACATTTTAAAACAAGATCAGGAGGTAATGATACTTGTCACAACTGCTCTGCCAACTAACTTTGAGGTCTCTTCGAAAGCATGGACCAGAGCTACCTGCAATCATGAATATCATGTAAGTTGGAATTTGAAGCATGTATGAGCTGCATGAACACCTACCCAATTTTTTATGATTTATTCAAAAAGTTGTAGAGGAAGACTTTCTTCCTCTTAACTCTGAAGTTATTGTAGTGCAAATAATTAAAGCAAGGCAAGATTTGAATAGCACCACCATCACGTTCTTCTACAAGAGAACCATAGCATGACCTTTTACATAGTAAAATGTGGTCAATAATTTGACCATTATCATTACAATAATGGTTCCATGGACTCACCAATATGTGAATTTCACATGCGGTAAGAGTGTAGATTTATGTCAAAAGTCTTGTAACTTAATTGGTTATCACTTCTTAACGTGTTCATAACATTCAGAATTTAAATCTTCCTCTCTCTTTCTCTCCTGCTGTAGCTATCAAATTCCATAAAATAATTTTCTAACGATAAATGCGGCCTATACAACAACTGTCCTATGAATAGGGAGGCATGCAGTGCACGGTACAATAGAAAAGTAAGACAACGTTAAAGAATAAAAGAATAATTAGTTGGTAAATGTGAATGCCAAATTTGAGTTCTTCCTCTATTATTGTATCACTTACAATTTAATGGTTTCAAATATCTAATACTATTCAATTAGGTTTTTTTTTTTTTTCCTAAGTATCTCTACTTGTCATCAATGTAGAGGGTCTTCTCAGAAATTAGGCAAAGCAGATTGAGATCAGAAAAGAGCCCTAGGAAGGTGCTACCTGTCCCAATATGTGTCCCAATATGTCTGGCACACTATGTAGTATTGAAAATGTACCCTGAATACTCCAAAATGAACATTGCTTGCTGATTCCTGTTGTTTTATTTTTTGGAAATATTCTAGACTTGGATATTTTATTCATCACTTCTTAGACAAACAGCATAAGAGAAAGAATACAATCTATGTTCCATGATGAGAACATTTTGACAAAATATACAGCAGATAGCTATTAGCCTATTACCATCATCTCTTGCACTTTCTGCCCCACAATCAGAAAAAGAGGGCCATTTCAAAGTGCCTTTTGGTCATGTCTCGTAAGTCCACATGTTTGTTGTGCCATAGCAACCTAGTAAATGACAATATGATGTTTCTAAAAAAAAAAATTAATGACAATATGCTTTGTCTAAATCTATGATTTATGACAGCATAATATGCAATAACAAAAAAAAATTTAGTCTCAAATTTTTTGGGGTTGAATATGGATCCTCAACAAGATTAGTTAGGGTTTGTCACACATATTTTTTTCCTACATTATAATCTATTTGAAGTCGTAACCTCTATTACTTTCTTAATTAAGAATTTTCTTTTTCTTTTTCTTTATAGAATCAATTAATGTGTCTTTTTTAACTACTTATGCTAATACTATTTTTGGTTTTCCTTTACCTTTTCCGTTCCCTTAACTTAAATCAACTCACCATTCATTTCTTGATATTGTTTTCTTCTGAAAAAAATAGATCCTATTAACTTTAATACTTTATTGCATATGCGTAAATATGTTTATGATTGTGTACATTTTATTTCATTCTTCCAAAATAAAATCTTTGGGTTAGGGAAATGTGGTGTCTTGTATGGCTGTTAAGAATGTAAACTGAAGTTCTTGGAGCTAATAGCAAAGAGGAACTGCAGGTTTATTATTTTCAAGATTGAGAATCAAGAAGTGGTGGTAGAGAAACTTGGAATCCCAGATGAAGCCTATGAGCACCGCTATCCTGTCTTTAATTTTGATTTCATCACTGATCAGAGTTTCCAGAAAAGCAAATTATTTTTCATTGCATGGTAATTTAGATTTTCTCCAACAAGTCTATATGAATGCTTAAAAACTAGTCCTTTAGTGTATATTTTATAGTAGCATATTGAAATGGAGATAAAAAAAAAAAAGCACAATGTATAGTTATTACTAAATCTTTCGATTAACATTCAAAGAACAGTTTTGCTGCTTTTTTGAGAAAAAAAGTCATGAAATATTTTGCTTCTAGGAGTAATGGAAATACTCTCAAAATGCAAATGAGTAATGACACAATGGAACTAGAAAATAGAAGCCAAATAATATTTGGCTTCCAGGCTAATACTGCTCCTCTTTGGAGGCAATTGATCATATATTGAAGGTCAAAATAACAATTTGATACACAGTGGTGTTTGTGAAAGTTTACTCTCTTGTTTTCAGGCCTCCTTTCTTCGCGAGAAGTAAGTTGGTCTATGCCAGCTCCAAGGATAGATTCAATAGTCAACTTGATGGAATTCAATTTGAGTTGCAAGCAACAGATCCTAGTGAAATGAACTTTGACATTGTAAAAGGATGAACAGTGTAAAAGTTTTCATTTTTTTTACTTTGGATGTTTAGCCCTTCCTAAAAATTACATTATGTGGGCGTTTTTTTTTTCCGCTCCTCGTTCTCTTGTTGCATGGATTTTATACTAAACCTGTAGTTAATGTCATACTATGAATTTATCTGTCATGATTAGTACTTCTTAGGCTGCTTGTCCAAACTCCGAAGTCACTTGATAGCACACGTAACTCTTATCTTTTTTCTGTCTTGTGGTGTTTTGATGTAGAGTACAGTGAATTTGGAAAAGCACTGAATCCAACTTTTATCAGAAAAATCTAAATATCCATTCATCCATTGAGTGGGAAAAAAAAGTCATCCATTTTAAGGAATAGATGAGTCAATCTAGTTTTTTCCAGGCTTGCTTATAACAGGAAAGAATTAAACAACAAACCTTATGTTTTATTCTTTCTGGTGCAAAGTGAAATGACTTCCACTACATACATAAATAGTTCGAACAGTCATAGGCTGGAATCATAATCCTTAGCATTTTATTCAAGTACATTTTAGAACAAGATCAGGAGGTAATGATACTTGTCACAATTGCTCTGCCAACTAATCTTTGTGGCCTCTTCGAAAGCATGGACCAGACCTACCTGCAGTCATGAATATCATTGCCATGGGTATGTAAGTTGGAATTTGAAGTATGTATGAGCTGCATGAACACCTACACAATTTTATTCTTTGTACTAGTAAATTATCCCAGTGGAGTAAAAGCTTTTAGCATGTTACTGTGTGCGCCATGATACAAAACTTGTATGATACAGATGTGTACAAGAAATAACTTGTCATAGTCCCTACTCTGTTTCTTTCAGTAGCATTTTGTTCTCAGATCTTTTAGAATGAAGTTTGCATTTCAAAATGAAACATGTTTCATATGGCAACTGTCTGTAAATCATGACAAGAAATTGAAAAAGTGGGTTCCATTAGGGTATCAGCATCTTTGTAATACAAACAGCAACTGAAATATTGAATAGGAGGTTAGCTATGAGTCAAATCACATTTGCATTGCAGCAGGACAGAATGGGTTGGGAAATTGTAATAAGGGAAAAGAAAGAAGAACAGGACAAATCCCTAGGCTTCACCACCTAGAATAAGCCGGAAATCCTAGGCTTCACTACCTACATGTGCTTGAATCACCACCAAGCCTATAGAAACAATTTAATCTAAAAATTCTTATTCAAAGTGCAGTGCTTCACATTCTTGGAGCCTCTTTTTAATAGGCTTCAAGGAGTACAATCAAGCCACAATCATTCCACAAAATCCACAACATTAAATTTGAAATTCAAAAATCAAAAGTGCTATAATTGAAAAATGAAATCTGAAATTTCAAATAAGAAAAATTTGAAGTGATAAATTCTGAAATAATTTTGGTTGTGCTTTGCGCCCTCCCTGCATCAACATCCTTATCAACTCTCCACACGAATATCTTCAGCCGTTCATGAAGTTTAGAACTCCATAAAGCCTTCCAGAGGTCCTGACAATAGAGTTTGAAGACAAATTTAAAATATTTTAATTTTGAAACACTGGCAAAACGTGCTTTGGACACTTTGCCCTCCCAAGGAACTTTTTGCAAAGTTTTAACTCTTCCAAATCTTAGAGTAGCCACAACCTCTCTGGTGAGGTGCCATTCAACTAGTTCAATTCAAGATGTAATGTCCTCTAAGACAGATAAGTTTCCAAAATACTTAGGGATGGGAACATAGAAGGAATTGTCATTATTTGGAAAGATAAGCAAACAGGTATGGGGTATAACATTTCTTGAAAAATTAGGGTACGACACATCTTAGGTACAACAGTTATTTAATTAATAAATATTTTTGGACATAATATGTTTATTTTAGGTTTTAGAGTTAAGCAACAACAATATAATGCTTGAAAACATATCTAAAATTCATTCAAAGGCAATAATAAATAGCAAAGAAGTACAATGACCCATAAATGTTGTCTAAAGTAAAATACACTAAACACCTAAGTTGCACGGGTACCCACACGGGTAGGGGTATGATACGAGTACGGGTACTTGGACATTTTAGCCATGTCCGTGCAACATAGAAATGCAAGATGCCTAAATTGGCCAAAGGAATTTGATATATTCCAGTAAGCTGATTGCTGGACAAGAAGAACAATAGAACATGTTCAAGTTGTAAATATTTAATATGGTACTTGGTGCCATGATTCTTCTCTTCAAATATTTCCTTTTAAATATATGAAAATCATACCAAAAAGGCATAAAATTGTTAAGTTTTCCAACCTCTTCTCCATGCCAAATAGGTCCTTCCACTGAGGTGAAGCCATGAAGCATCATACATGTCTATAATATGTGCAGTGTGCTTGCGCATATGTACCAGAGTGCTCCTATGTAATTCATGTAGTGGGACAACCCAGTTGCTACTTTATTTAGTAAGAAAATATTTATAAAACTCTTACTACATATGGTGTTTTCTTCACATAAATGATCATTACAGGATATTATACAATTACTTCAAGACCCTCTACGTATTAACACATTTCTTGATAGTTTGCTATATCATCATATTCACATCATTCCAACTGCAGCTACAACATCAACAAGAGCAAAATATTCTAGACAACATAATTTCCAATTTAATACCTGATTGAAGAATCGATGCTTTTTGCTACCAAAATGTCAGCTTCTTAAACTTTTTGCAGATCCAGTTCACCTTTAGCAGTGTAGTCACATAGGCCTGATCTTTGATGTCATAAACAATCTGGAAATAAGCATGCCTCCAAGACTTCTTGAGGAAAAGAGCACCACAAACTCCCCAAAAGCCTAGTGCAAATCCAACCCCTAAGCCAATGTAAAACCATGATGTTTCAAACTCGTCTTCAGCTTTTCCCAGTGGAGTATCACCATCAGATTTTTGCTCTTTCGTGCAGTTTTTTCTAAGAGGAGCTCCACAAAGTTAAGGATTTCCAGCATAGCTGAGTGTTGGAAAATCTGGTTTTGTATCTCATACAAAATACACAGCGGAAGCAACAACCACTGATCTACTTCAATCATGAAAGATAACATGTAACCATGAATTCTAGAACGTCAGCTTCTTAAACTTTTTGCAAATCCAGTTCACTTTCAGCACTGTAGTCACATAGGCCTGATCTTTGATGTCATAAACAATCTGGAAATAAGCATGCCTCCAAGACTTCTTGAGGAAAAGAGCACCACAAACTCCCCAAAAGCCTAGTGCAAATCCAACCCTTAAGCCAATGTAAAACCATGATGTTTCAGACTCGTCTTTAGCTTTTCCCAGTGGAGTATCACCATCAGATTTTTGCTCTTTCGTGCAGTTTTTTCTAAGAGGAGCTCCACAAAGTTAAGGATTTCCAGCATAGCTGAGTGTTGGAAAATCTGGTTTTGTATCTTATACAAAATACACAGCGGAAGCAATAACCACTGATCTACTTCAATCATGAAAGATAACATGTAATCATGAATTCTAGAATAAAGAACAGAAAGCGTACCTTGATGCAGTGAATTTCAAAACTTGACTTGAGAATACCTTCAATCTTCATCTCAATTCCACATGGCGCCCAAAGATGTGTAGTCTCTCAATCAGTCTTTTGTACATAGACCCTCAAAGAAAAAACCTTCTTTTTCTCCTTGTGGAGAAAATCTGATTTCTTTTCTTTTCATCATTGTACATTAAACTATTCTCATAGTTTCTTTATTTAATAACTCTTATTAAATAATGACTGATTATCTAATTGGGTTAGCCTTTTGGGCATACTCAATTGGGTTTTAGTTTGTGGCTTGAGATTGGACCAAAGGGAACAAATAAGACTCTAGCTCTAATGGGCCTTGGGCTTTTTTGTCAACTCTTGAAAAGTCCAAAATTACCATTAATTATATTCAATACCACTATAAGAATATAATTGCACTCTAGACCTTATTAATAAATTATATCCCAATACTTTATTATACATACAACCCATTCATTAAAATATTCGTAGTAATACAAAGTCATGAATATAGACTGCCAGTTTAATCATTTATGTTATTCATCATATATTTATGAAATCCAATTCCATAAATATATACTTTAGTAACTCCTTACTAAAGTGGTTAGGCCCAACACTCTGAATAACCAAACTCATTAAACTTATCTCAAGGGAATATTTTATATCTTTGTTAAGAGATTATGAATTCCATCTTGAGAATATATGTTCCGTCAACATTAAATGCGGCTGCCCAACATACTGAGGTTTTGACCGTAACTTATAGATCTCACAACTAAAGACTCCATCGAGTAAGCTCTAGTACACATGTATAGTAGTGGTACACTCATCCTTAGGTCAAAGGCTTATAAGACATAAGTGGGAGGCGTCTCTCTCCGATGTGGGATTGAACAAATCCTTGAGAACTAAGACTTAACGCTATTTCCAAAGAGGACAATACCTGATTGGGGGCCGAGACGAAAGTCCTCCCACATATGCATTGTTATAAAATAATAATAACAATTAAAGTAAAACTGCAAAAACTAAAATTTGTCACCCATCTGATTATTTTCGTTTGGCTAACCTTTACTTTTCTCTAAATAAATGACATTATAGAGTATTTTTAATACAACTATTAAGAGTACTTTGTACACCACAAAAGATTAAAAATAAGCAAAAATTAATAAAGTCTTATAGTTTAACATTTAAATTGAGCACTATAAAAAATCATGATGTGTCATAGAATAAATACTAAATTATCCAAATCATGCTATGTAATATAATGATATTATATTTTCATATGCTATATTTAATTCTTTATAATGCAATAGAATAAAATTTAACAATCAAAGAGAACAAAATATATATATAAACAAAACTAAATCACATTAACCTAAAGTAGAGTTTTAAAGAATATAAAAAATTATTAACCTAAAGCAGAGATACAAGAAAAATAAAAAATCCACCAAAAAATTGAGAGAGAGAGAGAACCTTTGTTTTTGTGAGGAAAAACTATGTATAGAATAAAAGAGATAGTGACAAATTTATAGTAAGAGGGTGTGAATAAGAAGAGACAAAAATAAAGGAAAATGAAAAGAAATATGAAGAATGATATTAATGTAAAGGCTAGTGGAAAAATGAAAAAGTAAGGGAGGTAGAAATGTTGGAGAAGTAGTGGGGAGATGAAAAGGTAAGGAAGGGAGAAAGGTTGGAGAAGTATAAATATTAAAAGCAATTATAGGAAAATTGAAAAAAAAAAAAAAAAAAAACCTTACTGCCCCCATATTTGGGGCCTTAGGCCATGGCCTAGGTCTAGGGCCGGCCCTGACAGAACCAGAAATTTTCAGTCATCTTCATCTTGCCAAATGCTTTGTGCAAGTTTTGGCAAGAAGAGCTCAATCAAGTTCAGGTTTCCAATGTAGCTAAATGCATAAAAACTCAGAAGCCGGATGCCTAATCGAGTTGTTCTTGACAAATTGTTGTATGGCAGGTTCAAGTAACTAAGAACAGGAAAATTAGATATGCCATGAAGAATTTTGCCCAAAGATTGCTTATTAAGACATCAGGGGATTCCAACAATGTCATGTCCCTGGCTTTTTTTGGCACCTTTCCCATCAAATGAATTTTAGACAAGTTTAAGCAATTAACACAATCCAGTACGACCTCAGTAAAAACTGATCCAGAAAATTTGTTACTTGGAAGGTCTGTACTTTGTAAAAAAACGGAATAATAAGACTCCTGAAAAGTGCTAGAGAATAATAAGAAGTAGCCGTGAGGTTATAGCTCAAGTCCATTTGAACACCTTGGTATATGTCTTGACAGGCTATTAAGGGCAGTGGCGGCTCCAGGATTATTTTCTAGGGGGTTTAATAAGAAACATAAATTATAAAAAATTTTAAACAAAAAAATAAATTAAATATATTGACATCACCAAAAAAAAAAAAAAAAAAAACTTTAATACATAAAGTTTTACAATTGTCTTCTACGATTTTTCATATTTTAATATTATTGCATGATATTTTCATTATCAATCTTACTAGCTACATATGTTTCAATGTACATAGTTAAGGAATCATTCATCTAGTAATTTCTCATTTGATTGAATTATTTAAAATTTCTTAAGATTTACATGAGCTTTTTCTAAGGTTTAAGATTAGCAAATTCTATTTTTGTTGTTGGGCTAATTAAAAATTTTTCCCAAATTTTAGATCAAATTGGTTTGTTATTGAGATTTTTCTTTGTGTTTAAAAATATCAAGATATTGTTAAGATGCTTATATTTAAAATTATTTCAGTTGGGTTTAAGGTTAGGGTGTTCAAATTTTTATTTTAAGTGTCAAAACAGGAAAAATAAATAAAAAATATTATAATAAATTTTTTTTTTTTGGTTCAATGCAGGGGGTTCATTTGAACCCCCTAGGCTCCAAGTGGAGCCGCCCCTGATTAAGGGCAAGATACAAAACCAAAAGAAAAGCAAGTTGCCATTAGTTTTTACAACAATTGTGGGATTTTAAGCTGAGAGCTACTAGAGTTTTCATTAACCTACTCAAGCTTGTGACAATCCCTGTAAATCTATTCTGGCCTAGATCAAGGAGCCCAAAATGTGTGCAGTTCGCAATGAAAAAGTTATATTTCTGAAGAAGCTATTGTGTTCAAGCACAAGGATTCAAGCTTATATAAATAAGCCAATGAGTTCGGAGTTCCACCTGAAAGTTTATCGTTCCCAAAAATAAACATGTTTTAGAGATAGTCAATGCATTCAGCAATGAGGAATTACCAGGGCACCCTTTGTTCATGTTATGGCACTGTAATGGTGATAGTGGTGTGGAAAATTAATTGTGCAGTATTCAACATTCTAACATTGGGAGATAATCATGGTAGTGGACCTTTGAAGCAATTAGAGCTCAGTTACAACTTCAGAGTTTAGCGATGTGTTGGATGCATCACCACTAATTTGTTTCTCAGAGAGGTTAATTAATGAAATGCAGTCTAGGCTTAAATATAGTAATGAGCAATGCCATTTACAGTCCTAAAAACCAAGCAAAATTACAGACATCAAAATGCTCTTTTACTGCTAAAATATCTTCAATATATCAGCACACACAATTCCAAGACTTGGGCAACTGTTCACCTCGGTGAGAGAGTCAATTCAGATCTTAGAATCTCCTTACACAATCAGCTTTGTACCCCAAAATTCTTGGCTTTAACATAGCTCACAGGACAGCCTTTGTTTCAGCCATCTCAGTCTTGCACAAAGAAGTGATGACTGACCATGCTTTAACCCCCTGGCCTTCCCAATTTCTTAAAGCAGCACCAATGCTAGTATTTTTGTTGATTGATGGCAGCATCACAGTTGAACTTAAGTAATCAACAAGAGGTCTTTGTCATTTGCCTTGCTCTTTTTGATTTATCTCCCTGTTCCATTCCTGCAAAGTTGATAGAAAGCTGTCAAAGCTCTTAAAAGTCTTGAAAACTATCTCAACAGTTAAGACAGAATCACCATTACACCATGCTCTGTGCCTTGCTTTCCATATCAGATCAGAAACTATAGCAGCAAACAAGGTGAAGTTCTCCTTCATAATTTGATCTCCCAAAACATCTGGAGGAGGCTTAATGTAAGGTCACAATCTGAGTGACCCCTTGTGATAAACCCTAATTAATTAATTAATTAGCCAAGTTGTTTAATTAATCAATTAAGCATGCAATTGCGTGGAAGCACAAACAAATCACCAAATACTAAATATGCAGCGGAAAATAAATAACACGGTGATTTGTTTACGAATGGGGAAAAACCCTAACGGCAAAAACCCCACCGGGTGATTTTCAAGTCACCACTCCCGAAACTCCACTATTATCAAATCAAGCGGTTACAAGAAAGGAATCCCAAGTACCTTACCAACCTACAGTTGAACCCTTACCCCAATACCCAATTGGACTTGATCTGTAGTGACAATTTCCACCTTTGATGCACGGCTCCCAAGTACGTGACTAACCAATGCGCGGATCCCAGTACGCGACTTCAGAACACCAACTTAAGAAAGAAGAATGTTGGCTGCAAAGTTCTTCACTTCATTAACAATGAAGATCAAGAAGCACTTGGTTACAAAACCCTAAGGCGCAAAGACGCAGTAGCTTCTTTTTGGAGAGAATAACCTTTTGAATATGTTCTCCTTGTATTCTCTTATTCTCTTATGTGACGGCCTCTAAAATAAGCCTTATATAGGTCTAGGGTTGTGAGAAAAGAAACCCTACTCAAATACATAAGCCTGGCTCAAAAATCAAAAAGCTGAAAATTCTGATTTCCCGTAACCTCGATCGATCGAGAGGTGTCGGGAGGTGTCGAGGTTTAATGAATCTCAACAGATAGCAGCTATCGAGGAGGTGTCGAGAAGGTGTCGAGGGGACAGAAACTTTCTCGATCGATCGACCAGCTATCGAGAAGCTATCGAGATTGCGATAAGAATCAGCTGAAGATCTCGACAGATAGCCAGGTGTCGAGGTAGCTATCGAGAGGTGTCGAGATTTAATGAACTTGCACTTCAGCTTACTTTTTCTTGGACAGACTTGATGACTTCAACACTTGATCTTGAAACAAGGTTTCTTGAAGTATTAAAAACACCTAGAACTACCCAATTACAAGTAGAGTGCGTTTTGTCAAAAGGATTTGCCAATTTACATAAAATATGTCCTTAACAATCTCCCCCTTTGGCAATCCGTGACAAAACCACAACAAACAAATGAACATATGAGAGAAGTCATAAATCACTCAACTCATACTCACTTTTTACATACAATAAAATCTATCCTAACACAAACTCTTGAAAAACTTTGCAAGAAGAGAGTTTATGGCAAGTAGACTTTGACAACCTGTATTTCTGAAACACTTTAAACAAAATTCATCAAGGCATCTTGTGTGAAACAGAAATAAATAGATTGCATACAAATATAAAGAACATGTGTATAAAGATAGAAAAGAAACAACACATGTAAAGGTAGGTGAAAGAAACATACATCAGCATATAAAGAAGATAAGCACAATGTATGTAAACAATGGTCACAAGACCCAAGGTACAAGAAGAAGGAAGTAAGCACTCCCCCTAACAAGATGAAACACATCTCCCCCTTACAAAGGAATGTATTTCTCCCCCTAACTTGTAGAATCTTAAAGAAAGAAACCACAAAGTCTCCACAATTTCTCTCCCCCTTTTTGTCATGATTGACAAAGGGTACAAGAAGCTAGAAAGCTTCGCCCGAGAAACGTAAAGATGATCAAGGATGATCAAGGAGGCACAAAGAAATCCACATAAATGCATGAATGTAATGAAACAAGATGCTATGGATGACAAGATAATAGAAAGATGCAAAACATGTGAAAAACACATGGATCCCAAAACACACACACACACTAAACAAGTCTAACCAATTTTATATTTCAAAAACAAGTCAAGACAGTTTAGTGAGCATACATTAGCACATGTAAACATTTGTGATGGCCAAATCACATTGTACCTGCACATGTATCAAGAGTAGCAAAGAATATTGCGTGTTGTGTGTGAAAAACATCGCAAGATTGCATATGTGTATAGATGTTATGACGATCTGAGATATGAGAAAATAACTTTTAACTCACACACAATCATAACTGTTTGATGGGGACTATCACCTTCGAGGTACATCCTATAACTCCCACATCTCCTAGAAAACACGCTTGCAATCATATTTAAAGCATCTTTAATCTTTTTGCTTTATATTTTCTTTGCATATTTTCTTTTAAGCATATCATGCATGGGCATAAAAAGAGAGAAAAGAAATACCCAAGATGTTAAGCATTTGACATCGCATTTTTGCTATGCCGAAGCATACGAATGTCTTTGACACTGCACTTTTGCTATGCCGAAGCATACAGGTGTCTATGACACTGCACTTTTGCTATGCCGAAGCATACAGGTGTCATACTATGATTGGCGAGTAACAATGGTGAGATGGTTATTTATGCCTTTCTCTTAGGATTTTCTAGTCCTACCCGTCAAAAAGAGTGATATGAGTGTTAAGTTTAAGAGATAACTTAATCTTACTCATCACAAACAAGAGCCACAAAGCTCACTTGCTTAGTTGTGCATAGAGATGCTCATCTAAGCTACAAGAGATACAAAGTTTAGAAACTTTGTTTCAATGGCCATCCAAGGTACACAAATACCAAAGTACACAAACACACACTGTTTTTGTATTTTTCTGATTTTTCCTTTTTATTTTTATTTTGAAAACAAAACAAAATAAAAACTAAATAACCAAACAAAAACAGATAAACAACATGACAGCATAAAGAGAGATGCATATGCATGAAAACATGATAGAAATATGCAGATGCATGATTCCAAAAACAGATAAGAAATCAAGCAAAGAGAGTCCTACTTTAGATAGAAAGAATTAAAGCAGAGAACAAACAGAAAAGACAATTAAGTCTTAGGCTCCTTTCTCACCCACACAGCACGAGTCTTTGGCCATGAAGATGAAAAGGCACGTGTCCTAATATGTCTACTAAAGGACATAGAAGAATTAGAATTCTCCTGAAGTTGAGTTAAAAAGCTCAAAACTTTTAATAACTCTCAAAACAAAGGTGTAGGTCCTTGAGAGGAAACCTATGACCATTTGGGCAATTGCTTTTGAGGATACAACTTAAAGCAATTAGGACGAATGTGTCCAAAAACATTACAATGGTGACAAACATGAGGTTTAACAAAGGATTTAGAATTAGACAAATGAGTTATGGATTTCATACCTTTATCACCTTTCTTAGATTGGGGCACAAAGACAGTCCTTGATCTAGAAGCCGTGGAAGATGAAGGGCCGGAGGAAACAACAAATCCTAAGCCAGTCTTATCAGAACTAGGCTTTTGAGCACTCAATACCTCATCAAGCTTTGCACTAGACATCCTCTTTATTTGAGTTCTAGTTTGACTAAGCTCAACCTCAAGATTCTTGACCTTCTCTTCTAATGAGGTGTTCTCCCCAACAAGAGTCTCAACTAACCTTGTAGTCTCATCTAGTTTGACTGATAGATCAGCTTTTTCAGTTTTTACCTCATTAAGTTCTTTTCTACAAAGATGAGAAGTCTTTTCAGATTTTATGAATTCAGTGCATAGCTTATCATAGGCTTCTTGAAGGGTCATCTTCTTGGGTACTTCATCATCAAAAGAATCCTCACTGTCACTAGCATTCTCCACAATCACTTTATCGGTTGAGGCAGCAAAGGCCATAATGTGACAACATTCATCCACATACTCATCAGAAGAGTCATTCTCAGTACCACTCCAAGTAGCAACCAACCCTTTATCTTTCAACTCCTTAGTCTTTTTCTTCATGAGGTAGTTTGAACACTCTATCCTCATATGACCAAACCCTTTGCACTCATGGCATTGAATAAGGGGTTTTTCATTCTTGCCCTTCCTAGAGGATTTAGGTTTCCTAGGAGGTTTGCCCTTATCCTTTTTCCTAAACTGAAGAAGCTTGATAATCTCATCAGTTATGAAAGTCAGATTCTCATCCTCATCTTCATCTTCATCTTCATCTTCATCTTCAGAGTCCTCAATCTCTTCCTCTATACCCTTTAGAGCCAAGTTTTTGCTCTTTCCACCTTTTCCCATTAAGCCTAATCCCATCTCATAGGTTTGAAGGTTTCCTACAAGCTCAGTCAAAGGAATTTGATCAATGTCCTTGACTTCTTCAATGGCAGTGATCTTGGCATGGAATCTTTCAGGTAAGGACCTAAGGATTTTCCTCACAATTTTGGATTCTGCAATACATTCTCCAAGGTTGAAGGCAGAATTCACAATATCCTTGAGTTTGGCATAGAACTCATCAAAGGTCTGGTCCTCCTCCATCCTTATTTCTTCAAAACTACTTGTGAGTTGTTGAAGCTTCACAGTCTTTACTGCCTTGGTACCTTCATAGGTGGTCTCAAGAATAGTCCATGCTTCCTTGGCAACTTCAGTGGATGAAATTTTCTTGAATTCTTCATTGGTCACCCCACAAAACAAAGCATTCAAGGCCCTACTATTGAAATTTGCAGCTACAATTGTTGCATCATCCCAATCCACAGGTGCTTCCTTCGGCTTAATCCAGCCAATTTCAACAGCTTGCCATACCTGTTCACCTAGAGCCTGCAAGAACACTTTCATACGAACTTTCCAGTACGCATAATTAGTTCCATCAAATAAAGGAGGAATAAATAAAGATTGTCCTCTATCCATGACAACAGGGGTCAATGGATCACACTCAGGAAATTAATCCAATCAGAGTGAACCCGCTCTGATACCACTTGTTAGGTCACAATCTGAATGACCCCTTGTGATAAACCCTAATTAATTAATTAATTAGCCAAGTTGTTTAATTAATCAATTAAGCATGCAATTGCGTGGAAGCACAAACAAATCACCAAATACTAAATATGCAGCGGAAAATAAATAACACGGTGATTTGTTTACGAATGGGGAAAACCCTAACGGCAAAAACCCCACCGGGTGATTTTCAGGTCACCACTCCCGAAACTCCACTATTATCAAATCAAGCGGTTACAAGAAAGGAATCCCAAGTACCTTACCAACCTACAGTTGAACCCTTACCCCAATACCCAATTGGACTTGATCTGTAGTGACAATTTCCACCTTTGATGCACGGCTCCCAAGTACGTGACTAACCAGTTTGATGCGCGGATCCCAGTACGCGACTTCAGAACACCAACTTGAGGAAGAAGAATGTTGGCTGCAAAGTTCTTCACTTCATCAACAATGAAGATCAAGAAGCACTTGGTTACAAAACCCTAAGGCGCAAAGACGCAGTAGCTTCTTTCAGAGAGAATAACCTTTTGAATATGTTCTCCTTGTATTCTCTTTTTGTGACGGCCTCTAAAATAAGCCTTATATAGGTCTAGGGTTGTAAGAAAAGAAACCCTACTCAAATACATAAGCCTGGCCCAAAAATCAAAAAGCTGAAAATTCTGATTTCCCGTAACCTCGATCGATCGAGAGGTGTCGAGGAGGTGTCGAGATTTAATGAATCTCAATAGATAGCAGCTATCGAGGAGGTGTCGAGAAGGTGTCGAGGGGACAGAAACTTTCTCGATCGATCGACCAGCTATCGAGAAGCTATCGAGATTGCGATAAGAATCAGCTGAAGATCTCGACAGATAGCCAGGTGTCGAGGTAGCTATCGAGAGGTGTTGAGATTTAATGAACTTGCACTTCAGCTTGCTTTTTCTTGGACAGACTTGATGACTTCAACACTTGATCTTGAAACAAGGTTTCTTGAAGTATTAAAAACACCTAGAACTACCCAATTACAAGTAGAGTGCGTTTTGTCAAAAGGATTTGCCAATTTACATAAAATATGTCCTTAACACTTAACTATCAACTTGACCAGCTCAAAACTGGAGTACATATTCAGGGAAGCAATGTTGAGAACTCAACCAGACCTGAATCACACAGCTTTGGTGGAGTCACACTGACAAAACAAATGCAAACTATTTTCTTATGCTAAACCACACAGAGAGCAAGAAACTTCCTCCAAATTTGAGATGCTGTTTATTTTAACTTTGGAAATGGGAAAGGCATCTGATGCTGGACAGAATGGGTTGGGAAACAGAATGAAGGGAAAAGAAAGAAGAACAGGACAAATTCCTATGCTTCACCCTGTAAAATAAGCCTGAAACCCCAGGCTTCACCATTATGGATGGCAATGTGATAGGGCGGGGTTGGATAGGGGTGCCTCAACCCCTATTCAGGACGGGAGTAGAAGAGGGCGGGCTGAATGTATTTTACCATTCCTAATGAGGTGGCTTCGACATTAAAAAGGTAAAGATGAGAGAGAGAGGGAATAGGAAGTTACAAGAGTGCTAAAAGGAAGAGAGAGTAATAAGTGTTTTGAAGAATGGTCATAGAATTTGTAAAAGAAAAAGGTATATATTGGTTTGTGTAAAAGATATTAAATTATAGACACAAATAATTTAAATATATATGAATTAAAAAACATATATACACATTCAGGGCAGGGTGAGCAAAACCATCCCTGCCTTGTCATCTCTTCGGGGTGGGGAAATCCTGCACTAGGTAGGACGGGCCAAGTGGGGCAGGGATTTTTTGCCATTCCTATTCACCACCTATGGGTACTTGAATCACCACCAAGCTTAGAGAAACATCTCTAATCAGAAAAGTCTGATTCACATCTCTTATTAGAAAATTCTGATTCAAAGTGCACTGCTTCAAACCATTCTTGGAGCCTCTTTTTAATAGGCTTCAAGGAGTACATCGAGCCATAATCTCATTCCACAAAATCCTGAACAACATTAAATTTGAATATCAAAAGTGAAATCCCAAAAAAATTCTAAATTTTAAAAATGAAATATGAGATTTCAAGTAAGTAAATTTTGATATAATTTTGGTTTTGCTTTGCTTCCTGCATCAATATCCTTAACAACTCCCCACAGGAAATGTTCGGGCTTTCATGAAGTTTAAAACTCCATAGAGCCTTCCAGAGGTCCTGTTTTTATTACTGAAATCTGTGATGTTGAGACAGCCAATATGCAGAATTAACTTTGGAGCTACCTCGATGACAATGGAGTTTGAAGACAAGGAACTTCTGCAATTATCTTCGTCCATTCATGAAGTGTAGGACTCCGAGGAACTTTTTACAATGTTTAACTCATCCAAATCTGAGAGTTGCTCCAACCACTCTAGTGTAGTGCTCCTCAAGTTTGAGAAATTTGCAAGACACTCAGGCATAGAAAGAATAGTCATTATATAGAATGAATGATATGCAAGATGCCTAAATTGGCCAAAGGAATCTGGGATTTCCCCGGCAAGATGATTGCTGGAGAAGAACATGTTCAAGTTGTAAATATTTAATATGGTATGTGGTATTGGACCATGATCATTCTCTTCAAATATTTCCATCTAAATATATTAACAATATACGTACCAAAAAGGCCATAAAATTGTCAACTTTTCCAACCGCTTCTCCATGCCAAACAGGTCCACTGAGGTGAAGCCATGAAGCAACAAACATTTCTATAATAGGTGCAATGTGTTTGCGCATAGGTACCACGGTGTTCTATGTAATTCATGGAGCACAAAAAACCCAGTTGCCACTTTTTTTAGTAACAAAATCTTAATAAAAATCTTACTACATATACAATTTTCTTCACATTAGAATGCTCATCAAAGGATATTAAACAAAATACTTAGAAGAGCCTCTACATAATAGCACATTTCTTTACAGTTTAATGCATCATCATATGCGAATTATTCCAACAGTAGCTACAACATCAACAAGAGCAAAATATCCTAGACAACATAGTTTCCAATTTTATACTTGACAGAAGATAATGCCTTTAGCTTACCAAAATGTTAACCTCTTAAAATTTTTGCAGATCTAGTTCACCTTCAACACTATAGTTACATAGGCTGAACTTTCACGTCATTGACAAACCAGAAATAAGTCCTAGTATTTTTGAAGAAAGGAGCAGCACAAACTCCCCAAAAACCTACAGCAAATCCAACCCCCAAGCCACTGTAAAACCATGATGTTTCAGAGTCATCTTCAGCTTTGCCCACAGGAGTATCACCATCAGATTCTTGCTCTTTTCTGCAGATTGTTATAAGAGGAGCTCCACAAAGTTCAGGATTTCCAGTGTAGCGAAGTGCATCAAAGCTCTGAAGTTGGGTGCTTGAAGGAATTCTACCTGAGAAGTTGTTGTATGACAAGTCCAAGTAACTAAGAAATGTCAAATTAGACATGCTTGGAGGAATTTCACCCGATAGAAGATTTCTTGAGAGATCAATAGACTCTAACTCTTTCATGGTCCCAATTTTTTCTGGTATCTTCCCCGTCAAATGGTTTCGAGATAAGTTCAAAAAATTCAATTGGAAAAGAACTGAAATTTCATTAGGGATTGATCCTGACAAGTTATTACTTGAAAGGTCAATGATGCAAACAAATATAAGGTTCTCTTCATACCTTAATTCCTCCCCCTTGGGAACTAACATGAGACTCTCGAAGTAGTTGCCTGCATCTTCAGAATACTCCATAGTTTCATAGTTTTCAACATGGGGCATTGCCATGGAATTGATAGAATTCAAACACTTTGGTATGGGTCCTGATAGACTATTATTTGCAAGATCCAATACTCTAAGAGAAGAAAGTTGGCATGTCTGTAGAGGTATATGCCCTTTCAACCCACTAGATCTTAGACGGAGAATAGTAAGACTTTTCATTTCTCCAATCCAGAGTGGTATGGTCATTGACAAATTATTTTCACCCATATCAAGAAGTCCCAAATTTGAGCACTTTTGTAATGAGGAAGGAATATCCCCATAAATGCTATTGTTGGGTAATCGCAATGCTTTGAGTGCAACTAAAGACCCCATCGAGTTAGGAATTCTACCTGACAAACGATTGCTCCCCAAGTTTAAATGGATCAAATACTGCCAATACCTCCAGCAATGAGAAAGTTCTCCTGACAAAAGATTGTTTGATGCATCTAAAACTTGTAACTTATTTTTTCTATTAGTCTTTTGGCACAGGAAAGTGGAAATGGGTCCAGAAAATAAGTTGTTAGCTACATCAAGCACTCTGACATTTGCAGACAAACGAGGCAGCTGACCTTTCAAGTGATTAGAACTTAGATCTAAGACAATAGAATTCACCAAAAAATTTGGTACGTCGCCTTCTATGTTATTGGCAGAGAGATTGACGAAGTCAATGTTTGAAGTCCAATTCCAAAACCAACTCGGAGCCTTGTCTGAAATTCCTGACATGGACATTAACAAAACCTTGAGAGATCTTTGTGTTTGTAGCCATGCAGGAAAGTTAGGTCCTATCTTGCAAGAGCTCATGTGGGCATATATAAGTTGAAAAGGTGGAACCCAATTGGAATTCACATTGAAGAACAAAGGTGTTCGAGACAGGTCTAGGTACTTTAATTTCGAGAGTTTGGTAAAAAACACTTCATCTACTGTGCCTGTTAAGAAATTATCTCCGATAAACAAGTGCTTTAAATTTGAGAGAAGCCCAAGACTTTTTGGGGGAGTACCATTCAACCGATTACCTTCAAGGATTAACTTCCACATATAAGATAAATTCCCAAGGGATGAAGGAATAGGACCACTAAAATGATTAAGATTGAGATCAAGTACTGTCAGATGCTTAAGTTGCCCAAATGACTCTGGAATTTTTCCAGTTAGATAATTTACCCCCAAGACAAGATGTTCTAAGTTTTGAAAATTCGAAACACTGCACGGTATCTCGCCCTTCAGTGCATTGCTGCTCAAGTCAAGCTCTAAGAGGGTTGAACTAATATTAGAAAACCAATTAGGTATCTCATGAATGAAAAGATTTACGGAAAGATCAAGGACTAGAAGAGATGTAAAATTGACAAATCCAAGAGATGGATTTAGGCTATCAAGATGACAATCTTGCAAGTATAGCTCCGAAAGAGATGAGAGCCTACTCATTATTTGAAGCCAATCTAGTGCTGAAGAGAGGTTGACAGAGGACATGTCAAGGAATTTCATGGAAGAGAGACTAGACATCCAATGAAGGCTATGCACATAAAGGCCAAGATTATATCCTAGATTCAGATAACGAAGATCTGAAAGATTTCCAAGCTGGTGTGGAATCAGTCCACAAAATCCAGCGGAAGCAAGGTTCAGATGT
Organism: Quercus aquifolioides; assembly: GCA_019022515.1. Classification (NCBI taxonomy): domain Eukaryota; kingdom Viridiplantae; phylum Streptophyta; class Magnoliopsida; order Fagales; family Fagaceae; genus Quercus; species Quercus aquifolioides. The sequence goes on along the minus strand of CM032335.1, from coordinate 18,091,754 downwards.
CTCATACTGCCCATTGAACTAAGGAAACTTGGAATAGGAGTACAATTAAAGTTACTAATGCTCAAGTCCAGGTAATTCAAATCTTCCAATTCAAGCAATGAAGGACTAATCTCACCATTTAAGTTGAGATTACCGAGCTGTAGCTTTCTGACTCGAGCAGTTTTGTTGTCGCAGTGAACTCCTGCCCATTTACAGCAATCTTCTTGGTCAGACCAGGATGAGAGTGCGTTCCAAGGATCAGTGAGACCTCGTTTGAGGTTGAGAAGTGCTTGTTTCTCTTTTTCATTGCAAGAGATATTTGAGTTTACTTTGCAGAAGCTGAACGTTGCTGCAAAGAACCATATTAAGAAAAACACACGAGTTGCAGAAGAGTTATCCATGATAAAAGCAATAACAAGGAAAGAGAAGGGTTCAAAGACAAGAGTGAAAGTTCTTAGCAGGTTGAGCCTGAGCCACATGCTCATGATAGATAATATAGGCTTCCCTTCACTTTTCTGCATGGCTACATACACAGAATTGGATTTTTTTTTTTTTTTTTTTTTACTTGTTGACTACGTAGTATTATTTTCCTTGATCAGCGCATGGAATTGTCCAAATTCTATTACTTCTAAGTCTTTTTTCTCTCTTAAAAAATTATAGTAATCACTAATTAGTCAACAAAATAAAATTATATCACAGCTGGTATCTTTGAAAATTTGGTCCGTGGAAATAAATTCCTACATTTTGTCATCTTCTTTCTTCATTTTCATGCATGTCAGCATCTAGATCTAGATTTTTCCAATCAAATGTTATCTTCCATTCAATTCAAGGACCTTGTTTTAATATCTAGGGGCGGCGCCACCTTAAGGCCAGGTGGTCTAGGACCACCCTGACTTGAATTTTATTTTTATTTATATATATATATATATAATAATTTAAAATTTTTTATTTGTTTACTCTTCAAAAAAAAATTGGGAACACCCTCAGTTTTTTTTATGCCAATAAAATTAAATTTTGCTCCATAATTTGTTCTACATTTAGTAGATGAATGATTGCTTGGTTGTGTACATTGAAAGAGATGTAGCTTGTAACATTGATAATGAGATTATTATGCAACGATTTCAAAATATGAAAACTCGTAGAAGACAATTGTAAATTTTATGTATTTACGTGTTTTTTTTATTGTTGTTGTTGTCAATATATGAATTTCTCTTTTTATTAGATTGTATAATTTATGCTTCTTAAGAAACACCCTGAGAAAAATTCCTAGAGCTGCCACTGTTAATATCAGCTTACTGCAACCTTAGTTAGCAAGTTGTGAAAAATGTTTGGGAAAAAGTTGTGTCCTTAAATACAATTCTGTTGAACCTATTTTAGCCAATGAAATACATGATTAAATTCAGTTAGGTAAGATTATACAATTTTTCCGGCATGGCTTGAAATTCAGTCTAAAACAAAGAGTCCATTTGGTAACAGTTTATTTAGCTAAAATTGAAAACTTTTTATTGAAAGTACTGTAGATAAAACTAAAATGTAGCTGAAATAGTATAATAGGACCCATGAATAATAACAAAAAGTGCAATGAGACCCATAAATAGTAGCAAAAATAAGCTAAATAGTAAAAATAGCTGGTTTTTTTAAGTCAATGCTAAAAGCACACTAAGTAACTTTATTTACCTAAAATTTTGACTTATACTTGTGTGTATATATATATATATATATATTTTTTTTTTTTTTGAGCAAAATGTAAGTAGTATATATATTGGAAATATAAGAAGAAAGACATGTCATTCAACTGATGTATTGACGAAAAAGTCCTCAATAATTTAATAAAATTCCCAACAGAATCCAACTGACCTCCTCAGTCCTCAAGCTTTCGCACTTCTTCACTAATAACTTTGCCATCTCAATCTTTAACACTTCTTCACCAAAATCCTCAACATTTTTCACAAAATTTCCACACCCAGAAGGTCCCCAAAAAAAATGAAAAAAGAAATGAGCTATGATATTCGGTTGGGCCCATATGCAAAATATGAAAGTGCAAACAAGGCCCAAATCCTTGCTTGAGTGTCATCATTCTCTTCTATAGAATACTAAAAACAAACATGGACAGGCTGCAGGGCCTTGAAGGATATGAGACTTGAAAGGCCTTGGTTTGTTTTTCTATTGGGTTCAAAGAAACTGCAATAATAATGTAGCTCACTGCATAGCTAAATGGGCTTTATCATAATATAGTTTTTGCTGACTGGTTACTGCCCAAGGATTTTCTCAAGCAGTTAATAAGCCCCGGTGGCCCGGCCTATGCTTTTCAGATTTTGTACCTATTCTGTTTCAATAAAATATTTGTGGAAATTATATTTTAAATTTAAACCCCATTATTGGGAGTATCAAATTAAAACCTATTCAATAAAGTTTTTGGGGGAAATAATTGTATTTTAGATCCATAGTTTATAGTAATTGTTCGGTCGATCAGATATATGTATCGGTTCATCCTTTTTTTCATAATTTGTAACCCAATAAATAAGTGAGACTCATACATTATAAGAAAAATGATGCTTATATCTAATGCATGTTATATTTTCACCATAGTTTCAAATTAAATTCTATACTTTTATAATATACTGCTTGAACCCTATAATTGAATTACAGTTTCAAAGTAAACTTTATAGTTTAATATGTTACAAACTAAACTAATTTAAGGGAGCTGCACCCTTAAATTAAATTAAGCTAGCACCCGAGAGAAGTATAAAAAGTGCTCATTTTCTTTTATTTCTCTTCACTTCTCTCCTCATTATAAATCCAAGATTAAAAATTTTACCCACATCACTTCTCTTCTTTTCACTTTTCTCAAGCCAAAGATAATATAAGCCTTGCAAATCTCAATTTATTCCTAAAAGAATTATATATATATATATATATATATATAGCATACATCCACTTCTCCATGAGAGAGGTGTTACATATGCCCACCATTACACCATATATCTTTTGAGAAGTACTATATTCACAACTGTGGGGCCAGTTATCCAAAAAGATGATGTGGGAATCGTAGGAAATGGGCTTGTGGCCCAACGGCCCAGTTCAAGGACATTCACTTATCCGAGGATGGTTAAAGAAAGATATTGTGGGAGTAGTACAAGAAAAAGAGATGGAAGTCATATATAATGGCCCAAAACGCGTCCGAGGATAAGATCCACCTCGGATACCATGGTCCGAGGTGGATGTAACTATTTTACTGTTCAGGGTACTCCGCAAAATTGTATTAGAACTGGAAAGTGAATATAGAACAAAGGAGGAACCGGGAGAGATAACAAATATCTTCTAAAGCTGCTATCTCCACATTAAATGCTTCCCAGCTAACTCTCTGACCGCATTAATGTGGAGGTGATACCTGAACAGTAACCAAGCAGCCTTATGGTTGTTGAGCGAAGGTTCCGGGAGGTGCTGGATGGGACAGAAAGGAGTTTCCAGGATAGAACCTACACGTGTACGGTGAACATGGGGTGAGGAACGTGGTATATAACCTGAAAGTAGATGACATTAGAGGGGACTTTTGAAAAAAAAGGAGAAAAGGATAGAACCCAAAAAGATATCCTCTGAGACCTAGCCGATGAGAGTTTTTATCGTTTTGTTAGTTTGAAGCTTCTTTTACTGCACAATAATCATGATCTTTTCTACTGAATAGAACTAGTTCTTTCACCCACTCTCTAAAAAATTTATTGTTTGGGCTTGTTGGGCTAGAAACCCATCCCTATTCTGGGTCTAACCCAATTTGAGTCCCTATCATAATACTTTCACAATAAATCATATGCGGTAAGTTGTTATTAATTTGAATTTGAATTTACTACTTAAATTATTTTTTTCCTACCTATAACAGCCAATAACAACCTACCATTTAAAATTTGCTGTAAAAGTATTATAAAAATGTTGAGGATATAACATTTCTCGTACCATTCATGCTTGATATTCTCAATTCTTGTAGGATTCTAGGGAAATTAAAGCATGACAAAAAGAAAAAAGGATCGGTTTTTCTTTGGCCATCCAAGAACACAAATATAAGATGAAAAATAATATAAATGACATACTATTACAATGATAAGCTTCGAGCCAAACAAAAAGACCGCATTAAACCTCTCCATCTCTCAAAAAATAATAAAACATCAATTAGATAAGACCAAAAAAAGGAGGGAGAGAAAAAAAGAAAAAAAAAAAAAAGAGAAGCATGTTCACATGATTGTACAAGCATGCGGATTGTCATCGCTAAAGAGTGAAGCAATGGCTTCATCGGATGCGACGGCGACTGAATAAACAGCAGGGGTTTGGAAGAAGGTGTGTACGCCTGTGGTAGCTTCATTTTTGTATGTGTCATAATAATGGTTAACAATGTAAGTTGGGTATTTGTAAAATGAGGCAAAATGAGAGTATCCAGGGAATGGCCATGGCTCCACTGCTTTTCCAGCTCTCTTGATTGCTTTAAGAACCTTCTTTTCCTCCAAGGCATATCCTCTCACTGTAATCTTTTGTGTCTCCATTTCTACTTCCACCTCTTCTACTCCTGAAAGCCATGAATCAAAGTTAAAATTACATGAAAGTTAACTTTGAAAGCTTTGCCTTATAATTGTACACTTATTATTTCTTAAATTTTGCCCTCAAAACACCCTTTGTAACAAAACTCATAAAAGTGGTGGTCCAATTAGTCAACTTAAAAAGGTTGTAAGAAAAATTGTATCCTTAATACTTTATTCAAGGAATATGTTAACGGGAGCTCGATTGCACTCGTTAAAAATGAATAAAATAGAGCCTGTTATATTGAGAAGTAATAAAAGTTAACAAACAAATATCCCTTTAATTAAAAGTTGATCGACTACCTTAAAAAAAGCTAGTCGATTACGATAAAAAACTCAACCTTAACTAATTTACTTTGACAGTCCTATTAATGGTATAAAGGTACCTTTGAGCTTGAAGAGAGCTTTCTTCAACTTAGTAGCACATCCCTCACAGTCAAGGTTCGGAACTCTCACCTCCACCATCTGCAAAACCAACATTGCCAAATTGTCACTTCCACATTGTGTGTGTGTGTGAAAGAGAGAGAGAAAGAGCTAGAGAGAAGACAGAGAGAGAGAGAGACTCACTGCAGACATAGTTTTCTTAGCTTCAGAATGCAAAGAAACTGTGATGTAAATTTTGTTAGGAATCTCAAGATTGTTCTATTTTTAGTGAAGGAAACAATTAGAGCTGAGAAGTCTCTGAAGTCTTTATGTAATGTCGGGTTATAACTTGAGACTCTGGCTTAATCGAAGTGCTTATTGAAACTGCTTATAGCTAATAAAGAGAGAGGAGAGAGCCTTGGGTTTTGAAAATGGAAAACAATGCAAAGAGCATTCACGCGTGGAATGGAAAAGTGTGACTTTTAACATATTTTTGCCCACTCCAAAGCCTGGTCCTCTTTTCTGTAACGTTTTAATTAGAAAATGCCCCCCAATGTCTTATGTCACGCTCTTTGTCGAATAATGAAGGAGGACACTCCGGCAAAGGTATTATGACCTATTTGTTTATGTAGGACCTCGTACTCATTATGCATGTCCTAAGTCAAAACTAATTTCCAAAGGTTTTTGTTTATTTATTTGATGAATAAATTTCCAAAGGTTTTAGCGTTGGCTTCCCTTAGAATGTTATCATGCACTTGGATAAGTAATCCATTATCCGGTTAGTTTCATATGGTATGAGATTGATTTATCACATATTCACATACATTATGTTGATTGTGAGTTTGGATTGGTTTATTTGTTGATTTTCTGATTTTATTTGTTGAAAATGGATAAAGGTACAATTGTGACATTCTTAATATAGTTTTATAGGCCTAAAGTGACAACTTTAAATAGACATTTTTAAAATTTAAAAATTTCTTATATAATAATTGGTTTACATTTTATATTATGAACTTTTTTATTATTTAAAATTTGTTATTATGACTTTTTTATACGATTAATTTACTTAGTGTCAAATGAGTTGGTTTTCTATCGATCCATAATTTTTTTAGGTTTTTTTTAGGAGTGGAGAAAAAAAAATGCACAATTCCAATGAGTGTTTTTTTTTTTAAATATTAAAAACAAATCACTTATTGCCCCACATTTACAGCTTGTTTGGAAACCCAAAAAACGAGTGATATCATCCTGTTTTCATAACTCATTATCCAAAATTAGTGGGGCCCACGGATCAGCAGCTGTTTGGACTCCATGATTCATATTTGGTGACTCTGTTTTCATGATCCTGTGATTCAAAAAACTGAGTGACAGTGAGGCAAAATGAAAACAGCTTTAAGCTGTTTTCAAAACTCATGATCCATTACTCAGTGGCAAGTTCGTAAATAAGCAGAGATAGTGGGCCCCTTCGACTTGGTGATCAGATGTGGAATGGGCACGGGTAGACTAACCGAAGCTACTGACTTGTACTGACTTGGTGATCAGATGTGGGTCCCACAAAAATGTGAAAATATTTGAGTTATGTGAAGTGAAAACAGTGGCCAAACGGTGGAGAGTGAAAATTGAGAAATTTTGAGTGATGAATAATGAGTGATGAGTGATGAAAAATGAGTGATGAAAACTGAGTGATAAAAACAGAGTGACCATTTTTTTAAACCAAACAAGCTCTTAGTGATCTTTTTCTTGTTGGGGGACCCTAGGCCTAGGGTAGAGTTGTATATGGGGATTTGAAAAGTTATGCATAAACAGATAAACTCCTTAAAAATGTTAAACCAAAACATTGATATACATAAGTTAATAAAAAAATTGGATGAAAAGAAAATATTCTTCTACAAAAATATATCCATACTAAAATTTTAAAATTATGTATGTTATCAGTTAGAGGAAAACATGAACTTTTTATTTTTATTTTTTTTATTTCAGATTCTTCAACTTTTCAACATATTTTATCTTCCTTGCTACAATAATTTATGGAAAAAAAGAAAAGAAAAAAGAATTACGAAACCATGTTGAAGTGAAGTGTATGACAGAGAAATTGGGAAATGCATAATGTCTCATACGCGCTACAATGGAGAGTAGTCCTTGTAATGCTGATACTTAATGCTCTCACAGTTCAAACGAAACAGAACTGTATCAGCTTTAGCATTGTAAAGGATTTTAAGAACAAAGAACTGAATCAACTTTACTGGAACCTGCATTATTGCTGTAAAAAATTCGATGAACAGAGATATTTGTAGTTGATATAAGCTGGCAATCGATAGCTTTGTTTGTTCAAGTACAACAACACTTTTCTGTCAACGATTCCTTTTAAATTACCTCAGAGTGGTCAACATATTGGTATTTGAATTGAAGATTAATATAGGTAATTTTGTGACTATTTTGATCGTATATTAACAATTTCAATGCCTCGAATAATGAGAACAGAATGACAAAAAGGGACCACACACAAATGGGTGCTAAGAATTGTTATCATCATACTTGTTTTTTATGAAATTTGGGTTAAGGAATATATGGTCATAATTAGAAATGTTTCTTGGGGGAGCACAATGATCATAGTTATAATAATGGTTTTTTATTAGAGGGAAAGTTTTCATGCTGCACACAATGACACTCTACACCACATTACTGTGTAAGTGTAAAACAAATATCATCATCTATTTTTTGATGTTTTCTGTTGCTTTGTTTGCTGCACCTAGTTTTGAATTTATTTTATAATAAAGTTTATGTGAAATGCGATTCAAGAGTCAAGAGACACAGTACTTTTAAGTTTTATGTTGGATGGAACTTTTCCAAATATCTCTAAACTAACAACTTGTAAATATAATTTTGCTTAATGGGCTTCAATAATTTCTGGCTTTCTTCAGTTTAACTAGTTGATTTTTTTTTCCTTTTAATTTTTTGGAGGAATTGATTTTCTTGCGTGAAAATACTGTATAGGGCTTGAGCATAAGATCCCATCCAAGTTTTGGTTAACTCCAGCACATTCTGGAGAAGGGTTTGTGCTAATTGATCAAACAATTAAAAGGTCTTTGTCGCTTAATTGTATAAATAAAATATGAAATTCAGCCGCATAAATTTTTTAAAGAAAAGCACAATCTTAAAAAACTTTCATCATTGACATAAATGTCAAAAAATTGTCCCCTCACCAACCTTCGGCCCTGCTTTGCCATCATTTAGTGTTTCATATATATATATATATATATGATTGGGTTCAAGTTATACTTGGTGTAACTTTAAGTAATGTTACATCACTCAATAACTTGTTATTGAATTCATATTTTGAAAATTCAACCGTTGAATTACATGTTCTATATGTTCTTAACATGTATACTAATTTTCATGCCAATTGGATATAATTTACCATTCGATCTATAAACTCATCTTTTATGCATTATTTTAAATTACAAAAACTTGAATTTAAATAATTGATTGATAACATGGCTATTGATCTTTGATTATCTTTAAAATTTGTAAGCATAGAGAACATATGAAGCTAATGTAATCTAACGATTAATTTGTCAAAATTCACATTCAATTTAAAAATATTTTAAAGTTACACCATGTGTAACTTGAACTCAACCCATATATATATATATATATATATATATATATATAATTTAATGTATATAAGACCTACTCATATTAACCAACTTTTAGGTTGATTTGCATCTTCTTATGTTTCAAATGGAAATGTACAAAATTTAAATCCTCATTTATTTACTTGAAATGTAAATAATAATAATAAAAACACCTATATCAATAAATTGGCATGCAACCTAAGTTTCTATGCAAAAAAAAAAAAAAAAAAAAAAAAAAAAAAACCTAAGTTTCTAATAAAAGATCTATCTATATAAAAATTGGCATGATGCAACCTAAGGGCCCGTTTGGTACATGTGTTTAAACACATGTTTTTAGACAATATTACACGTATTTCCACACACTTTTTCACCCACATATATTTTCCAAAAAACTGAAAACTGTTGTTTAAACCATGGTTTTTAGACCCGGACCGTTCAATGAACTGTAAAAGTAAGAGGTTTAAGGTTTTTAAGGTCGAACCATGATAATGTCATAATTAATTAATAATTATTTAAAATATAAATAAATATATTAAATTAGTAAAAAATGAAAATTTAACTAAAATAGTTCAATATATATATATATATATTTATATATAGAAATTTATTTTGAAAATAAACATTTTTCAACCTAAGATTTATTATGAATTTATTATAGAATTAACATTGCTTTAAATATTAATCCAATACAATAATTTATTGTATAAATATTATAAAAATATTAAGTAAAAATATCATTACGTAAATTTCTAATCTAGAATATCTATGTCTACATTATTTTTACAACAAATTATAGGTTAATTTAAATTTGAACTTATCATTGAGATTACTTTTTTATTCCAATAATGACAACTAATAACAACCCACCGCTTAAAATTTATTGTAAAAATATCGTTCTCTTTCTAACCCAATACAAATTTTAAATCTTTTTCTTTTTATTTCCTCCATTCACCTGCCACTCTAGTGCCAACAACACATCACGTTTTTTTTTTTTTTTTTTTTTGGGTAAACCATGGAAAATGCAACACATCACGTTTGGTCTCATCAAAACATCAACTTTCCTTTTTTTTTTTTTCCCCCCAAGGCTTCCATTTCCCAAAGTTTAATCTACCCCACACCTTTTAAAAAAATCTCTACACCAAGTAAGCCTCTTACTTCTTCATATTTTGTCCTTCTTTCGTCTTCTTAACCTTCATTTCTTCCATCACTCCAACTTCCCAGTTCATACCTTTTCCTTTTTTTACCTTTTTTTAGTTTTCTTAAACCAGTTTACGCAACATCTAGACGGAGTAAAGGCAGGAAAACAAGACAGAGAGAGAAAGAGAAGATGATTAAGAAGAAAAGTTCTAGACAGATAACAAACGAGAGACAGAGCTAGCGAGATAGAGATGATGAGATCTCAATATTTTCAATATTTGACAGCATCTCATAGTGGTTGAAGATTCAACCATGGTGATAAGGTGCTGTGAGCTCCTAAATTTTTTTTTAATTTTTTAATTTATTTTTTAAAAAGCGTTGATCTGAACCGTGAGAACTGTTCATGGTTTTCAAATCCAGGAGGTTCAACCGCGGTTCGAACGGTTTCGTGCTTTCTGTGCATAGAACGGTTCTGGTAGTTTAAAGAACCGTGTTAGTGAGAGGTTCCCGGTTATCTCGGTCGGACCATATGGTCCGGTTCAGATTTGAAAACCATGGTTTAAACACACGTGCCTTTGGAAAATATATTTTTTTAGTTTACCTTTTTCTCATATCATTTGGCCCAATTTTATTGGGCAGCTCATTCCATATTAGCACGTTTTACAAATAAAAAGAGTGGCTCTTCGGCTAAATTATTTGGGCTTAATTAAATCACAAAGTCATGGAGTCTAAACAAACTTTTTGAAAGCCCAAGCTTTTATAGGTAAAAATGCTTCATTTGAAACAAAGAGCAGCCCAACTCATTATAAGACAAAAGCCTCAACTCATGCAAACACGTGGGCCCCTAGGTAAAAAAGGAACCAGACTTGCCAACTCACCAATAACCCTATCTCCTCCACAAGACATAAAGAAAGGTAGGGGTGGTAAAATTGAACACGACCTGTGAACCTGACACGACACGACATGAAATTAGCAGGTTATGGGTTGAAACTTAATGGGTTCGTGTCATATTCGGGTTGACACGGTTGACCCGTTTAATAAACGGGTTAGGTTAGTGTTGAACATATAGAATTTGTTTGACCTATCTGACCCGTTTAATTAAATAACATTTTACCGATATACCCTTCAAACTCTAGGTATATAAACTTATTAGTTGTTGTAGTTTATTTTCTTTGATATATTGTGATTGATTATTTGTGATATTGTGATATGCTTTAGTTTTGAATGATTATTTGTGATGCAATTACTCGTTAGTTCTGAATTTTATATTAAAAATATTTATTTATTTGTTTTTTCATATTTTTTTTTTTCATTTTGATAAAATCTGATAAACAGATCGACACGACTGACCCGTTTAATAAATAGGTTGTGTTAGGGCTGAGAAATCTTGACCCGTTTAATAAATATGTCGGGTTAGTGTTGACCTATATCGTTGAATACTCATGAGTTAACATGACACAAACCTGACACGCGAACACAAAATGTCACTCCTAAAAAAATGCTCAAATAATACCCCATTAGTTCCTCGGGTTTAGTATCTGAGCCATTTTGGGCCCAAAAGTTTACAGAAAAGAAAATAAAAAATAAAAAATAAAACTGTTACACACATTTTTGAACTATATTGAACTATAATAGTATGTAGCAGGGTGTGTATAACAATACCCTAAAGTATAAAGCAATTATTTTTAGTCCCTTGTATATCGTGGCCAAACTAAAAACTGGTATGTCATCATTCAATAAAGACTAGAAGCGACCACTTTAAGTTTGTTATGGACTAAAATCGATTACTTCAAGGTTTTCAAGGTTTTTAGGGACTAAAATTAATTGCTTTAAGGTTTTTAGGGATTATTTCTTCAAAAAAAAAAAAAAATTTTTTAGGGATTAAAAGTGATTACTTTAAACAACCACCTTAAGTGCTAGTGATCCGATCATTGGACTTTCAACACTGACGATTCTGATGATTGAGGCACTAATTTTAGCAATTTGTGCTTGAAATATTTTATATATCATACCAAACACCTAATAATGTTTTACTAAATTATTCTGTATTTGAAAATGTTTTACCGCTAAACAAATGGAGTATACACTTGTTCAACAATCAGAAAGTTTATACTCTTTGGAAAGGAAGACCAAATGATTTTTTTGCTGAAGAAATGAATTAAACTTTCCCCATCAAATCCTTTTTTTTTTTTTTTTTTTTTTTGAGAAAATGGTTGTCAAATCCATATATTGCCGAATGAGAGGAAACTGCCCATACATGTTGGCCATCCTCTTTTACCACTTTTATGTTATTTTCAAACTTGTCCCCAAAACCATATTTAAAGAGGACAAAGAGAAATAGAGAATCACTTAGAACACCCATTATAAATTTCCATATTAAAAAAAGAATACCCATTAGAAATATCATAAAGACATATACAAAATAACCTAAATATCATAACTGGTCACGCTCTCTTCTTCCATCGCACATTCACACTCAAGTTTGCCTCTTTACCTATCAAAAAAAAAAAAAAAGTTTGCCTCTTTAAAATATGTAAATATTGTAATGATCTAAAAACTTCAAAGGTATTACAAAAGATGGAGGATGATCTAAAGTTAATTATTGCATTAATGTGCATGAAAGAGACTAGACTAGCATTAAGTTTTACTTCTAAGTTTTGGATATTCAGTTGTACACCCAAAATTAACCCATCTCTACTTTCTCAAAAAAAAAAAAAAAAAAAAAAAATCTCTAAGAGCCCAAAACTCAGCTGATACAATAGTGTACATCCTATTCTTCAAGAATAACCCTTAATCCAATCTCCATAAGTGTTTCTAATCCTTGCAAGACCTAGATTTCCAAGCAATGAACCATCAGAATAAGTTTAAACCAACCCTCAGGTTGTTTCTCCCATTCAACTTGGATTATTGCAATAGTCTTAAAGTGTTCTTTTCTTAGAACACAAAAGGTGAATTCTAGAGCTAGAGCATTTCTACATTCTTAAGAAAACCTGGTTTAGGAGACTAATGCTTGAAAATTTGCCTTTTATTTGTAGGGAAAAGTAAACAAATACCCTAAGAGTATTGATTTATAAAATATTTTAAAAAAACTTTTTATGAGAAAAAATAATTTTAATAGTTTTTTTATATTTCTTATGAAAATAGTATTAAAACTTTCCGAAAATGGTTTATTAACAATTGCTCACCCATTAATAGGACACATGTTGTTGTTTTTTTTGTTACCGCCAAATAAAATCACATCTAGGAGAGACTTGTAAAACTTGTTGTCACCATGTTTGCTAGTCCTTGAACTTCTTGGAATACCGGTTGAGGAACAACTTGGATATAAATGTGCTTAATCATCTTCTTTAATGTTGCAATATCATCTATGATGAGAACATTCTCCAAGTTAGTTAGGCGATGTGTCTAAATTAGCTTCACCCCTTGATTTGATCTTTAAAAAAAAAATTATCTCCCTGAAATCGTGCTTCCATGCCTCATATAATGCTTCTCTGATTGTGGATAAATGGTTGTTCTCATCATTGCAAGAGTGCCATAAATAACAACCTTTACGAATGAACTGACCTAAACGATTTTTGATTACAAAGGCACCTCACAGAACATGTGTTGTTGCACTTGCACTAACTCGTTGCTTTATTTAAGTATTTCATATTTAGACATGTGGGCTGATATACAATATTAAATTTATATATTTCAAAGGGTAGAGTCTAGCACAGTAGCTTGCTTTGGTGCTCCCGTGCCCGCCCATGAGTTGTTGCACTAAGCATGGGCCTGGTACTGTACAGACAGTACAGTGTACTCCACAAAAATAAAATAAAGAAGAGAAAAATAAGCTGAAAAGGTTGGCAATATTACTACTTTTTTTTTTTTTTTTTGAGAATGATATTACTACTTAATTGATAAGGAATTATTACTAATGGTATACCATATACATGTAACCTAACTCCTCTCAAATTGCTGGAAATTCTAGTTCATGATCAATTTTTTTTTTTTAGAGAAGTTTAGTTCATCAATTATACTACACTAATAAAGATGAGATTGATAAGATTTACCAGTATTGTGTATCAATCCTGATGATGCCGAAAAATCACCAGTGAGCCACATGATGCTCGCACACAGTGAATGGAATCTACACAATACAAGAAAGGAGAAAGACCTTAACAGGGAGCACCGGTGTGGTGCCGGCCAACTACCCTACGAAGGTCAAGTTAGAATCGTTTTCAACTCTAGAATGCTAGAGAGGGTCAATTATGCGTACCTTGATTTGTGAGGGTATTGGGGCTTTTATAGTAGTCGTGGATTGACCTCTTTTACTTGGAGTCGAAGACCTTTCCTTGTAGAAATCCTTTGGAGAAGTCCCAAAACGTGATGGACAAGTCTTTTCCTTATAGAGAAGATCTTCATCAATACATGCAACTTCTAGAATTCTCTTTGCGCTAGGATTCTATTTACCTTAAGATTCTATGGTGTGCGCCGCAAGTATTCCTATCTAGGGATTCTGTCTGACACGTGGCAAATAGATCCGTCTAGGTTGTGTCCGTTCATGATGGATCCGTCCTTGACAGGCCTTGCACACAATGGACCAGTCCTCCATCGGCCCATGGATAAGGAATTACCCAGCCCACGTACTAGGATCCGTCAACTAATATTTTTCCTCTTCAGTTGCCCCCTCACCCCATGGGTTCGTCATCTCTGAGAAAAAAGGACACGTAGGGTGACGGTTCAAGATTGGGATGACGATTGGAAATCCATGGGTCGACGGCTTTAACTTCATGAACTGCACTTGCATCCTGACAGACTGTCAGGAACCCATTTATTACTCATGACATGTGTCGCTATACCACAGGCTGTTGTCTCGGATCGAAGCGTCGCTTCGTCTTCCGTGCACTTCCTTTATAAATATCACCCCTTCTTCTTTCATATCTTTACTTTCGCAGAAACATATTGTCAGAGCGCGACCGTCATCACTGTCAGAGACCAGTCCGTCCAGTTCCTGCACCCGTCGTCAACACCTTCATCCGTTCATTTTTTTACTTAGTAAGTAATTTCCTTTCCGTCTTCTTTTTAATTTTCTTTCGCATTCTGGTATTCTTTGCTTTTCCTTAGACTTTATGCCCCCGTCACCTGTTCCAAAACCCGTCAGAGTCTTAGGTTTTGTCGTTACATGTAGGCAATGTCTAGTGCGTCAAGTAATCAGTCAGTCGTCCGTGACGGGGCGGACTACGAAGAAGTTTACCTGTCAGGTCACAAAGACCAGGACGACCTGAGCGAGGAGAGGAGTCCGTCTGCATCTTCCCCGTCCTCAACAAATGAGGATACGGAGATGGTCGAGTCAGAGGAGGGCTCCGATGACGGTGAAGAACAAAAGGTTCAGTCCGTCTTGGGTGCTGATGGACTTAGGGAGTTCATCATGCTACCAGAGTTGATGGTGAACGCTTTTCTGTCCAAAATCAAGGAGAAGCATTTTAATACAATTAGACCCAACTATCAGATCCCGGATAACATCCCTATCCGTCTACCCTATGAGTCAGAGCGGTGCTATTACGACGGGGTGGCAGGTCTTGGGATATATGAACAGATGTTAAAAGCAGGGCTAAGGTTTCCATTAAACCCCCTCAAACGTGAACTTCTCAAATATCTGGGCCTATCCGTCAATCAGATATCCCCAAATGCCTGGAGGGTCTTCATAGCCATGGAGGTTCTTTATGGTGCTATGACGGATGGTGCTAGGAGGCTGACGGTGCGGGAATTCCTACACTGCTACTGTCCAGACGAAATTGACAAGTCACGGGGGATGTATAGTTTTGTGGCTAGGAGCCCTTTGTTGAAAGTCATATACGACACCCCAGACTCCAATAGGGACTGGAAGAGTCGTTACTTCTTTTTAGAAGGTGAAAAATGGATGAGTCGTCCAGGGGACATGGAATACATGCCTGTCGACACAACTTGGGGTGTGTTGCATCCGTCTGGTATGGGCCCGTCCTGGCGTTTTGTACTCTTTACCCGTCCTGTTGATTAATTGTGTTGTTTTTTTTTTTTTTTTTTAACTCATTTTTCAACAATTTTAACCGTCGTCTTCTTTGCAGTTAGGCGACGTCCACAAGTTGATCTTGAGGAATTCACCTTCCTTGAGAGAATTTTTAGGAATACCACGCCGGAGGAAAGGACTTGGGCGAAACTAGTCACACTTGATACCATCCACTGGTATTGTGACGGTCCTAAACCTTCGCCAGCAGCAAAAAAGTACGTCGCCCGAATTCGCCAACGTAAGTCCATCATGCGTATTATGCTTAGACGGTTTTGATTTGATACCTCTATTGCTTATTATATTTTTTTTATCTAACCTTATCCGTCTACCTCCATAGAGATGGACGATGCAAAGAGGAGGGCTCTAATCAAGGCAAATGCAGCCAAGAAAAAGGAGTCCGTCGCTGTGGACCCTATGAAGCCCGGCTCAAGCAACCTGGCTCAGAAAAGGAAGTATTTGCCAAAAGGGGACCGTCCTCCCAAAAAGCCAAAAGTCCCTCTGGAACCCGTCGTAGGGTTAATGGCTGGGGGTTCAAAGACGGTCACCCCAGCCAAACCTGGGGCTGGCAAAGGCCTTATGAAGGGTCCGTCTGCCCAACAGGAGAATCCACCTGTCCCCCTCCTTCGAGAGGATTCTAAATATGCTCTGGAGAGATTATTATCTATCATAACCAATGAAGACTATGAAGATCTAGGCAATCACTCGACGGAGGCAATGGGCGAGACGGGTCTATTCAGCATTGCTCAGGTAATCCTCCATCTATTTTTTCATCCGTCCACTTCCCTTAGTTTGGAACTAATCTTTCCTCCCCATTTCTCAGGCTATGATCATGTTGAAGGGGCTAATGGGACGGTGCCTGAACCGTGAAACTACACTGGACCGTCTAAGAGATAAGATGACGGTGATGGAGGAAGAGCTGGAAGAACTGAAGGCTGGGAGGGTTTCCTAGTTGAAAAAACTTTCGGCGGCGGAGAAAGCAAGGGACGATCTTTACCAGAGGACGGAGGAGCTAAAAAAGGTTCTGGAGGAGAAGGAAAATGACATCCGTCATGCGAAGGAGGTTGCCATATAAGAATATTGTGACTCCGACGCCCTTCTGACGGAGCTCGAAGTCTCTTATGAGGACGACTTCGATGATGCCCTCTGTCAAGTAAAGTCCATATATCCCGAGCTTGATGTTTTCGCCGTTAATATTAATGCCCAAGATCAGTCGTCGGTTCAACCTGTTCATTCGAAGAATACAGACGAGCTATTTGGTGAGGACGCACCCGTTAACCATGCCCAAGATGAAGGAGCTAATGTTGAAGTAGAAGATGAACAAGCCCGTCGCCTATCTGAAGTTTTAATTGAGGACAAGGACGGAGCCCCTGCCCTGGCTGCATAGCAATAGAGTTTTTTTTTTTTTTTTTTTTTTTTTTTTTTTAAAGAATATTTGGGGAATAGCTTCATGATTCCCCGTCATGTTTTGGGGCCATGTAGACATTTCCCCTCGAGGGCTTTTATTCATTTGTTAAACTATGTTAGGTCCGTCGACCTTTTTGATGCTTTGTTTTGTGGAATGCGTCCGTCTATTTTATTTAAACATGTTTATGCTTTTGTGGACCTTGGTTTTTATTGGTTTTTGACTGACTCTGTTCATGCTGTAATTTTTTATAAAAGTTTCATACTTGGATAGTCCGTCCAGTTTGTGGGCTCCTGGCTGATACATATCCATTTTTGGACTTTAATTTTTATCCTTTTAGGTTGATTCGTCCAACTAATGGACTTATTTTGTACCCGTCTGCTTTGGTATTTTGGATTTTTATCTCTAGGAATGATCCGTCCAATTTGTGGACTTGGTTTTTTCATCCTCTTGGGATGATCCGTCCATTTTTGGATTTAGAATTTTCATCCTCTTGGGATGACCTGTCTATTTTGTGGACTTAGTTTTTTCATCCTCTTGGGATGACCCGTCCATCTTATGGACTTAGAATTTTCATCCTCTTGGGATGACCCGCGACTTTAGTTTTTTCATCCTCTTGGGATGACCCGTCCATTTTGTGGACTTAGTTTTTTCATCCTCTTGGGATGACCCGTCCATCTTATGGACTTAGATTTTTCATCCTCTTGGGATGACCCGTCCATATTGTGGACTTAGATTTTTCATCCTCTTAGGATGATCCATCCATTTTTGGACGTAGAACTTTAGTGGAAAAAACATAGTCGTGTCTGAATATTCTTCTTATTAATTAAAAAGAAAACCATGCGTTTGTAAAAAGTACCTGCCCCATCGGGCTTAAAAAGGCACTTGTAGAAAGAATTGTTCGAACTAAAAACTAGTAAATGGTAGAATCAAATAATAATAAAATGTGAAATTGGGGAAAGTCGATGCTCTTCATGTCGTCTCTACTGGTAGTACTTCCGTAAGTGCTCTGTGTTCCATGGGTGTTATAGCTTCTGTCCGTCCAGAGTTTCGAGGTGGGAGGTCCCTTTCCTCTGCCACGACCAGATCCTGTAGGGTCCTTCCCAGTTGGGGCTGAGCTTTCCTTGGGAAGGATCTTTAGCAGCGCCCATTACCTTCCGTAGTACAAGATCTCCAACTTGAAAGTCTCTATGCCTGACATTGGAGTTGTAGTATTTTGCCATGAGATTTTGGTAACGCGCCAACCTCTGCTCTGCCGTTGCCCAGACTTCGTCCACCAGGTCTAGCTGAAGGCTCAAGGACTCTTCGTTTTTATCCTCATTGTAGTTCTCCACCCGGTAGCTTGTAAGCCCTACTTCCGCTGGGATGACAACATCACTTCCGTATGCTAGCCAAAACGGCGTTTCTCTAGTGGGTGTCCTTGCTGTTGTACGATATGCCCATAGGACGCTTGGTAGTTCGTCAGGCCATATGCCCTTTGCCCCCTCGAGCCGAGTCTTGATTATCTTGAGCAAGGACCGGTTCGTGACCTCGACTTGTCCATTGGCCTGTGGGTGTGCAGGTGATGAGTAGTGAGTCTTGATACCCAGCTCCGAACAGAAGTCCCTAAATGTGCTGTTGTCGAACTGCTTTCCATTGTCGGAGACTAGCACTCTTGGTATCCCGTACCTGCAGATAATATTTCTCCAAACAAAACTTCGAATGTTCTTCTCTGTGATAATGGCTAGGGCCTTTGCTTCCACCCACTTAGTGAAGTAGTCGATGCCAACTACCAAAAATTTTAATTGTCTTATTGCTGTTGGGAAGGGGCCCATGATGTCTAGTCCCCATTGGGCGAATGGCCAAGGGGCCGTCATGGGTGTCAGCTCCTCGGACGGTTGTCTGATCAAATTACTGAACCTCTGGCATTTGTCACAGGTCTTGACGTATGCTTGTGCGTCATTTAGCATTCTGCTCGGATCAACTTGTGCACTAAGGACCGTGCTCCTGAGTGGTTTCCACAGATACCCTCGTGGACTTCTCTCATCACGTAGTCTGCTTCCTCGTGATTTAAACATCTCAGGTATGGTCGCGAGAATCCCCTCTTGTATAAGACATCCTTGATCAGTACAAATCGTGAGGCTTGGACTTTTAATTTCCTGGCTGTGTCTTTTCTGTCGGGTAGTGTGCCAGATCTCAGGTATGCCGTTAACGGCGTAGTCCAACTATTCTCAGAATCTACTTCCTGCACATTTACCCCATCATCGATGAGTGAGGAGTTATGAATGAATGTCAATACCTGTTCGGGGGCAATCATAAATTCTGCTGAGGCGGCCTTCGCTAGACGGTCGGCACGTTCGTTTTCTTCTCTTGGGATTTGAAAGACTCTAACTTTGAGGTTGCTGACCCGATTCTTCACCTCTTCCAGGTATCTCCTCATCCTTTCATTCTTGCACTCGTAGCTGCCATTGACCTGATTTGCTATCACCTGGGAGTCGCAATGTACGACCACGTTTTCTGCCCCTGCTACTTTTGCCAGGTCTAGTCCTGCCACCAATGCTTCATACTCGACCTCATTGTTCGTTGTAGGGAAGTTTAGTTGTATCATGCATTCGATCCTATCCCCCTCCGGGGTTTTGATTACCACGCCGGCTCCTCCTGCGCGCTTATTGGAAGATCCATCCGTGTGGATGCTTTACTGCTTAGCAGTCTCTGCCCCTTTGCCTTCAGCTTGAGTGAATTCGGCAATGAAATCGGCCACAGCTTGCCCCTTTATTGCGGTTTATGGGCGATACTGTATATCAAACTCACTCAGTTCTACCGCCCATAAAGTCATCCGTCCGGCAGCCTCAGGGCTACTCATTGTTCTTCTTAGGGGCTGATCCGTCAAGACTATAATTTTATGCGCCTGGAAGTAGGGCTTGAGCTTTCGTGCCGCAGTTACCAGCGCGAAGGCCAATTTCTCCATTTGGGGGTACCTCTCTTCTGCTCCGCGGAACGCCCGGCTTATGAAGTAGACGGGTCTTTGGGATCCACCTTCTTCTCTTACTAAGGCTGCACTCACGGCCATTTGCGAAACGGCTAAGTAGAGGTAGAGTTCTTCCCCTGGTTCGGACGGGCTAAGCAATGGTGGGGATGAAAGGTACTTCTTCTAATCTTCGAATGCCTTCTGGCACTCGTCTGTCCATTTAAATGATTTTCTGAGAGTGCGGAAGAATGGTAGACATTTGTCCGTTGCTTTCGAGACAAATCTGTTTAATGCCGCAATTTTGCCATTCAAGCTTTGCACCTCCTTAACCATTCTCGGCGGTTCTAACTCTATTATGCCCCGTATCTTCTCCAGGTTAGCCTCTATACCCGTTTGGGATACCATGAATCCCAAGAATTTCCCTGCCGTTACTCCGAACACGCACTTGCTTGGGTTCAGCTTCATATTATATGAGCGAAGGGTGTCGAATGTCTCCCGAAGGTCGTCTAGGTGATCATCTTCGCGCAGGCTTTTCACTAACATGTCATCAATATAGACTTGTACGTTCCTCCCAATTTGGTGTGCGAACATTTTGTTCATCAGCCTCTAGTATGTTGCCCCCACGTTCTTGAGCCCAAACAGCATTACCTTGTAGCAAAAGAGTCCTTGGCTGGTGACGAAGGAAGTTTTCTCTTGATCAGCCTCCTTCATCTTGATTTGATTATAGCCCGAAAAGGCGTCCATGAAGTTTAAGAGCTGATGTCTCGCCGTTGAGTCCACTAAAGTGTCTATTCGAGGTAGTGGGTAGCTGTCTTTTGGGCACGCCCTGTTGAGGTCCGTGAAATCGACACACATGCGCCACTTCCCGTTAGCCTTTTTGACCATGACTACGTTCACCAGCCAGTCAGGGTAGTATACTTCTCGAATAAAATCCACTTCTTCTAGCTTCCTGACCTCTTCTGCTATCGCTCTGTCTCGTTCTTGTGCGAACACTCGCTTCTTCTGTCGGACGGGAGAGGATCTAGGGTTCACATTCAGACTATGGACTATGACTGAAGGGTCAATTCCGGGCATGTCCTCGTGGCTCCAGGCGAAGACGTCTTGATTCATTCTAAGAAAAGCTGTGAGGGCTTGACGTATCAGTTGGCTAGCTAATGTCCCCACTCGAGTTGTCTGTTCTGGTCTTAATTCATCGAGGGTTATCTCTTCTAGTTCTTCGACCGGCTCTACTGTGGTTCGTTGCTCTTCTATGCACATAGTCTGTTGGTGATCTTCCATCTCCAACATGGCAATGTAGCATTCACGCGCGGCCACCTGATCTCCTCGTAACTCGCCGACCCCCTAATCCGTAAGGAATTTAATCATTAAGTGGTATGTCGACGTTGCTGCCTTCCACGAGTTAAGGTTGGGTCGTCCGACAATAGCATTGTACGTGAACGAACAGTTGACCATGAGGAATGTCACATCCTTAGTGATCTGCTGAGGATAGTCGCCAACCGTCACCGAGATCGTGATTGAGCCCAGTGGGAATACTCTTGTTCCTTCAAAGCCTACCAACGGGGAGCTCGTCGGTATTAATCTGTTTCCATCGATTCCCATTTGCTGGAACGCCGGGTAGTATAGGATGTCTACCGAGCTGCCATTGTTAATCAACACCCGATGAACATTGTAGTCTCCTATACGTATGCTAACAACAAGCGTGTCGTCATGGGGATGATGAAGACGTTGCGCATCTTCTTTCGAAAATCCAACGATGGGGCTTTCCCTCTGTGCTATCTTTGGTACGGAGCCCGTCAGCTGGACATTCTGGACCATTCTAAGGTAGGTCTTCCGAGCCTTTTTGGATGAGCCCGTAGTCGCGGTTCCCCCTACAATCATCCTTATGTCTTTGACGGGGGGTTTCGGACGCTCACTATCCCGTCGTAGGGCCTGCTCTTAAGGATTTGGATCCGCTCTCTCCTTGTTAACGAACTTTTGTAACTTACCTTGTCTGATAAAGGCCTCAATCTGCTGTTTTAAGTCGTAGCAGTCGGCCGTATCATGACCGTGGTCCCGGTGGAAGCGGCAATATTTGTCTCTAGAACGCCTGTTAGGATCATTCTTCAGCTTTCCTGGAAACGTTAGAGCCCCCTCGTTCTTGATCTGCATTAGGACTCGGTCTAATGAGGTATTTAATGGCGTGAAGCTTGTAAACCTTCCTCCCGAGGGCTTAGGGCGTCTTTCATCCCTTCTGTCTCCTGTTCTTGGTTTCTTCCGTCCTAGGTCCTGCCATGTATCTTCCTGTCGCTCTCTCTTCCTGGGCTTTTCTTCCTGAGCCAGCAGTGCGTCCTCCGCATTCATGTACTTGGTGGCCCTATAGAGTACCTCTGACATGGTCTTTGGGTCGTTTTTGTATAGAGAGAACTAAAATTTACCCTTTCGCAATCCATTCGTGAAGGCTGCTACCAATATCTTGTCGTCGGCTTCATCTATCGAAAGCGCTTCTTTATTGAAGCGGGTTATGTAGGACCTCAGCGTCTCATCCTCTCGTTGTCTTATGCTCATCAAGCATGCCGTGGATTTCTTGTACCTGTGTCCCTCGATAAAGTGTGACGTAAACTGAGCGCTTAGTTCCTTGAAAGTGCTGATGGAGTTTGGCGTTAGTCGACTGAACCATATCCTCGCGGCACCCTTCAGCATTGTAGGGAAGGCCCTACACATGATTTCATCCGCCACCCCTTGAAGATGCATCAAGGTTTTGAAGGTCTCTAGGTGATCTAGAGGGTCCTTGACTCCATCGTAGCTTTCTATTTGTGGCATACGGAACTTATATGGTAGAGGAAAGGAATTGACGGGGGCAGTAAATGGAAAGTCGGTCCGATTGACTAGGTCGTCAAGGTCGCTGGATACTTATCCCTTGAGGGCGTTCATCATGACCTCCATTTGTTCCTTCATCGCTTGCATCTCCGCGACAATAGGGGGCGGAGCCGTGTCCATGAGGGATGAGAGGCTCATATGTTGTCGTTCTGGCCTGCTTGGCGCGTTGCTACCTTCAGGCCCCTCTCGATCTCTTCACATAGAGCTGGTGTCTTCTTGGTCTTCCCTCTGATTGTTTGGTGCTGCGTTTTTCTGGCGCAACTGCTCTTCTAGGTCGTGGTTTTGTTTGGTGAGATGCTCCACAGCCGTGGTGAGAGTTCGGACCTGTCTCTCGAGTGCAGTTGTAGGTGGTTCCTCTCCTTGGATGTCGTCGGTGGTTGCCATTGAGCGAGTGAGCACCATGCAACTCTTTTGTCAGGGAAGCGATAACACGGCTTTATAAATTGCAAAGAATGAGATTTCTGCTTCCCATAGACGGCGCCAACTGGTGATGTCGAAAAATCACCAGTGAGCCACACGATGCTCGCTCGCAGTGAATGGAACCTGCACAATACAAGAAAGGAGAAAGACCTTAACAGGGAGCACCGGTGTGGTGCCGGCCAACTATAACATATTAACGAAGATGATTTGTCTTGATCATGGAAGTGTTGACTTCTAGTTAATATGTTGATATGTTTTAAGAGTTAAAACATATTGAATTAGACCGCTGTGAGATTTATTATTCTCTTAACGACTGTCAATTGAATAATAAATCTCACGACTTCCTTTTACATGAACTCTTAATCCTGAAAGAATAATGGACCTAATCATGAAGTGTAGGTTGCTTTGATATATCAGGAGTGAGATCTAAGATAACAGTCAAAACCTCAGTATGTTGGGCAGCCACATTTAGTGTTGATGGAACATATATTCTCAAGATGGAATTCATAGTCTCTTAACGGAGATACAAAATATTCCCTTGAGATAAGTTTAATGGGTTTGTTATTCAGAATGTTAGGCCTAACTACTTTAGTAAATAGTTACTAAAGTATATATTTATGAAATTAGATTTCACAAATATATAATGAATAACTTAAAGGATTAAACCGGGTACTCAAGGATTAAGATGTAGTAATTTACAAAGTGGCAGTCTATATTCATAAGTTTGTATTACTACGAATATTTTATGAAGGAGTTACATGTATAATAAAGTCTTGGGATATAATTTATTAGTAAGGCCTAGAGTGCAATTATATTTATATAGTGGTATTAAATATAATTAATGGTAACTTTGGACTTGTCAAGAATTGACAGAAAAGCCCAAGGCTCATTGGAGCTAGTGTCTTATTTGTTCCCTTTTGGTCCCACTTCAAGCCACATACTAAAGCCCAATTGGAAAGGCTCAAAAGGCTAGCCCAATTAGATAATTAGTTTTAAGGAGAGAAACATACAGAATTTAGATATGATATGAAAAGGTTTGTATGTGGGGTTAGACACTATTCTCATTCTCCCTAGAACAAACTGATTGAGAGATCACACTTCTTGGGCATGAGTGGAATTGAAGTGAAGATTGAAAGTATTCTCAAGAACTTCTGATCTTCGGTTTTGAAATTCACCACACCAAGGGACACTCTCTTATTCTTGAATTCTGAAACTTACATAGTACATGTTATCAATTGTGAATGAAGCAGATCCGTTATGCTTAATTTTTTCGCTGCGTACACTCATATTTCCATCATTTTGATGTAGGCATAATTCGAATGTTAAATCTTTTATTTTATACAAGAAAATAAACTTTACCGGTTAATTTAATTGGAATTTATTTCAACTCAAGTTATATTATTATAACATTCTTAAAAAAAAAAAAAAAGTTATACTATAATAAAACTTGCAATCACATTAATAATATTTTTCAACTTCCTTTATTAATCAATATCAAGTCATATAAATAAATAAATAAATAGATAACTTTAAAAGATAAAACTAACATTTAAATTCAAAAGAAACCTAATCTTTATCTACAATAAATAGATAAGATTTATTCAAATACTAAGCTAACAATTTATCCTATTCATTATTTGATTAACAACTCCTAATAACAAAAATAAAATCTTACCATAAATAATAAAATTAAATAAAAACTAAGCACGAGGTGGGCACTTAAATGACTTTCCCAACTGGAAGCACAAGGTCCCTTGTTCGAGTCGTGGCAGGTACCGTGTGGGAGGAGGGTTCCTAGCTTGCAATGTGCCTCTCTTGCTGGCTCTCTTGGGGTGCTAGGGTGAGGTCTGTGGCGCCCCTGTCACAGTAGCTATGGCTCAATCCAACATTCCCTAGCGGGGGGTGCCCCTATTAGCTCACGCCCTGGGGGGTTAGTCACAAATGGTCGCCCCCGCCCCCCCTTTTTGTTCATCAAAAAAAAAAAAAAATGACTTTTTGTTGGTAGCCAAAAAGAGAGCTAATGAAAAAGGTGGGAGAAGACGCCGGAAAATATCACCCTCATTAATACATCACCTCCTGAAATTCGTCCATCACCTAGTAAAATAAAATATGTTCTTTAATATACTAAAATGTATTAGTCGGTGGATTAAAAGTTTGGTGGTCTCCTCCTTTCACATGAGGCTGGGCCCTATTGTTATAGGGAGGGCAATCAGACAAGTCCTTCCATGAAGGTAATAATCTCTCTTAATTTACTTATGATGCAAGGTCGTTTTTAGTATCTGAAAACTTTTTTTTTATTACTCAAATTGAAATTGAAAAGCATCATAATTGAGAGCATTCATGTCCCATTCTTCATAGTTCATATCATCTATTTTAGTCAAATTTTATTCACAAAATTGGTTCTACATCCACTCTTTATTAAATAGAAAAAAATTACTTTTAATTGCAAAAGTTGTCCAAACTTTACAAAACTGAATATGTATGCTCTCTTTGTTATACTTCAGTTTATGTTCACTTTCTTCTAACAAATAAAGTTTTAATCCTTTACTCCAAAAAAGCAAAAAGAAGAGAGAACAGTTGAAATGGTTGGTTGGACAGAGAAATAAAGAGAGAACAGTTGAAAAATGGAGAAGGAGATGAGGAGAAAAAGTAACAAAAAGATGAAACAATAAAAAATAAGAAATGGTTGAAAGTTAAAAGGTGTGGCTGAGGGTGGATGAGATAAGAGGAGCACGTGTGTGGAAGAGAAAAAAAAAAAAAAAGTGTATTTGGATGAAAAAATAAGATAATGGAAAAATAAAATAAAGAATAATAAGAAATTAAAATTAAGAAATGTTACCATAATATTTTTGTAATAAATTTTAAGTGGTAGGTTATTACTATCTAATATTGGTGAGAAAAAAAATAATTTTTTTGATGGTGGCGGTGGTGGTAGTGACAGTGGTGGTGGTAGTGGCTGTGATTGTTGTTTATTGTAGAGAATATATTATTCTATCATGTGGCGGTGGCGGCGGTGGCGAAGGAGGCAGAAGAGTCGGCGGCAGTGGCGGTGGCGGTGGTAGTGGTAGCGGTTGCGGGTAGTTGTAATTGTTGTTTATTGTAGTGGATATATTATTTTATTATAGTGGATATATTATTTTATTGTGATGTTTATATTATTTTATTGTCTGCTGCAGTATGTGAGTAGGTAAAATAGATAAAGTAATTTTTTGTGGTGCCAAGTAGCTATATTTTTAGCTCCACTGCTGTGGATGCTCTAAGAAACACTAAAAAAGGTTACAAGTCCAGTTTTTTTTGGTTACACAATTCAAATATTTTATCTATTGCAAAATGCTACAGTGTCACATGGAATATTTTGTAAAACTTTCTTCTCTTTTTTTATTCAAACAAATCCTCTCTCCTTTTTCTCTATCCCAAAAAAAAAAAAAAAAAAATTCATTTATGATAAATATTTTAATTGGATGTATACGAAAATGAAAAGTGATATAAAGTGTATTAAAAATTTAATATTAGGTAGCTAAAATATAAAGAAGTGATTTTTTTTTTACTTCAAAGTTTAAAACTAGATGTGATCATGTGAATGCTTTGAATATCATATTGTTCTTTTGATTTATAGACTTAAAATTATAAATTGAATTCTTCTTTTTTTTTTTTTTTTGAGAAACCGCATAGTGATGCTATTAATTAGGAAATACAAGCTAAATCAGCTTGGTAAAAGGATAGTACATCAAATGGAACATCTTCCATCCATATTACATAATTTGGTAAATTAACTGCTAACTGAGCCAAGTTGTGTGCAACTGTGTTGCCCTCTCTCTTAGTGTGAGAGTAGGACAATTTGGAAAAAGCTGAAGATAAAGATAAAGAGTCCTGTATCATCAAGCCATAAGGAGCCAAGCTAGGATCCTTAGAGTTCAAAGCCGCCATCACCAGTGAGGAGTCACCCTCCAGTACAACATCTGATATGCCCATCTCCTGTGCAAACTCAAGAGCTTTGTTGGCAGCCAAAGCTTCAATCTCTATCACCTGGAGGAGTTGAGGAACACGAGTAGCCATGGCTGCAATAACCAATCCCTCCTTGTCTTGAACTATGACACCCAGACCGAAACACTTTTCTTCGGCAAAAGTAGCTCTGTCAAAGTTGATCTTGTATGAATCCGGGTCAGATGGTTTCCACCGTACTCTCCTCTTTGTCCTGCTGGGAACCGGTGCTGTTTTAAGTGCTTTAAACTCCAAATAACTGTCATGAGCCCACTGGGAGAGTTGGTATAAAGGACGGTGTGCTTGCTGGGTTCGGACCTGGTTCCTTTGATGCCAAATGGACCAAATGGTGAAGGCAAACAGAACCGGGTTCTTATTGTTCTCAAATACCCAGATCAGTAGCTCACTAAAACTAGAGAAGCTCCTTTGGTTCCTAAAACTCCAAGTATTATCCACTTCCCATACTCCATCCAGCCCCTCACAACTCCATACCACATGCACAATGTCTTCATTTTCTTCCTTGCACCGATCACACCTTTGCTCAGTAATAATTGTTCGACGCATAAGGTTGCACTTTGAGGGGAGTGAATTACGGCATGCCCTCCAAATTAGATTTCTTACTTTATTAGGACATTCAAGAGCCCAAATCTTCTTCCAAAGCTCTTTCTCATGGTCTTGATGCTCCGATACCTGAAAACCCACTTCATCTTCCTTCAGGAATCTATAGCCCGTTTTGCAACTATATCTCCCATCTTGCTCCCATGGCCAATATAGCATGTCCTCCGTTTCTTTTGTAACCAACGGAATATTTTTTATTTCTTCCGCTTCTTATGGTGCAAAAATCCCATCCACCATTGTTGCATTCCACGTTCTAGTGCCCTTGTCAATTAAGCACTCCACTGTGACTTCTTCCATTGATTCCACCATAGGGGAAAGTACCTTAGTAGGATGTTTTGTAGCCAATGATGTTGCCAAATCTTTATTGATTTTCCATCCCCCACCCTCCAACACGCCCCTTCTAGGATGACATCACGGCCTTGTAAAATACTCTTCCAAGCGTAAGACCCAGAATTGGATTCCTTAGCTTCTAGGAGAGAGTGGTTTGGGAAAAACGTCGCCTTAAAGACTTTGTAGAAGAGAGTTTCCTTATTATGCAAGAGCTGCCAAGCTTGTTTCGCCAAAAAAGCATCATTAAAATGAGCCAAGTCGCGAAAACCCATACCACCTACCATTTTGGACTTAGTCAATTCACTCCACCGGATCCATTGAATTTTCCTTCTATTGCCCATTTGCCCCCACCAAAACTTCTTTATCATTGCCTCAATGTCATCACAAAGCCCCAAAGGCAATTTAAAGCAACCCATAGCATAGGTAGGGATAGCTTGGATCACGGATTTGATAAGGACCTCTCTCCCGGCTTGTGACAGCAATTTACTCTCCCAACCTTGAAGTTTTCTCTAAACCATCTCTTTTATATAGTTGAAGCTAGCCTTCTTCCCCCTACCCACAAGGGAGGGAAGCCCCAAATATTTCTCATAAGACTTCACTTCTTGAACTTGGAAGAGATTCTTTATACTTGATTTTGCTTCATCCTTGGTGGACTTGCTAAAGAAGATTGCGGTCTTATTTTCGTTGATTTTTTGCCCTGACCAAGATTCATATTCACCCAACAGCTTCAAGACATTATTACAATCCTCAATGATTGACCTGCAGAAAAGTAGGCTATCGTCTGCAAAAAACAAGTGGGTTAGTTTAGGGCCTCGTTTGCACAAGGAAAAACCCTTAATATCCCCATTCCTCGCCGAGTGTTTGATGAGAGCATGAAGGCCTTCCGTGCATAAAAGGAAAAGAAAAGGAGATAAGGGGTCTCCTTGTCTAATTCCTCTTTTAGGATGGATCATTCCAATGGGCTCCTCATTCACCATGATAGAGTACGACACTGTCTTCACACAACTCATCATAAGAGCTACCCATCTAGCACAAAAACCCATTTTCTCCATGAGCTTCTCCAAATACACCCATTCCACCCGATCGTAGGCTTTACTCATGTCTAATTTGATAGCCATAAAACCATGTTTTCTTGAATTATGTTGCTTCATATGATAAAGGGTCTCAAAAGCAACCATAATATTGTCTGAAATAAGTCTTTCCTTCGCAAAGGCAGATTGATGTTCTGTAATTAAGGAAGGTAAAAATTTCTTCAACCGATTTGCTAAAACCTTAGAGTAAATCTTATATAGGACATTGCAAAGACTAATAGGGCGAAAATCAGACACAAATTCAAGATTATCTATTTTCGGAACAAAAGTAACGAGTGTATGGTTGATGGGTTCGGGTAGGATATCTGAGTTCAACCATGAAAGAATGGCTGAAGTAACATCATGCTGCATCGTCGACCAAAAGTGTTGGTAAAACAAGGGTGGCATGCCATCTGGACCCGGCGCTTTTAGAGGTGCCATCTGATTCAAGCCTTCCTTTACTTCCAATTCTGTAAATTCCTTCATCAAATCACCATTTATCTCATCGGTCAACATGCATGGAATTTTCTCAAGAGAATCCACTTCTAAATTCGGGTTGGAGGATAAGAAGAGTTCTTTATAGTAACTCTCCATCACATTTCCAATGTCATCTTGATCGGTCACCCAAGCTCCATTCCCATCTCTTATTCCTCGAATCAAATTCCTCCTAAGCCTCTTTGTAGCCTTACTGTGAAAGAAAACTGTATTATTGTCACCTTTATTTAGCCACAACACCCTAGATCTTTGACACCACATCCTTGATTCCCGGTCTTGCAACACATTAATTTCCATTCTTAAGCTCCTAATCCGAGTATTGTTCCCACTCTCCATAGCCTCAATCTCGGCCAAAGCTAGTTGTCTCTTTTTAGTCTCTAATTCCCTCCTCACGTGCCCAAAGTTGTGCTTGTTCCACCAAGTTAATTCTTTCTCACATTTAGCCACTTTTTTTCAGAATGGCTAGACTTGGATTTAATTCCCTTGTACTACACCACACTTCCTCCATCGTTTCACCACAAGAAGGATCCGATAATCACATTTCTTCAAATCTGAAACACCTCTTCTTCCTAGGTTCAGGCAATCCCGACAAATTAATCAAAAGAGGAGAATGGTCGGATGACATACAACTAAGATGATGTATCCTAGTTCCTGGAAATTTTTGAAACCAAGAATTTGTAGCCATGCATCGATCCAATCTTATTCTTATGGAATGCCCATCAACATAATGTTTTGCCCACGTGAACTTCGGCCCCACATATCCCAAGTCCATGAAACTACATTCATCGATCACATCTCGAAATAGTTGCATTTGATTATGATCTCTAGGTGCCCCACCCCACTTCTCCACTTGATGAACGATTTCATTAAAATCTCCACCACAAATCCAAGGAATGTTCATTCTGGAATTTAAGCTTCTCAATTTACTCCATGCTTCACTCCTCCTGTGAGTTTCGGGCTCTCCATAAAAGCCAATGAATCGCCATGCATTCTCAGTATTCCCATTGATGATCGTACCAATAAAATACCTATGGGAATCAACAACCTCAATGCTAATAGAATTTTTCCAAAATAATGCTAATCCACCACCTCTATTCAATCTTGGAGCCACCCATTTCTGATCAAAATTAATCTTGCTCAAAGTACGATCTAGTCTTGCTTCCTCTGCCCATGTTTCGGTTATAAACACGACAGATGGATCTTTTGCCTGTATCAATCTAACAAGCTCATTCTCTGTACGTGGGTTCCCAAGCCCACGACAGTTCCATAATAATAAACTCATTGCTTCAGGTAGGGCTGGTAACCAACCTCTGCCAGTATCTTATTTTTTGTTGCACCTCCCTGGGAAACCCTTCTTTTTTTTGGTAACTCAGTTTGGTTTGTTGTATTTTCTGCACTTCTTTTTTCTCCCACTGTTTCAGCCATACCCACATCTGATGCCACCCTTATTCTAGTGTACCTTTTCCAAGTACCTTCAGCATGCACATGATTGACAAGAGAGCTTGGGATCTCAGCTAATGGCATGCGTGTTGATGGAGACAATTGAGTTGCATGGACTGCTGGGTCTAACACGTTAGCTGCATAGGCTGTTGGGCATGGCACATTAAGCTCATAAATGCAAGGCTGACTCACAAAATTTTCCTTTCCTGTACCAACTCCAAAACTGAGTGGCCTTATGATTTTTCTATCATACTTTTTTATTTCCCTATCCAGCTCCCTAATTTCCTCCTCAAAAGCTTCAGCGGACAACTTTTCCTTTGCTGGCTCGGGTTGGTGTAGCTTCACATCACAAGGCTGATTCACGGGTTGGTGTAGTTGGTGTAGCTTCACATCACAAGGCTGATTCACGAGTTGGTGTAGCTTCTCATCACAAGGCTGACTCACCAAGTTTCCCTTTCTTGTACCAACTCCAAAACCGGGTGGCCTTACAAATTTACTATCATGCTTTTTTATTTCCCTATCCATCTCCCTAATTTCCTCCTCAAAAGCATCAGCTAATACTTTTTCCTTTGTTGACTCGGGCTCGTGTAATGTCACATCCTCCATACTTCCCTCATCAGTTGATAGCCTTGACTTCTCTTTGTTCACTTCCTTAAAAGCCGGATCCATGTCTCCTTCAACGTGAGTATCTAAACTTTCCTTATTAGTCCTAAAAATTTCCAGAGCTAGTTTCCCAGAGCGCACCACCACTACTGGTGCCTTCTTCGCTACACATTTTTCCATCGATGGTCCAGCTTTTTTTTTGGCAAAAAAACCAGGAACTTTCTGTTGGAAAATCTGGTTTTGTATCTCATACAAAACACACAGCGAAAGCAACAAACATGGATCTATTTCATTCATGATTGATAACATGCACTATGTAAATTTCAGAATTTAAGAACAAGATAGCGTACCTTAGTGCGGTGAAATTCAAAACAAAATATTAGAAATACTTGGGAACACTTTTAATCTTCACTCCAATTCCACTTTACGCCCAAGAAGTGTGGTCTCTCAATCAGTTTCCAAGGGAGAATAATCGAGTGGCTTCACTCACACATACACACCATTTCACAATGATGTCTCCTTTAAAAAAAAAAAAAAAAATTATGTATGTTTCTCCCTTTATAACTAACTGATTATCTAATTGGGCTGACCTATTGGGCCTTTCCAATTGGGCTTTAGTGTGTGGCTTGGAGTGTGACCAAAAGGATCCAATAAGACACTAGCTCCAATGGGCCTTGGGCTTTTCTGTCAACTCTTGACAAGTCCAAAGTTACCATTAATTATATTTAATACCACTATATAAATATAATTGCACTCTAGGCCTTATTAATAAATTATATCCCAAGACTCTAATGATATCATATGACCCTCCATGAAATATCCATAGTGAACAAAGTCATAAAGAACTGTCACTTTGTAAACAACTATTTTATTCTTGAGTACCCGGTTTAATCTTTTAGTTATTCACATTTATTGGAATCCAATTTCAATAAATATAAGTTTTAGTAACTCTTTACTAAAGTGGGCGTCCTGAATAACCAGTTCCCATTAAACTTATCTCAAGGGGATATTTCGTGTCTCTATAAAAAGAGATTATGGATTCCATCTTGAAAATATGTGTTCCCTCAACACTACGTGTGGTTACCCAACATACTGAGATTTTGATCGTGAATATTAGATCTCACTCCTGATATATCAAAGTAACTTACATTTCATGATCGGGTTCACTATCCTCTTAGGATTAAGAGTCTATGAAATTAGAAGTCGTGAGATTAATTATTCAGGTGACAGTTGTTGATTGAATAATTAATCTCACAGCGGTCCAGTTCAATATGTCTTAACTCTTAAGACACATCAACATATCAACTAGAAGTCTACACTTCCATGATCAAGACAAATCATCTTAGTTAATGCGTTATAGTCTTCGTAGATGAAACGTCCAATTTCATCACCGACTACGAACTATATTTTGAATTTACAAGGAACTTGTGATTTATATCTTCTGTGACTAAATCACATAAACCACATACAATGCATCTCAAGGACTATGATAATGTCCCATTAGTTCATAAATAGTCTCATATAATTAAATAACTTAATTATTTATAACATGCCAATAAATTGGATTTTAGGGCATAAACCCCAACAATCTCCCACTTGCTCTCAAAGACAATTTACTATCTATCCGACACTTATTTCACTTTAGAGTAATTCATAATCACTTTAAGGCAAGGTTTGGAAACAAGTTTCAGTCAGATTTATTGCATAAATTATCTTTTCTACTACTATATCTCACGTACTTAAATCTCTCTAATGAGATAATACGTATGCTTAATGTGCATTTTCACCACCTAGGATGAACACATATCTTGAAGTCCAACTTCATGAATCACAATCAAACTACAAGTCAGTATTTTTATAACTAGTAACCATCAAATCCTCACTTTGGTGGACAAGCATATAATCCCCCATTCTCCTAAGATATTGAGTATATGCTTTTACTCCCATTAAATTAAGTGATCTTAGATTCAATTGATATTTGCTTACCATGCCCACCACAAAATAGATATTTAGCCTAGTATATAGCATAGCATAAAGACTTCCTATTGATATGGAATAAGGAACTGTCTTTAATATGCTCTTCCTTTTATATGTCTTAGGACTATAGTCCTATATGAAGGAACTTCAAACTTAAAAGGAAAGAATCATTTCTTCAAGTATTACATGCTATACTTGGCTAGAATCTAATCTATTTAAGCAGTTTGAGATAGACCCAACATCCTAATTTCTGAATTTTAACAAAATTTAATTCTTAGGATGTGACCAGTCTTTCCCAAGTACTTTATATCAAACTAGACTAGACAACAAAAAAACTCCATTGATGACAATAACTCTACATCAGTCTAAATGATTAGAATGTCATCAACATACATTAAGAGATTTATTATTCTATATAGCTTTACACACATAAGGCCTTTTAATACTTAATCAAAATCAAACAATTTGATTGCTTGATCAAAGATGATATTTTATGATTCATATGCTTGCTTTATTCTATAAATGGACTTTAAGCAACTTGCATACTAAACACTACTGGTTCTTTGCTATGAACAAGTCTAGTTACATCAAATAGATGTCTTCCTCAAGATTGCTACTAAAATAAGCTTTCTTGATATTCATTGCCATATTTCATCTAAATGAAATATAACGAATAAGAGAATCTAGATAGAGTCAAACTTGACTATTGATGAAAAAATATTTTCATAGTAGAACCATTTCTTTCTAAATAAATATTTTCACCATTAGTCTTGACTTTGAAGGTTTGCACCTTCAAATCTATCAATCTCATTTACTTGTAGACCTATTTGAGAACAATAGGCTTAATGCCATTAGGCGCCTCTACAAGTTCTAGACTTTAAATAAAATCTAATTCTATTCACATAACCTTGATCCAATAATCCATATTCATATCATCTATTGCCTTTACATAGGACCAAGGATCAAATTCATATCCTTATGGAATGACTTCAAAAGTTTATCCCAAAAATATGAATTTATTTGGTAATTGATAATCCTCCCACTACGATATTGAACCGGTGTAATAGTTATATATATTGAATAATGTCTTGTGCTGTATCTAATACAACCATCTCATTTCTAAATGTATTTTATAGTTGTCCTACAAAATTCTAACATTTTACTTCTAGAACAATCTACCTTTAAAAGAGCCATATTCCTCCTTTATGTATGCACTGACTTAAAGAAGTCATTGGAACTTTATTCTTTAAAAAAAAAGGAGCCCTAGATCTTATTATCTTCTAAATAGAATTCATAAACTGGGAATATAACAAAATAATAGTTCTAAAAGCCCATCTTTCACCAATCTTGAATATCATTTAGATTAATAAAATCTAGACAGAAGTGCCAAAACATACAATACCAAAGGATGGAAACTTTCTCTTTAAAAAGTAAGACATGTAAATTTCCATCTAGAAGATAATTATGGACAATGCTTATCTTTACCAAAATGGAAACACTTTCCTTTTGGTCAAACTTTTAAGTCTAATTTCCTTTTGGCAACTCCTAGGGCAAATGACTTGTCCAACTGTTTGGTATTATAATTCCTCTTCTTACCACCCTTACCTTTTGGTTTAGGTTAAGAATTTGAATTAAATCATATTGATCTTAGTCTTAGCTTTTAGGATGTCTTCCATTGTGTAGAACTCACTCATCAGTTCAGATAATATAAAAAGAATTTATTTTCAAAACAATCTGAATTGATCAAATGATTCTAACAAGGGCTTGTGGATCATATCCATATGAGATTAACATTTAATCTCTACATCCAAGAATTCCAATTCATTTAAAAAATAAAACATTTTCATAAAATGATGTAGAATTGGAACTCCTCAAGCCTTTCTTAGCACTCAATATGATTCATACCAAATATCTCATTTAGACTTAATATAAAGTTTACAATTGAGATAGAAGCCAATGTAACATTTTAACATTTCAATGGAGACTATGATCACATCATAAGCTATCTTTCATAAATGCATCATGTATAGGAAATTATGACAATGCTGAATCGAAACATAAATATGTACTTCAGCTCCTTTAAGCACCATGTACAAAATTATTTCTTAGTTAATGTGATTCTATTAAAATAGTAGTTAGAGAACAAAAATTTATGACAACTTTATTTTGAGACTATGAACTTAAATACCAGGACATTATATTTTGCAACTACTACCATATAATATGGAACCCATAAAAACATATTATATTAGGTGCAACGACAACCCAATCCATGTCTATAATTCCTTGGTAGCAAGTATATTATAAACACCATGATTGATTGAGAATTATTCTCATTATTAGTGTTATCATGATAACTCTTATCAAACACTAATAATATGCCGTATTAACTTTAGCCTCTAAGTAATAATGACATAGCTCCTTTGGGAGGTTAACATTACACTTAGTCTAGTGTACACCATTATCTAAAATCATGTGTAGCCACATTTCATCTCCCTTATAATGTTTAAACTTGTAGTACCGTGAAATGAAACACCCTCCTTTGGGATTGCGAGGCATATACGCCAAGACGAGGTGCTTGTTCACACTACTTTAAACAGGTAAGTTCAATCTTGTAGTACTATGAAGTAAACACCCTCCTTTGGGATCGCGAGGCATATACGCCAAGACGAGGTGCTTACCCACACTACTGTGAACCGATAATGGAGGTCGTGAGATCCAACCCTTGTATCTCTCTCCCACTAGAAATTTTAAAAACAAGTGGATTGTCCTGAAAACATTGTGATCTCATCACAATTTTAACCCTACACATCAAAAGTGTTTAATTGTTTAAATTCGATGTGATCTTACTAAGTCACGTCACAATAGCGTAACGAACATTCGCGCAATCACAAAGACGTTTAATCATGTAAACCGTGAAGTAAATACCCTCCGCATGGAATGCAAGACTCGAAGTCAAGACAAGGTATCTATTCACTTTACAATAAACTTAACAAAAAGGGTTATTTCAGCACTCCCACTCAGTATTTGGGTTTTTCTTAAATAATTGTGATCCCATCACAATTAATAACCTTGCACTTGATAAAGACTCTAATCTTATTAGAATCACTAACTAAAATGGAAGTCCTAAACTATTTAGGATTCCTTAAACTCTAATAGATCAAAAATTAGTTATAAAGAACTCTATCCTTAATTTACTAGATAAAAGATTCTAATCTCATTAGAAACTATATACCTTTTAATTAGAATTTTAATCTCATTAAAAACCTCTAATTAAAATAAATTAAGGACTTTTAATCATAAAACAATTTAGGACTAAGAGTTCTATTTAACTAACATCTTAGATCTCATCAAGTCTTTTAGTTAGATAATGATTAATGAATGTCCTTAACTTTTAAGGACTATAAAATTAATCACATAGCATTGCTTTTTATCAAAGTTTTAACACTTAGTCAAAAACAAGTGAAAATTCAAAATTCAGTGCCTTCGATCGGTCGAACCTATTACTCGATCGATCAAAAAATGAAGAAATTCATCACAAAGGTTCTGCCTCATTCGATTGATTCTCAATTCCTGTTCAATCGATTGAAATCAACATTCGATCGGTCGAAAGGAATTCTCGATCGATCAAGACAATGAAGAATTTCATCATGGAGTTTTTGCCTGACTCAATCGGTTCTCGATTCCTTTTCGATCAATAGAAAAGCACATTCGATCGATCAAAAGGAATTTCCGATCGATCGAAACTCGTATAACTGAATTTTTCAGAATTTTCCATCAACCGTTTTTTTTTTTTTTTACAGTTTTTGCAATTTTCCATCAAAAACACCTTTTGATTTTATGAATGAAGATTCACAAATCAAACATTAAGGTTTTCAAGATCAAGATCAAGAACCATAATAATGCTAGAAACCCTTGAAAACATAATCCTAATCTCATTAGGAATAAATTTCATAATCCTAGCATTAACATGATAGCATGTAAATCAGCAACCTTGATGCAATACCGAAAAAGATAATTTCTAGTTTAACTTTCTCAAAGTCAGATCATGCATATTTTATCACACAAAGGATACAACCTAATCCATGTGTAATCAGCCCATAAATCATATATAATCATTGACGGTGTACAATACTAATTCAAAACTAGTAAATCAACATTGTCACATATATATGTCATTTGATGAACGCGTAAAGTTGAAATGCTTAGATATAGTTATTGAATGCTTGAAACCTTGAATCACTAATTCGAATGCATATGAAATATAATATACGGATTGAATGAATCCTTTATATTAACACATGCAAGATGGCCATCAAGACAATTAACATTAAATTGTCTTATTATACATCCAAGCGGTGCAATAAAGTCCAACCAGTGCAATCAATTGGTTCATGCACATGACAGTTATTTGAATTACATTCAATAACTATATCCTTGGCAATTACTAAGACACGGCACCATCCAAAAAGTAAATATTAAGCCAAGATGTCCATTTCGAAACAAACCAATGCAATACAATGGTTATCATCATGAACGGTTATCCTTGGCAACGAAGTTCTCTAAAAAGAATTTCTCTTGGACAATAACTACTTTCTTTGAATGGATCCGTATCTTAATTGTGTGGCCAAGAGAATTTCTTTTAAAGATGGAATTCCATATTAATAGAAATTCTCTTCACATCAACGCAAAGTCAATCACCTTCTCTTAAAACAAATTATGAAATCAAAAATCCTAAACGTGATTATATAGAACAATCACTACAGATTCAAGAATCCCATAACACCTAGAAAATGATTTTCTTTGATTCTAAAACTCAATCACATGTTATACAAGCCCAAGAAGTGTGGTCTCTCAATCAGTTTCCAAGGGAGAATAATCGAGTGGCTTCACTCACACATACACACCATTTCACAATGATGTCTTTTTTTTTTTTTTAAATAAAATTCTGTATGTTTCTCCCTTTATAACTAACTGATTATCTAATTGGGCTGGTCTATTGGGCCTTTCCAAATGGGCTTTAGTGTGTGGCTTGGAGTGTGACCAAAAGGAACCAATAAGACACTAGCTCCAATGGGCCTTGGGCTTTTCTGTCAACTCTTGACAAGTCCAAAGTTACCATTAATTATATTTAATACCACTATATAAATATAATTACACTCTAGGCCTTATTAATAAATTATATCCCAAGACTCTAATGATATCATATAACCCCTCCATGAAATATCCATAGTGAACAAAGTCATAAAGAACTGTCACTTTGTAAACAACTATTTTATCCTTGAGTACCCGATTTAAACTTTTAGTTATTCACATTTATTGGAATCCAATTTCAATAAATATAAGTTTTAGTAACTCTTTACTAAAGTAGGCGCCCTGAATAACCAATTCTCATTAAACTTATCTCAAGTGGATATTTCGTGTCTCTATAAAAAGAAATTATGGATTCCATCTTGAAAATATGTGTTCCCTCAACACTACGTGTGGTTACCCAACATACTAAGATTTTGATCGTGAATATTAGATCTCACTCCTGATATATCAAAGTAACCTACATTTCATGATCGGGTTCACTATCCTCTTAGGATTAAGAGTCTATGAAATTAGAAGTCGTGAGATTAATTATTCAAGTGACAGTTGTTGATTGAATAATTAATCTCACAGCGGTCCAGTTCAACATGTCTTAACTCTTAAGACACATCAACATATCAACTAGAAGTCTACACTTCCATGATCAAGACAAATCATCTTAGTTAATGTGTTATAGTCTTCGCAGATGAAACGCCCAATTTCATCACCGACTACGAACTATATTTTGAGTTTACAAGGAACTTGTGATTTATATCTTCTGTGACTAAATCACATAAACCACATACAATGCATCTCAAGGACTATGATAATGTCCCATTAGTTCATAAATAGTCTCATATAATTAAATAACTTAATTATTTATAACATGCCAATAAATTGGATTTTAGGGCATAAACCCCAACACTTTCACCATGTACCGTCGTGTCGGCACAAATGGTGCAGCCTTAAGCTAGGGGCCGAATTGTTGGGACTCCGGTGAGAGGCTCCCTTCACTTTCAACCCAAACTTCGCAATCACGGTAAAGCAGAGGCTTGGAAGTCATTCATATTTGAAGGGCACCCATATTTCTTTCCCACTGTCAAGCGAGATAACTCGCCCCCTGCACAGTGGTTGGGAGATATCAATGGTAACCCGGACTCTTA
Source organism: Quercus aquifolioides (assembly GCA_019022515.1). Classification (NCBI taxonomy): domain Eukaryota; kingdom Viridiplantae; phylum Streptophyta; class Magnoliopsida; order Fagales; family Fagaceae; genus Quercus; species Quercus aquifolioides. The sequence continues at coordinate 18,051,678 of CM032335.1, read as the reverse complement.
AGAAGTTATCTCCCTCTGTTTCTGCTTCATCAATTCCTACGTTCACCTTCCCAATCGCTTCACACAGCTGTTTCGCAATCTTCCATGTCCGAAATATGATTGGGAGGTCATGTACTTGCACCCAGAATGTCACTTTATTGAACTCCATATCCCCCAAGTCCGTTTCCTTCCCATACCGTTGCAATACCATTAGACGCTTGTCAAAGCTCCAAGGCTCAGCTGCCATGACTTTCTCCATCTCATTCTTATCATCAAACTTAAACAATACCATGTGACTACTTTCCTTTTTAATTTTGAAGCCATTTTTTGATCTTTAAATGGGTGTGAAAGTTTTAGCGATAACGTCTATGTTAAGAGCTCGCTTAGTCAAAAATTTAGCTGCTATAATAAATTCGGTCTTCGCCTGGTCCTCCTTGATGTGAAAATTTGAACCTTCACATTCCGAGAGGGTTAGACTGTTCCAGGTTTTTGTAAGCTTTTCCATCCTATTCTAATAATTGTTTCCCTAAAACCCTGAAGAAAAACCCACAAAGCCTCAAGGTAAACTTGTTACCTTGGGGGACAGAGACACCTTCAAGAGAAGGGACTACTATTCTATACTCTAGGAGGAGATGGGAACCCACCCTTCACTAGCAGAGGGAAACCTCCTCCAACCTATAGTACTCACAATTTGAATTCTTCTTCATTTCCTTATTAGAATCAATTTCTCATATTATTCTTCATTTCGATTTATCATAAATTGAATACCATATTGTTCTTATCACATTGTTCTTCATTAGAATCAATTTCGATTTATAGACTTAAAATTAGAATCATATTGTTTTTCATTTCAATTTATCACATTGTTCTTTTTTTTTTTGGAAAGGAATTTATCACATTGTTCTAGCCCAATTCAACTGGATTCTTAAATCTAGGCACCCAAAAATTTGTGAAGCATAGTTGATAAATAGTGTCACATATAAGAAGAAGCTGAAAAAGTGTGGGCTTACACGTTTGGTCCTATTCTCTCTTTGTCACTCACATCCTAGATCTAAAATTAGTAAAACTCTGTTGTCCTTTTTTGAATGAAAAAAAGAGATCTAAAATTAGTGAAACTTTGTTGTCCTTTTTTATACTCTGTCAAAGAGATCTAAAATTAGTGAAACTCTGTTGTCCTTTTTTAGACTCTGTTCCAGTGAATGAAAAAAAGAGTTCGGGAGAGAAAGTCGCATTTGTTCACGAGATTCTATCTACCTCTAAAAGTTTCTTCATTAAAATAAAAAAACCCTCTCACTTCCTGTGGTTCCGTTCTCACTTCTCACATTTTCGGTTTTCCACCTCTTTCTTTCATCATTTCCATATATACTTTACTTATTTTTCGTGTACCCAAAATATCTCTCTCTTTGCATTTCCCAAGTGTACCCAAAGCTTTTATCTCTGATCTAAACAAATTCAGTTACACTTCCAAACACAACCCAACAACACATTTTTTTTCAATCGGGTCCAATTTTCCTGCACAACAACAACAGTAACTGAAATGTTAGGTAGATCATATCACGTCACTTAACAAAAACCCATCATATCAAAAGCTCCAATCAGCCAAGTCTGAGAAACCCAGGTGAGAAACTTAACTAAGGCTTTCCCAAAACACAGCAAATAAATCCAACAAAACCCAGTTGAGAAAATAAAAATTTGAGTGAAATTGTTGTCAGAAAGTGTATAGTTGAAACTCAAAACATAGTGTGAGAGAGTACAATTACAATTACAATATGCATCAGAGGTTTGAGTGGTGTTATTTCTTGCCAAGGTCGGGGCTTTATCGTCACTTCGCAGACATGATCTGGCGGCCATTTATGAAGGCTCCTGCCCGATCCTCTGCTTTCTTCATCTTCCTCTTCTTCCTGATCGCCGGCGCGTTTGTCTTCACGCGCGTGCTCTACCCCACTGTAAGTATTAATGTATTATTACAATACCCTACTACTATCAATGATGGTGTGTTTTACTTTATTCGTGAAAGAAATTTTATACGACACGTCGTTGTCTTCCGCGATTGAAACGGCACTTGAGGTGGTGAGGTTCCACCACCAAATGGAGCCGTGGAAACGACGAGTTTCAGAGTTCATAAAACGACACGTTGGTGTCTGTAAAACTATAAAGTACAAACAAAGTGAATGAAGTCATAAAACGTGTCTAGAAGCTGTTGGTTTAGCGATCAAACAGCTTGTGCCGTTTTTGATCAGTGACAACTGACAACTGACAAATTGCGCGTTGTCTTTGTCGCTAGCAAAATTATTCCTAGGTTGAATACTGTTCGAAGAAATATGATAATAGGAATTTACTAACAGGGGTTTTAGGCATATATTAATAAGGATCCGGTTAATGTGTACCCTTAGGGCACACATTAAATTTTCTATTTTTAGAAATATTTTCTCGAGAATTGAAAAATCTGTCATTACTTTTTCACCTCTCGAGAAAACTTTTTCTAAAAATGGAAATTAATGGGTGCCCTAAGGGCACACATTAGTAAAATCCTATTAATAATCTATTTTAAGAAATTTTGTAAGAAAGAATGGAAAAATAATTCATTATTTTTATAGATTTTTCAAATTTTCAAAAAAAAAACTTTCCCAGAATAGATTTCCAGTAGTTGTGGACAGCTTTCTCTTTTTACTCTCATTTTAAATAATTGTCGTTAGTCAAAATTAATTTATTACTCTCACGGCTTTATAACAAGGCCTTAGGGCATTCCTATATTCTATGATAATCTTGTTGGTTGTTCTTTTGTTTATGAAATGAGTTTTTTAGTTTACTTTTTAAAAAAAAAAAAAAAAAAAAAGGAGTCCTCTAATGACACGTTTAAAGAATGAAGTAAGTTATGTACTTGCCATTTAAGAAAAGTAAAATCAGACGTAAATGATTCTTTTATATACTATTTTTTGCTGCACCCTTTTCTTATTTCGAAACCATTTGAAATATCTAAGCGATTATATTTAGATTTTAATATATGTTTGGTTAGATTTTATAAATTCCACTTTTGCATGATAACGAAACCAAAGGAAGTATATGCAAGTTTTGACAATTAGCTTTGTTGTTAGAAATAAAACAATTCTGAAAACAATGAATACATTCAAAATATGTGGAGTTATTATCGAATTTGTCATTTCTCAAGTCAAAGTCGGCTGCATTTGGATGGTGAAACTAAGGCATAAGTTCAAGAAGTCTATAAGATAATGATTGATTATGTTCTATCTTATTATTTTATTGAGGTAATTGATTTTTTTTTTACCCCTAGGTTTTCTTGAGAAATTTAAAGAAGTATTTTTTACCATGCGTAAGAATTAAATTATTCTTGTGTTATTGACTATTAAGCATTGTGCTACGTGTCTCAGGGAATCCCCAAAATTCCTAAAAAGCCCTTAGAGCCAATTGCGATCCCACTAAACTGTACAGCTTACAGCCTCACACGAACCTGCCCTTCAAACTACCCAACCACGTTCAACCCAGAAGAAGATCCTGACCGTCCATCACCACCCACTTGTCCGGAGTACTTCCGTTGGATCCACGAAGATCTACGGCCCTGGGCCCACACTGGGATCACGAGGGACATGTTGGAAAGAGCTAAAGCGACAGCGAATTTCAGGCTGGTGATAGTGAAGGGCAAGGCTTACGTGGAGAGATTTCAGAGGGCGTTTCAGACAAGAGACGTTTTTACGCTGTGGGGGATCCTACAGTTACTGCGGAGGTACCCTGGGAAAATACCTGACTTGGAGCTGATGTTTGATTGCGTTGACTGGCCAGTCATCAAAACGAAGGACTATCAAGGGCCCAATTTCACGGACCCACCTCCGCTGTTTCGGTACTGTGGGGATGATGATACACTGGATATTGTTTTCCCTGATTGGTCCTTTTGGGGATGGTAAGACTTTTTTTACTCTCTTACTTACAATCTCCACTCGTGCTTGTTTCACTCACTCGCAATCCAACGACTCACTCTTCTCCATAGCTTTGGAGAAATAACAACAATTTTACAACAAATTTTATACAGTAATTTGTTACTGCTTCTCGTCTAATTTCATTACTGTTATTACCTGTTCCTTAAGATTTGTTATAAAAATGTTGTGTCGGTAACTTTATTCATTTTAGTAATAATCAGTTTAGCACAATTAAACCACTATTTATTATAATATTATAAATTGATCAATGTCATACTTGCACTTTAATTTCTCAAACTATTAAGAAATTATTACTCAACTTAAAAAAGTTTACCTCTAAACTTGCTTGGAGAAATTTTGCTCTAATGCACTATTGGGTGGTTAAAGGGATCATATACGTGTATTTTTAAATCACTGCTTATTATAATATTATTATAAATCGATCTATGTCATACTTACCTTTTACCCCCCTAAAACTATTAAAGAGTTATTACTCAACTTAAAAAAGTTTATCTCTAAACCTATTTCGAGAAATTTTGCTCTAATGCACTATTGGGTGGTTAAAAGGATCATATATGTGTATTTTTAATCACATGACATTTTTAAATGAGTCATGTGAATTGTTTAAATAATATATGTGAATATTTCTCAACAATATATATATATATACACACATATATGTGTGTGTGAATAGTCTTATAAACCTCTACATAGAAGGTTGTAGGAGATTCCTTTAAACTAGTTTAGAGAAAAACTATATCTTTATTCAATATTATGGAATTAATACTTTATCTTCTTGCTTGAATGATAGATTTTACTATAAACTCACATAGTAAGATCCCATATAAAATAAAAAATAAAAAATTTACTCCCACAATTAGGAATGGCAACGGGTCGAGTTCGGGTCGGGTTTTTTATACTCGGACCCGACCCGCGGCCCGAACCCAGCCCGTTTATTAAACAGGTTTTTTTCCCATGGCCCAGACCCGCCCCGTTGGGCCCCATTTAGCCCAACCAGATTTGGGCCCAATCCGCGGCCTAACTGGAAAAAAAAAAATTTTGAAATGCAAAGAGACTCACAAAACCCCTCTCAGATACTTTGGCTTGAGACTGTAACAAGAACAACGAAATCCAAATTTCAAAACTGTGAACCTCACATACAAAGCAGATCCATTTACTGAAACTCTGAAGTAAACAAAATGGGAAAACCTTGAGCTTCTTTCACTGGGCTCTCCAACTCCTAAGCTAAACCAGCTAATCCAAAAAGGAACAAACTTGAACAAAAACACAAATCACAACCACCATTCAAAACAATCACAAAAACACAAATCCACTACAACCACATTCAACTCTTCTTTTATCATTTATATATATACACAAAAATGTTTGATTTAGCTACAGAACAGAACAGACCGAGTACATCAATATCAAAAAAAAAAAAAAAAATTGAAGAAAAGTAGAGAACAGAACAGACAGAGACCGACGGCGAGAGCTTGGGATGGCGACGAGAGGGACCAGTGATGAGAGCTACGGCGACTGTGAGAGGTTGGACAGTTGGGCCAGCGGTGAGATTGAGAGTGAGTGAGTGAGCTTGGGACGGCGGAAAGAGGGATCGGCGGTGAGCTACGGCGATGGCGACGTGAGTGATTGAGTGAGAGTGGCGAGACTGAGCTGAAGAGATTGTGAGTGTGAGGCGGCGTGAGTTCTGAGTAACTGCTGAAGAAATGAGGGATTAGGGTTAGATTATAGGTATATATATATATATATATATATAGGGTATTTTTGTAATTTCAAGTTACCGGGTTTTTATTCGGGCCGGGTTTCGGGTCGGGTCTCAGATTTTTTTGATAAAACTCAGACCCACTTCGGGGTTTTTTTTTTAAAAAAAAAACCCATACCTGATCCTATTCCTAATCGGACCGGAAAAATTGTCATCCCTACCCACAATAGTTAATAATTATTCTAAACTATAAAGCTTGTCATCACTTCCTTAATTATAAACAAACCTTGGAATACACCCTAGAGTCCATTTGAGCAGGAGTGGAGCTATCTATTGGGTTGGGGATGTTATGACTTTGAAAAAAATAAATAAATTAACTGCTTTACAAAAATTAATTAAAAAAAAACTAAAATTTTAGACTTTGCCCCCTTAAAATTATGAGGTCATACTCAAAAAAAAAAAAAATAAAAAAAATAAAAGGTCTTTTAAATTCAAATATATAAGAGGTTTGAACTTTTAAGGATCCATTTTTTGATATTTCCCACAAAGACGTCTAATGTTTGAATGCCCCCTCCTTTACTTAAAATGTGTCAAGTACACATGTTTAACTTACTTTCTTTTTTTTGGGTATAAAATTCAAGTATTTAAAATTCTCAATATTGAATGACAATTTCTCATTGAGATTCATATAATCTTATATGAAAGATGATATCATATTATAACTAAAATACTAAAAGTTCAAAAGAGAAATTGAATCAAGAACATTCAAGTGGTGATACTTTATTCCTTTCTCATAAAGCACATTTTTTTTCAATGACATTTTAAAAATAAAACCATAGGTACATATATGCATATATTTTGTGTGTGTGAGTTTGCGTGCATGCTTGTGCACAACTATTTGATGTTCTTAACTATTCAAGGAAGGGATCGTTTCTTAGTAAACAATTTCTCTTTTCTATAACTTCCCTCCTAAGTCCTAACATGACATGTACTTGTGTAGGGCTGAGACCAATATAAAGCCTTGGAAACATTTGTTGAATGATCTAAAAGAAGGCAACAAGAGGATGGGATGGATGGCAAGGGAACCTTATGCTTACTGGAAGGGTAATCCATCGATTGCTCTAATCAGGCAAGAACTCATGAAATGTAATGTCTCTGACAATCAAGACTGGAATGCTCGTGTATATGCTCAGGTAACATTTTGAATTTCTTTCTTTCAATTTTTTTTTTTTATTTGTATATCATTGAATAGATAAAATTTAGATACAATTTCTTATGTGCTGTACCTTAGGTTCTCCAATTAATTTCAACCATATGGTTGCATTGATGAACAAAAACAATTATCCTAGCCACTCTTATAACTAGGCCATATGTCCTTTCTACTCCAATCTATATCTATATATTATTAAAAGCTGAAGCGTAGCGTTTAATGCTGCTGTTCTCACGTTATACCACATCAGCTGCCACGTCATTTTTTTTTTTTTTTTTAAATATAATTTGTCCAACAATTTTAAAATGGTTTTTACAATTTTGCTCTATAAATGCAGCCCACTACTTATTTATTTACTTCCACTATCACTCTATAATAAATCCAGCCCACTACTTATTTATTTATTTTCACTATTACCCTATAATAAATTTGTATAATTAATCCAGCCCACCTCTTATTTATTTAGTTCAACTATCAAGCCTAACCCAAAGCTTTTTCAGTTCAGTTTTAAGATTTTACCCTTCTCCAACCTTTCTCTCTCTCTTACCATTTTATTTCTCCACTACGTCTTCAATCTTTCTCCCTCCCTTACCTTTTCATCTCCCCATTACCTTTTACATTAATATCATCTCGTCTTCCTTTATTTTTTTGTCTCTTCTTATTCACACCCTCTTACTATAAATTTGTCACTATCTCTTCTATTCTATGCATAGTTTTCCCTCACAAAAAAATGGTCTCTCTCTCTCTCTCTCTCTAAATTTTTTGGTGGATTTTTTTTTATTTTTCTTGCATCTCTACTTTAGGTTGATAATTTTTTATATTCTTTAAAACTCTATTTTGGGTTAATGCGGTTTAGTTTTGTTTTTTAAATTGTTGTTGTTGTTGTTTTTTTTTTATTCTCTTTGATTGTTAAATGTTATCCTATTGCGTTTTAAAGAATTCAATATAGCATATAAAAATATAATATTATTCTATTACATAGCATGATTTGGATAATTTGGTATTTATTCTGTTACATAGCATGATTTTTTATAGTGCTCAATTTAGATGTTAAACTATGAGACTTTACTAATTTTTGTTTATTTTCTAATCCTTTATGGTGGACAAAGTATTTTTAATAGTTGTATTAGAAGTACTCCATAATGCCGTTCATTTAAAGAAAAGTAAAGGTTAGCCAAACGAAAATAAACGAATAGGTGACAAATTTTAACTTTTGCAATTTTATTTTAATTATTATTATTTTATAACAATGCCTGTATAGAAATTTAATTCTTAGATTTTGCTAATAATTGTTTATTTGATAATATGTTTTGGGTGGCCGAAATTATAAATTCTACAAAGAAAATAACCTTAATAGATTATCAAAAACAAAATTTTATCCTAATATTGGTTCAATTAATCATTGTTAAGTTTTATTAATTTTTTTTAGTTTACGTTTTTTTGGTGTTTTGGATTGTTCCTATATTACATTTATGATTGTTTCTATAATAAATAAAAATATAATTACGAAATACATTACTCATTATTATATTAGTTTAAATTGTAAATTTTTTTTTAATAAAATTACCATAAAAATAATTATCACGCATAACGCGCGGGTTCATAGCTAATGTATAATTAAAATGAAGTTCTTATTGAAAAGAAGAAATACATACTGAAGAATAGAAAGCAACTAAGCTGTCTCTTCTTTAGGCGTACCCCACACTGAAGCTTTTGGAGTCCACTAGCAACTTTATGGTGTAGGTGGGAGCCAAACTTTTAAGCCAAACCTAAAAGTATACGCTTTAAAGAAGATGAGGGTCCTCTTTTTCTATTTACATAGAGAAAAGTAGATCTTTTCTCGCATGCCAGTAACATGTAAATAGGGATTTAATGGTGAATGATAGAGGAATGGATGCTTCATGAGCATGTGAAGATGAGCAAATTTGTTATGTCACATGTAAAAAAAGTATCGCAACTGGTACAATAGTGAATGTTCATTTGCAGGATTGGATCCGAGAATCACAGGAAGGATACAAACAGTCAGACTTGGCTAGCCAATGCAATTATAGGTGAGACAAAAAGTTTCAATCTCTTTCTGCTTTTTTTGCATGACATGCTTGTCTTTAGTTTTCAGTTTTTATGATTTTTTTTTTTGTTTACTAATTCCATGTTCACTTTATCACCTCTTTTTGTTGACTATGTGCATTATCAATTAGTAATATGGTTTCTTCCTTTCACAACAAACGCAGGTATAAGATTTATATCGAAGGCTCTGCCTGGTCTGTCAGTGAAAAATACATTCTTGCTTGTGATTCTGTTAGCTTACTTGTGAAGCCCCACTACTATGATTTCTTCACAAGAGGTTTGATGCCATTGCACCACTACTGGCCTGTAAGGAATGATGACAAATGCAAATCTATTAAGTTCGCAGTTGACTGGGGCAACAGCCATAAGCAAAAGGTAATATCATACTTAGGCTTGTTGAGAAGATGTCATTGGTGTAATTGTATCCAACTTTGTCATTATTCATCAAAATTTTGAAAAGTAAAAAGTGTAATGTTGGTTCTTAAAGTGTTGAGATTAGGTGTCTGGTGTATGTACATTGGTGTCCACAAGTAGATGACCAAATAAGTATTGTCAGTGCCAAAAATTTTCATAGGGGGATGATTTCAGACAATGAGTTTTGAACTTAAACATGCCTGATATAACTTATAAGAAGCCAATAAGCAACTACTTAAAAGCTTAAAGGCTCTCATAGGTCAAACTATCTGATCATTTCAGTTTTTTTGCAATGTTTAATTTCTTTAAAGCAAAACCCATGCTTGTTTTGTTGCTATCTTTCTATTCATACCTCAAGTACACAAAATTCATGGGACATATGAAGGATACATTACCAAAATTAAAATTTCAAACACAGTTTTGAATTGACTTTGATTTTCATATTTCCCTTTCCCTTTTCTCGATTACTTTTTTTTATTTGATTACTCAGGCACAAGGAATGGGGAAGGCAGCAAGTGAATTCATTCAAGAAGACTTGAAGATGGAATATGTATATGATTACATGTTTCATCTTTTAAATGAGTATGCTAAGCGCTTAACATTCAAGCCCAATAGACCCAGAGAAGCTGTTGAACTCTGTGCAGAGACAATGGCTTGTCCAGCAGAAGGAGTGCAGAAGAAATTTTTTAAGGAATCCATGGAAAATGGTCCCACGTACACTAGCCCATGCACTATGCCTCATCCATATGATCCTCCATCTCTTCATGCATTTCTGCAGAGAAAGGAAAATTCAATAAAACAAGTGGAATTGTGGGAGAAGAATTTTTGGGAAAATCAAAATAAGCAGATATAGAAGGTTTCTTTTTCTATTCTTATGTATACAGATTAATGTATATTTTATTTAGGAGTAAGTCATAGCTCAATTATTTACTCATATATGTCCCATTTTGGATGGTGTCTACAAAAAAAAAAAGTCCACAAAATAAATGTATCACTATTTGATTACTGAGGAAAGTCATAATTTACCTCCTCTTATGATCTTGATAACAGTCTTATTGTGTTGTTTGGTTCAAAGTGTATTATGAATATAAGATTTCAAGGTTAGGAAGAAATTGACCTAGCAATGGTAAGCTGCAAATAGGTTATCATTTATAGCTTCAATTGGGTACGTACTTGGTTATAGGCTTATGTATTTATTGGGTATTTCCATTTACTAGTTTAAGCTTTTGAGTTGCATGCTTTGTTAAGGGAAACACTCGTGCGTAAAATTCAATCAGTTCAATTAATTAACTAGATGCAGAATTCTGTTATTTAGTATTTCCACACGCTAAACTCAGCTTGATTACATGTGCTACTTGAGCTCAATATCTTTGTATAATTACCACAGTAGTACTCTTACTTTTTTCTTTATTTTTGCTGAGACAGTAGTACTCTCACTTACATACAGTCAAATATAGATTTCATTCTCAACTTGTATTCACTATTCACTTTCTTCTTCTTTTCTTGTGTGAACTGTGCTGAGAATTCTGCAAGATTCTGCAGACTTTTCATACTTTAACAACATAATGGGCATGGCAAGGATACTTTTGGAAACCGAGAATTGACTATTGGGAAATATTCTGATTCTCTATTCTTGTCTCAAGAGATAACTATTCAAAAACCGTATGAACACTTTGTATATATGTTAAATGTTACTCAAATTGATTATTTGATAAGAGTTACTTAAATCTTTTTGTTTTAAGCCATTGAAAAGTAACAAAATACAATATAGCCTATCAATCTCCACCTATTGGTTTTTTTTTAATCATAATCTCTCACCTCGCAGATTCAAAGGTGTTTTTCTTGATCTCTTTATCCAGACTCCAGAGAAGTCTCATTAAACTGATTGTAAGAAATTTCTTTGTTCTTAAAGGCCTAGAGTCACAAATATGATGTTGGAATTGGACCATAATATATGAGTTAGTGAAATTCAGGACTTAAGAGGTAGGCAGTTCCAAGCATCTAACCAAATTTTAGTTTTATTTCCCTACAGATCTCTGCATCTCAAAAATCATTCTCAAGCATCCTAGATAAATTTCTGATGGTTTTGAAGTCTCTCAATATTCATTTTATGCACACAATTCTTTTATGATTTGACACAGTTCATTGTTCTTCTAGCTTGAGTAGGACTGCAAGAACGGTCAAATAACCCTTCAGGCTTCAGCATACATTTTTCTACTACTAAAAAAAATTCGACAATTGCTTCTGATTGCATTTGACTTGCAAGTAGTGTTGCTAGAGGAATTATTTTTAGAGACACTGAAGGAACAATTGAAGAAAATAAGCTTTTGTTATGAGTGATAAGGTTGACATTTTACTTTGGATGCAGAAGACTATGTTCGAGTGTTGGTGAGCAAATTGCTTACTAAGTTGCTTCTGAGGGATAACCGCTCAACCACCCACCCAAACATTGAATCCGTAGCAATTGTTGAATGGCACTTTTTTGTGTGTGTTGTACAACCAACATATTATTGAAACTTGTTTTTTTTTTGGTTATTAGGCATGATATTAAACAACAAAAGAAGCTACAAACTGGCCACGGAGGCCAAAGTAGAGGCTACCCGCCTATAACAATACAAACCATTATTATCAAATACAAGTAAATTATCTAATTCATTAGAGGAGGAAACATCAAAAATAACAAAATCCTCCCTCATGTAGCACCCATTCTTGGCCAAATAGTTAGCACACTTGTTCGCCTCTCTAAACACATGAGCTACCCGAACCTGTGTGAGACTTGCCATGAGTGATCTGCAGTCAAGAAGCAATGGAGAAAATTTTTTATTAGAGCTGTCAGCATTATTTAGCATCTCCACAATTACCTTGGCATCAAGTTCCACTTCCAAATTTCTAATTCCTAGCTGAATGGCAAGAGATAACCCATCCCTCAAGGCCCACAATTCAGCCATAACACTTGTAGTGTACCCAATTGATCTCGAGTACCCCCTAATCCACACCCCATCACTATTTCTAATTAATCCTCCACCACCAGCTTTACCTGGGTTTCCAAGCGAAGCTCCATCTGTGTTGAGCTTGTGCCAACCCGGATTAGGCTTGTACCATTTAATAGGAATAACAGCCCTGGATGTAACTTGCTTGGCTTTACTTACACAGTAAAAATACTCCTTAGCTTGGCCGAGACACACCTTATCAAGCATGGTGTTTGGAATAGAGTTTTCAAACACAACCTTATTCCTGTTTTTCCACAAATTCCAAACAGCAAAAAGGAAAAGAAAGCACCAAGGAATGGACCCTTTATGCCTTATTTCACTTAAACAATTATGTTTTAGCCAAACTTCAAAATTATCAGTAAAGGAATTAACAAGGGACAGAGGAACCTCCAAATTCCTCCATAGGTCACGAGCAAATACACATTCACGAAGAAGATGGACTATAGTTTCATCCTGATCTCTACACAATGGACATACCTTGTCACAATTTATGCCTCTTACCGCAAGAACTTCCTTCATTGGAACACTACCATGCAAACACAGCCAAAGGAAATTTGTAATTCTCGGCAAAATATCTAATTTCCAGATCCATAGTCCATGGAATTGCATGGCAGATTCCTCCCCTTGATTTGCCAATCGGTAAGCTAAACTAGCAGTGAATTCTCCATTGTTTGAGAATTTCCACATCATTTTATCTCTCCCACTTCCATGTAATTGAATTGGGACTGCTTTAATCTTATCTTTAATGGGCTGAGGGAGATCAAAAGAAATCAGCTCCCATTTCCAATTTTGGCCACAACACAGATCCGCAACTGTCAAGTTTTGTTCTCCTTGCCTAAGAGGCCCTTCAATCATACCCCTAAGAGAATCACCATTAACCCAATTATCCATCCACACCTTTACCCCAGATCCACTTCCAATCCCCCAAGAAATCCCTTTTTGGAAGATAGGAAACCCCAAGTGAATGGCTTTCCAATTAGGAGACGATGGGAGTTTTTCAGGATCTCTCGATCTAATTCTTGAATGGGAGCAATATTTATTTAGAATTACCTTTGCCCACAATGCATCTTTTTCATGATACATCCTCCAATTCAATTTGGATAACAAGGCTATATTCTTAGCTCTTGCCTCTTGTATTCCTAATCCTCCTTCTTCTTTAGACTTTACAATCTTACTCCAACCCACCATGTGCATTCTTCTTTTCTCATTTGTTGACCCCCATAAGAAATCCCCATAAGAAATCTATTGAAACTTGTTTCACATTTCTCAAATAGGTGCTTGTGGGGTGTGGGGGGCAAAGGCTGAGGTTCAAGTCTCCAGGAGAGAGTTTCACACACATATACACATAGATTAGACTAGGGTAGATTTTCTATCTTGTATCTAAAAAAAAAAAAAAAAAGTTCTGACCTGTGTGAGAACACCTCAAAGACAATTTTTTTTTTTCCTAATAGACTTTCAAAGTAAATCTTCCTAATTCTAGGATTAAGATGATTTAACCTAAGCATTTCATCCTACAAAATTAGAGAAACAACACTCATTTTCCAAACAAACTAGTTTTTCTCTTTTCCTTACATTTGTTTCACTAGAAAATGTTTTTTAGCGTTTGGTACTGTTGACGTGAGGTGGCTTGAATTACCAAGCCCAATTCAGTCTAAGTCGGTCAAGTATGACCGAATTCAACTAGGAATATAATTCCTAGTGATAGCCGACCTATAATATATATATATATATATATATATATTAGGTTTGAGATGAACATCAATATAGAGAGAGAATTAGACAATTCCTAAAACCTAGCAATAGCCGCATAAGAAGAAGAGTAGAGTTTTCTTGTCTTGTGGTTGAGAGAGAGTTAGGGTGTATTGGGATTTGGGTTTCTTGAGAGTGTTCTTGTGCACTATTGTATCTCCCTATTTTTATAGTGAAATTTCTCCGTCGTCTCCGTGGAGGTAGGCAGTTTGCCGAACCACGTAAATTCTTGTGCTCTTTATGTGTGCTTGTTATTTAATTTCTGCTTATTTACTGTTATTGATTTGAGTCCTGGGGTGCTATCTGCACAACAAGTGGTATCAGAGCCAGGTTTAGGATTCAATCCTTTGAACACAGTAAACATGTCAAGCATAAAGTATGATGTAGAGAAGTTTTGTGGTAAGGGAAATTTTTCACTTTGGCAAAGGCGGATGAAGGATCTCCTAATTCAACAAGGAGTTCATAAAGTCTTGCTTAGGAAGGAGAAGAAACCGGAAACGATGAAGGATGTAGAATGGGTAGAGATGGATGAGAAAGCAGCTAGCACTATTCGTCTCAACCTAGGTGATGAGGTCATTCACAATATCCTAGAAGCAAAGACCGCAAAGGAGGTTTGGGAAAAACTAGAAGGTCTTTATATGAGAAAGAATTTGACGAACAAGTTGTACGTGAAGAAGCAACTGTATAATTTGCATATGAAGGAAGGTTCAGATCTGTTGGAGCATCTCAACACGTTTAACTTGTTGAATACCCAACTGTCAAGTTTTGGGGTGAATTATGAGGACGAAGATAAAACATTACTCTTGTTAGCGTCGCTTCCTACTTCTTTTGATCATCTAGTGACTACGTTGATGTACGGGAAAGAGACTATAGTACTCGAGGAGGTGACTAGTGCTATCTTGTCACACATAAAGGTGAAGCAAGATGGCGATGGTTCTCAGGCTGATGGACTTATTGTAAAATCTAAGTCAAGCAATAGGGGTAGAAGCAGGTCAAGAGGACGGAACTCCAACAGGAACAGATCACAGTCTAAATCACGTGCAAAGAAAGATGTAGAGTGCTTTTATTATCACAAGAAAGGGCACTACAAGAATCAGTGTAAAGAGTTGAAAGAGCATTTAGAGAAGAAGAAGAATGGAAAGAAGCCCCTAGAATCAGCTAGTGTTGTTGAAGAAACATCAGATGACAGTGAAGTTAGTGCAAATTTACTTTCAGTTTCATCATAACAATGTTCTATCGAAATCTTGGGTTTTAGATTCAGCATGCTCATATCATATGACTCCAAAGAAAGATTGGTTTGACACGTATAAGCCTTACAACGGTGGTATGGTCCAAATGGGTAATGATGCTACATGCCCGGTTATTGGAATTGGTACTGTGAAGATCAAGATGTTTGATGGAGTTGTGAGAGTTCTTAGTAATGTTAGACATGTTCCAAATCTTAGAAAGAATTTAATTTCTCTAGGAGTATTGGATGATTTGGGCTATTCATACTTATCAAAGAGTGGAATTATGAAGATTACCAAATGTGCTTTGATGGTTATGAAGGGACAAAAAGTAAGCATGCTTTATAGATTGATTGGGAACACAGTTGTAGGAAGAGTTGCAGTCACCACTCCGGTGGAGTCCAGCACTGACGACACAAAATTATGGCATATGCGACTTGGCCATATTGGTGAACGTGGTAAGTTAGAGTTGCACAAAAGAAATTTATTGAAGGAGGTGAAGACATGCAAGCTAGACTTCTGCAAGTATTGTGTGTATGGGAAGCAGCATAGAGTCAGTTTCAAGACCGGCTCTCATACAAGTAAGGGTGTTCTTGACTACATTCATTCAGATGTTTGGGGCCCAGTATCAGTTTCTTCTCACAACGATGCTCAATACTTCGTCAGTTTCATTGATGATTGCTTTAGAAAGGTATGAATTTATTTTATGAAGCATAAGTCTGATGTGTTTGGCATATTTAAAAAGTGGAAAGCACAGGTTGAGAATCAGACTGGCAGGAAAATAAAATACCTTAGAACATATAATGGACTAGAGTATAGAGATAAAGAATTCATAAGATTTTGTGAATTAGAAGGCATTACTCGTCACTTCACAGTTAAAGGAACTCCACAACAGAATGGGGTTGCAGAGAGAATGAACAGAATCTTAGCAGAAAGAGCCAGATGCATGAGATTGAATGCAGGGTTGCCTAAGGTGTTCTGGGCAGAGACAGTTAACACAGCAAGCTTCATTATTAATAGATCTCCATCATCAACCATAGATTTCAAGATTCCAGAAGAGGTTTGGTCAGGTAGACCAGTTGATTATTCGAGTATAAAAATCTTTGGTTGTCTAGCTTATGTGCATGTGCAGAATGGACAGCGTTCTAAATTGGACTCGAAGTCAAGAAAATGCGTATTTCTTGGTTTTGAAAAATGTGTTAAAGGCTACAGGCTTTGAGATCCAATCTCAAAGAAAACGGTGACTAGCAGAGATGTCATATTTGATGAAGCCTTTATGTTGAAACAGAATGAAGCAGAGATATGTGATGATAGTACACAGGAGAAATTAACTGTTAAGGTGGAGTTTGACGAGAATAGTTCACCTAGTGATAAGGGTGATGTTGAGATTGATCCACAGCAGCAACAAGAAGAGCCTTATTCAATTGCTAAAGGTAGAGAGAAGCGGGTTCACAAAGCACCACAGAGATATGGCTTTGAAGACATGGTTAGCTTTGCTCTCATAACTAGCAGTGGAGATCCATTATCTTACAGGGATGTAGAAGAGATGGGGTCACTACAGAGGAATAAGACTTGGGAATCCTCTAGTATGTTAACAAAGCCAGTTCCAACAGACAAGTTCAAGGGCTACTTGGACTTGGTTGATGTTTGCAGCTTGTAAGCCCTTAAGGGCTAAGGTGGAGGCGATGGAGGAGTTTGCTCATGTAGCTTGATCAATTCAAGCCAAGGTGGAGATTTGTTGACGTGAGGTGGCTTGAATTACCAAGCCCAATTTAGTCTAAGTCGGTCAAGTATGATCGAATTCAACTAGGAATATAATTCCTAGTGATAGCCGACCTATAATATATATATATATATATATATATATATATTAGGTTTGAGATGAACATCAATATAGAGAGAGAATTAGACAATTCCTAAAACCTAGCAGTAGCCGCATAAGAAGAAGAATAGAGTTTTCTTGTCTTGTGGGTGAGAGAGAGTTAGGGTGTATTGGGATTTGGGTTTCTTGAGAGTGTTCTTGTGCACTATTGTATCTCCCTATTTTTATAGTGAAATTTCTTCGTCGTCTCGTGGAGGTAGGCAGTTTGCTGAACCACGTAAATTCTTGTGTTCTTTGTGTGTGCTTGTTATTTAATTTCCGCTTATTTACTGTTATTGATTTGAGTCCTGGGGTGCTATCTGCACAACAGGTACTTCAGAAAACAAAATTAAAATAAGTGGTTTCTGTAATGGAAAACAAGTCCAACATAGTGAAAAACATTTTCCCCTTTAAAGAGCTCATGAAAATGTTTTCTTGAAACGTTTAGTACTCAACAAACTATCACAAATAAATTTCACACAATAAGAACTCTCCTAAAGTAAGCTCCACTATCTTTGCTCTCTCTCTCTCTCTCTCTCTCTCTCTCTCTCTCTCTCTCTCTCTCTCCATATGTGACCGTTGATTTGCCATTGCCTGACTGTTAATTAAAATATGTTATCGAATACAAGGCACTTAAATTACTCAAAATAGAAATCCTTTCCTAGTTTGTTTTATTTAATAAAAACTTTGTTCATACAATTATTTAGTTTAATGATTTTGCTGCCAAATCCTCCTAATTTTTCAGAAAAACTTATTAGTTGCTGTTGGATTTAGTGGAGCCCTTCTTCTTTTAAGAGATTACGTGCCAAAAGCTTTGTAACCCAATTCTTCGGCACCTCTAGGTACTTTTAATGCAACATTTAGAGTTCAAATCTACCGTTTTCTTTTCTGTTGTAACTATTAAATTATAAATTAAAGAAATCAATTAAACAAAATAAAATCAATTTAAACCAAAAAAGCTGATGTAAATAAACACCAGCAATACGTCGATACCTCTAGGCAATGGTCCTATACTAGCTACTCCTTCACGTAACTAAACTTTCAGTACCCCACCATAAAATGATCCCATTATGAGCAAAGAAAACCTAGTGTATACGGTATCAATTCGAGGTGTGCGGTAAATGAAAATTGAATTCCTCGCACAAATATTGTTTGTTTGTCAAAGAATATCGGCTCCCAAGAGCTTTGCTTAACTTGATTGAATTTGAATGACACTTGAAAAAACTAGACTGAGAAAAATGCTATTAAGTGTAAACATTAATGGGAAAGGGAGGAAGAAAAATAGGTACTAGAAAACAAATTTTTTTTTGTCTAAATTGAGAAGTTTTGCCCAGCTTGAGAAGTTGGCACTCTATTTTGCTTTGATGGAAATCATTTTATGAAAATCAATTTTAGAAAAATTAATTCATGTTCCTGTGTTTCATTGCCATATTGAAAATGAGTCATTAATGTTTGTTGTAATTGAGTAATTCTTAATACTTATATGAACAAAATCTTTCATTCAAGGAAATAAACCCTAAATGGGAAAATAAATTTTTTTGGGGGCAATTTAGGAGGAATTATTAGATCCACCAGGAGGATTGCTGAGGTGGTCCCCCCAACCAATGAAATAATGCTACTTATACAAATATGTGAGTAAAATTCCTAATCAGCATAAAAATTAAAAATAAAAAACCATTAGGTGTCACATTTGCATAAATGGTAAGTGTTTTATTGGTTAGAAGGATCAAGAGGACCACCTCAACAATCCTCTTGGTGGACCTAATAATTTCTCGCAATTTCGAGTCTCAAATTGGAAAATAGATCTCAAATTTGGAATTTACACAAAAAATTAAGTTGGAAAGTAATTAATTTGAGCAAAAAAATAAAAGTCATTTGGGAAAAATTAATTGTTAGCCAATGGTTGTTCAACGGACAATTAACAACATTCAGGTATCAAGAGGGAGAGCCGGAGAGAGGAGGCAAAAAGAAAGAAATTACAATTGAAAGAGAGTTTTTAATAGTATTGATTCACATATTGTAATAGTTTATTAACAAATGCCCTAAGAGCATTTGTTAATAAACCATTTTAAATTACGTATAAAAAATAAGTTTATAAATCAAATAATAAATAACATCATAATAGTACGAAATTGGCATGAGTTTTAAAAGCATAAAAACTATGTAATTTAATAATTAAATTTTGAAATGTTAAATCACAAAAGATTCTTAGGTAGTGTAAAAAAAAAAAAAACCAAATCGTGGCACCCACAAAAAATTTTGAATTTATACTTAGATTTCCCAAAATTCAGCTTCAATTTTGTTTTTAGTTGAAAAATTCAGCTTGAATTTGCATCATCAAATTCTTTTTCACCTCACCAACTCCACTCACTTTGAAAAATTAGAGGGGTTATTTTGCGGCTGAGGCTGACTTTTGCTGAAGAGTGATGCTCTGAACTTTGGATGGTTTGTTTTGCGTCTGTATCAGGTCCAAACTCAAAAGTCAAAATCCAAAATTGCCAAATATGAAAGAAAGCTTCAAAAAAAAAAAAAAAAAACTCTGCTCTCTCCTATAAATTACCATGCAATTAGTATCATTATCTTGAGCTATCCTTGCTGTTATTTACAACATAATTAGTTAGCATTATCATGAATACATTCCTTTTCTTTGGCTTGCTCATTATTGCAAGTATTCATGCCAACTTCTTCTGCAATGGAGAGTCTGAGGTTCATTGCATTGAAAGTGAGCAACAAGCCCTTCTTAAGTTCAAGCAACATCTTAATGATCCATTAAACCGACTCGCCTCTTGGGTTGGTGATGAGGATTGTTGCCAATGGGTGGGAGTTGTCTGCCACAACGTTACTAGTCATGTCCATGAACTCCATCTTAGTGTGACTTTGGGAAGCGCGTTTTGCTCGTTTCTCAGCTTTTTTTTAATGGGTCTCATATACTGTTTACGGGACCCACAAGTACTTTTTTCAGCAAAAATAACTTTAAAATTGGGTCTCACGGCACTATTCACACATTTAAAAATTATTTTGCTACAATGTTTTCAGTTTTCAATTTTCAGTTTTCAGCAATAAGCGGTATCCAAACAGACCCTTAGAAGCTTTCCTCCTCCTCCGTATGATTATTCAGGTGACGTTGACATATATGATGCTGAAGTTGAAGCTTATGAGCGGTCAAAGTTTGGTGGTAATATAAATCATTCTCTTCTTGATTTGAAGCATTTGAATTACTTGGACCTGAGCTATAACAATTTCAATGGCACTCAAATTCCCAGATTCCTCAGTTCAATGGGGAGTTTAAGATTTCTTAATCTCTCTAATGCGGGATATGGGGGAGTGATACCTTATCATCTTGGAAATCTCTCAAATTTGCATTATCTCAATCTTGAAGGTAATGATTCATATGTTAATAACCTTCAATGGCTTTCTGGTCTTCCTTTGCTACAACATCTTGATATGAGTTATGTAAATCTCAGCATAGCCTTTGATAGGTTACATGATATAAACAAACTTTCTTCCTTGTTAGAGTTGCAGTTGTCAGATTGTGCACTTCCATACATTCCATTAACACCAAGTGTTAACTTTTCATCTTTCACCACCCTTGATCTTTCATCCAACCATTTTGAAAACACTTTAATTCCATCATGGATCTTTGGTCTTCGTAATATGCTTTCTCTTGATCTATCTGACAATGACTTTCAAGGTCCAATCCCTATTGATCTCTAGAACATGGCTTTTCTTACACATTTGGATCTATCTAGCAACTATTTCAACTCTTCAATTCCCTATTGGTTGTATATCTTTATTCATCTTGAGTCTCTCGACCTTGGCTCCAATAAGTTGCAGGGTTCAATCTCGAATACTGTTGGAAACTTAACATCTATCATTAGTATTGATCTATCATACAATGAACTTGGAGGAAAGTTGCGAAGATCGTTGGGTAATCTCTGTAACTTAAGGGAAATCATATTGTCATCCAACCATTGGAGTCAAGAGATATCTGAAATCCTAAAAAGTTTATTAGGGTGTCTTTTGCATAGCCTTGAGTTCTTAAAATTGAGTCATGTTCAAATTTCTGGTCATTTGAATAATGAACTTGGGCAATTTAAAAATCTATTGATACTTTCTTTTTGGAATAATTCAATTTCGGGTCCAATTCTAGAGTCTATAAGAAATCTTACATCTTTGAGATTTTTGAATATTTCGTATAATCGATTTAACGGAACTTTCCCTCAAAATTTTAGACAGCTTTCCAAACTAACAAATTTATTTATTGAATCAAATATGTTAAATGGTGTTGTGTCTGAAGTTCATTTTTCCAATTTAACAAGATTGAACATATTTTATGCATTTGAAAACCAACTGACTTTAGATGTAAGTCACAATTGGATTCCTCCTTTTCAAATTGAGGATTTAAGCTTGCGATCATGGAATTTAGGGCCAAAATTTCCCTCTTGGCTTTGTTCACAAAGTCATCTTTGGGTTTTGGACATATCCAACATAGGGATTTCAGATATGGTTCCATCTTCATTTTGGAACTTGTCTTCTAATTTCAAATTTCTAAATCTCTCCCACAATCAAATCTACAGAGAGATCCCAAACAGTCAAATTATTTTGTCTACTTTTTTAGTAATTGATTTAAGATGAAACCATTTCAAAGTTCCGTTACCTTATATATCTTCTAACTTGACCATGCTAGATCTTTCTAATAATTTATTTGTTGGATCAATTTCTCACCTTTTGTGTTACAAGATGAATGAGTCCAAACAAATAGAACTTCTAAATCTAGGCAAAAATCTTTTATCTGGAAAAATACCTGATTGTTGGATGAAGTGGAATAGTTTGGTGGTCTTGAATTTGGAAAACAACAATTTCACTGGCAACATTCCCGCTTCGATTGGATCCTTGACTCTTCTTAGATCTTTGCACCTGTACAACAACAAGTTCTCTAGAAAATTACCATCTTCTTTGAAAAATTGTGAAGAGTTGGTGATTATTGATGTTGCTGAAAATAAGTTTGAAGGAAGCATGCCTTCATGGATAGGACATAGGTGTTCAAGCTTAATGGTTCTCAACCTTCGATCAAATAATTTCTATGGTCACACACAAATGGGTGCTAAGAATTGTTATCATCATACTTGTTTTTTATGAAATTTGGGTTAAGGAATATGGTCATAATTAGAAATGTTTCTTGGGGGAGCATAATGATCATAGTTATAATAATGGTTTTTTATTAGAGGGAAAGTTTTCATGCTGCATACAATGACACTCTACACCACATTACTGTGTAAAACAAATATCATCATCTATTTTTTGATGTTTTCTGTTGCTTTGTTTGCTGCACCTAGTTTTGAATTTATTTTATAATAAAGTTTCTGTGTAATGCGATTCAAGAGTCAAGACACCCAGTACTTTTATGTTGGATGGAACTTTTCCAAATATCTCTAAACTAACAAGTTGTAAATATAATTTTGCTTAATGGGCTTCAATAATTTCTGGCTTTCTTCAGTTTAACTAGTTGATTTTTTTTTTTTTTTCCTTTTAATTTTTTGAAGGAATTGATTTTCTTGCGTGAAAATACTGTACATGGCTTGAGCATAAGATCTCATCCAAGTTTTGGTTAACTCCAGCACATTTTGGAGAAGGGTTTGTGCTAATTGGGACAAAATGGGCTTTTGCCCTTTTCAACCAAACTAATTAGCCTTATGCCCTCATTCCCAAATTAAATAGGGAAATGCCCCTCTTTTAAAACTCGATTTTTGATAAATCGAGTTAGGTCCTATAGCGGCGTTTTTAAGGACCTATAGTGACGTTTTCAAAACCTATAGTGGCGTTTTGTAACTCGATTTATATGAAATCGAGTTATAGGTAAAAAAAAATTAAAAAAATTGCCTATAACTCGATTTAATGGAAGTCGAGTTAAAAAACGTCACTATAGGTCTTGAAAACGTCACTATAAGTTCTTAAAAACGCCGCTATAGGGCTCCAGATTTTTTTTTTTTTTATAACTCGATTTATCAAAAATCGAGTTTTAAAAGAGGGGCATTTCCCTATTTAGTTTGGGAAGGAGGGCATAAGGCTAATTAATTTGGTTGAAAAGGGCAAAAGCCCATTTTGTCCGTGCTAATTGATCAAACAATTAAAAGGTCTTTGTCGCTTAATTGTATAAATAAAATATGAAATTCAGCCGCATAATTTTTTTAAAGAAAAGCACAATCTCGAAAAACTTTTATCATTGACATAAATCTCGAAAAATTGTCCCCTCACCAACCTTCGGGCCTGCTTTGCCATCATTTAGTGTTTCATATATATATATATATATAGAGAGAGAGAGAGAGAGAGAGAGAGAGAGAGAGTTGGGTTCAAGTTACACTTGATGTAACTCTAAGCAATGTTACTGCACCCAATAACTTTTTATTGAATTTATATTTTGAAAATTTAACCGTTGCATTATATGTTCTTAACATATATGCTAATTTTCAAGTTACACTTGATGTAACTCTAAGTAATGTTACTGCACCCAATAACTTTTTATTGAATTTATATTTTGAAAATTTAACCGTTGCATTATATGTTCTTAACATATATGCTAATTTTCATGTCAATCGGATATAATTTACGATTCAATCCATAAACTCATCTTTTATGCATTATTTTAAACTACAAAAACTTGAATTTAAATAATTGATTGATAACATGGCTATTGATCTTTGATTATCTTTAAAATTTGTAAGCATGGAGAATATATGAAAACAATGTAATCTAACAGTGAATTTGTCAAAATTCACATTCAATTTAAAAATATTTAGTGGTGTAACATTGCTTAAAGTTACACCAGGTGTAACATGAACCCAACCCAGATATATATATATATATATATATATGGAATTTAATGTATATAATACCTACTCATATTAACCAACTTTTAAGATGATTTGCATCTTCTTATGTTTTTTCAACATAAATGTACAAAATTTAAATCCTCATTTATTTACTTGAAATGTAAATAATAATAATAAAAAAACCTATATCAATAAATTGGCATGCAACCTAAGTTCTATGCAGGAAAAAAAATTCTAAGTTTCTAATAAAAGATCTATCTATATAAAAATTAAATAAATAAAAATTGGCATGATGCAACCTAAGTTTTTGGAAAATATATTTTTTAGTTTACCTTTTTCTCATATCATTCGGCTCAATTTTATTGGGCAGCTCATTCCGTATTATTAGCACGTTTTACAAATAAAAAGAGTGGGTCTTAGGCTAAATTATTTGGGCTTAATTAAATCACAAAGTCTTGGAGTCTAAACAAACTTTTTGAAAGCCCAAGCTTTTATAGGTAAAAATGCTTATTTGAAACAAAGAGCAGCCCAACTCATTCTAAGACAAAAGCCTCAACTTATGCAAACACGTGGGACCCAAGATAAAAAAAAGAAACCAGACTTGCCAACTCACCAATAGCCCTCTCTCCTCCACAAGACATAAAGAAAGGCTCAAATAATACCCCATTAGTTCCTCGGGTTTAGTATCTGAGCCATTTTGGGCCCAAAAGTTTACGGAAAAGGAAAAAAAAAAAAAAAACCTGTTACACACATTTTTGAACTATATTGAACTATAATAGTATGTAGCAGGGTGTGTATAGTATAACAAACACTACCCTAAAGTATAAATCAATTATTTTTAGTCCCTTGTATATCGTAGCCAAACTAAAAACTAGTATGTCATCATTCAATAAAGACTAGAAGTGACCACTTTAAGTTTGTTATGGACTAAAATCGATTACTTCAAGGTTTTTAGGGACTAAAATTAATTGTTTTAAGTTTTTTAGGGATTATTTCTTCAAAAAAAAATTTAGGGATTAAAAGTGATTACTTTAAACAACCACCTTAAGCGCTAGTGATCTGATCATTGGACTTTCAACATTGACGATTCTGATGACTGAGGCACTAATTTTAGTAGTTTGTGCTGGAAATATTTTATATATCATACCAAACACCTAATAATGTTTTACTAAAATTATTCTGTATTTGAAAATGTTTTACTGCTAAACAAATGGAGTATGAATACACTTGTTCAACAATCAGAAAGTTTATACTCTTTGGAAAGGAAGACCAAATGATTTTTTTGCTGAAGAAATGAATTAAACTTTCCCCACTATATCATTCTTTCTTTTTTTCTATGAACCACCATATCATTCTTATCCAAAGAGTAGCTGGGTTGTCAAATCCTTTTTTTATTTTTATTTTTTGAGAAAATGGTTGTCAAATCCATATATTGCCGAATGAGAGGAAACTGCCCGTACATGTTGGCCATCCTCTTTTACTACTTTTATGTTATTTTCAAACTTGTCCTCAAAACCATATTTAAAGAGGACAAAGAGAATCACTTAGAACACCCATTATAAATTTCCATATTAAAAAAAGAATACCCATTAAAAAATATCATAAAGACATATACAAAATAACCTAAATATCATAACTGGTCACGCTCTCTTCTTCCATCACACATTCACACTCAAATTTGCCTCTTTACCTATCAAAAAAAAAAAAAAAAGTTTGCCTCTCTAAAATATGAAAATATTGTAATGATCTAAAAACTTCAAAGGTAGTACAAAAGATGGCGGATGATCTCAAGTTAATTATTGCATTAATGTGCATGAAAGAGACTAGACTAGCATTAAGTTTTACTTCTAAGTTTTGGATATTCAGTTGTACACCCAAAATTAACCCATCTCTACTTTCTCCCAAAAAAAAAACCCATCTCTAAGAGCCCAAAACTCAGCTGATACAATGGTATACATCCTATTCTTCAAGAATAACCCTTAATCCAATCTCCATAAGTGTTTCTAATAAGACCTCCACTCCTTGCAGGACCTAGATTTCCAAGCGATGAACCATCATAATAAGTTTAAACCAACCCTCAAGTGGTTTCTCCCATTCAACTTGGATTATTGCAATAGTCTTAAAGTGGAGTCATTTGGGTAAATATTGCTTTTTTTTTTTAAACTAATTTGCGTTATAGTTACTGTTAGAAGTTATTTAGGAGAGTGAGGAGAGAGATTGAATTTCGGCAACAGTGTTGCCGAAATTCAAGAAAAAGTAGGAGAGAGAATGAGAAAATTGGAGGAGAGAGAAAAACTCGAATTACGGCAATGGTATTGCCGTAATTCCTCTGCCCAATCTGCCCGGGTTTGTGCGTGTGAGGAGTGCAATGTGTGAGTGCTCCCAAAAAAAAAAAAAAATCCCACAATTTCGGCAATACCATTGCCGAAATTGTGGGGAAATTTTTTTTTTTTTTATTTGTGGCAATGGTATTTCGGCAATACTATTGGAGAAATGCTATGTCTACAACATTTCCTAAGTGTCAGGTTGTTATTGTTGGGGCAAAAAAGTAATCTTAGTGTTAGTTTCAAATTTGAACCAATAACAACTAACCACCTGTGATTTGTTGTAAAAATATTGTAAAAATGTTGTAGACGTAGCATCTCTCATACCAATGCCACAATTGTGGGGAATTTTTTTTTTTATTTGTGGCAATGGTATTTCGGCAATACCATTGCCACAATTGTGGGGAAATTTTTTTTTTTTTTTTTTTTTTTTTTTATTATTGTGGCAATGGTATTTCGGCAATACCATTGCCACAATTGTGGGGAAATTTTTTTATTTTTTTATTTTTTTATTTGTGGCAATGGTATTTCGGCAATACCATTGCCACAATTGGGAAAAAAAAGTTTTTTTTTTTTCCTCCAATTTTCGACAATGGCACTGCCACAATTGCCATAAGGAGCAACTTGATTCTTATTCTAAAATAGAGGACAACATTATTTTTTTGACCGATGTAGTGTGTATGTTATGTTCTTTTCTTTATTGTAAAAGTACCAAATTTCCCACAATTGTGGCAATGGTATTGCCGAAATACCATTGCCACAAATAAAAAAAAATAAAAAAAAAAAAAAAAAAAAAAATTCCCACAATTGTGGCAATGGTATTGCCGAAATACCATTGCCACAAATAAAATAATAAAAAAAAAAAATTTCCCCACAATTGCATAAATAAATAAATAAATAATTCCCACAATTGTGGCAATGGTATTGCCGAAATACCATTGCTACAAATAAAAAATAAAAAAAAAAATTTCCCACAATTGTGGCAATGGTATTGCCGAAATACCATTGCCACAAATAAAAAATTTCCCCACAATTTCGGCAATGGTATTGCCAAAATTGTGGGATTTTTTTTTTTTTTTTTTTTTTGGCACTCACACATTGCACTCCTCACACGCACAAACCCGGGCAGATTGGGCAGAGGAATTACGGCAATACCATTGCCGTAATTCGAGTTTTTCTCTCTCCTCCAATATTCTCATTCTCTCTCCTACTTTTTCTTGAATTTCGGCAACACTGTTGCCGAAATTCAATCTCTCTCCTCACTTTCCTAAATAACTTCTAACAGTAACTATAACGCAAATTAGTTTTAAAAAAAGCAATATTTACCCAAATGACTCAGGTGGAATTCTAGAGCTAGAGCATTTCTACATTCTTAAGAAAACCTAGTTTAGGAGACTAATGCTTGAAAATTTGCCTTTTATTTGTAGAGAAAAGTAAACAAATGCCCTAAGAGTAATGATTTAGAAAATATTTAAAAAAAACTTTTTATGAGAAAAAAAAAATTTGACAGTTTTTTATATTTCTTATGAAAATGGTATCAAAATTTTCTTAAAATAGTTTATTAACAATTGCTCACCTATTAATAGGACACGTGTTGTTTTTTTTTTTTTTTGGTTACCGCCAAATAAAATCACATCTAGGAGAGGCTTGTAAAACTTGTTGTCACCATGTTTGCTAGTCCTTGAACTTCTTGGAATACCGGTTGAGGAGCAACTTGGATATAAATGTGCTTAAATCATCTTCTTTAATGTTGCAATATCATCTATGATGAGAACATTCTCCAAGTTAGTTAGGCGATGTGTCTAAATTAGCTTCGCCCCTTGATTTGATCTTAGAAAAAAGATTATCTTCCTAAAACCGTGCTTCCATGCCTTATATAATGCTTCTCTAATTGTAGATAAATAGTTATTCTCATCATTGTAAGAGTGCCATAAATAACAACCTTTACAAACGGACTGACCTAAATGATTTTTGATCACAAAGGTACCTCACAGATCATGTGTTGTTGCACTTGCACTAACATTGTTTTATTTAAGTATGTGTTTAATATTTAATATTTAGACATGTGGGCTGATATACAATATTAAATTTATATATTTCAACGAATCAAAAAAAAAAAAATTATATATTTCAAAGGGTAGAGTCCAGCATAGTAGCTTGCTTTGGGGCTCTCGTGCCCTTGTGCATCGCCCATGTGCTGTTGCACTAAGCATGGGCCTGGTACTGTACAGACAGTACAGTGTACTCCCCAAAAAATAAAATAAAGAAGAGAAAAATAAGCTGAAAAGGTTAGCAATATTACTACTTAATTAATAAAGAATTATTACTAATGGTATACCATATGCATATACATGTAACCTAGCTCCTCTCAAATTGCTGGAAATTCTAGTTCATGATCAATTTTTTTTTTTTTTAGAGAAGTTTAGTTCATCAATTATACTATACTTATAAAGATGAGATTGATAAACCAGTATTGTGTATCAATCCAATTCGGATGGTCCATGGTTTTGTTTTGTTTCTCCTATAATAAGTGGAAATGGAGAATTTCAACTTAATCTTATAAGAAAAATCTTTAGATAATTGGTCTATCCCTCTTTTCAATGTAACCAAACAACAAAATCTGAATCTGTGAAAATTTCTTATTGACATGAAGAGTCCCCTTTTGTTCAACTTCTTTGATTCCTATTATTATGCAAATTGAACAAAAGTAAATCTAATTTTATATATTTAGAAAAGAGAAAATTTTGATGTGAAGAAAACAATAAAAGAAAGGCTTTTCAGAGATGATCTTTTATCTTTTAGACCTAGGAAATGTTTATTTTAGCTTTAAATTTAAGTTTATTTCTACGTTTGGTTTATGTAAAGTGTACAATTTTTAAATTTTTACTTTTTTTTTTCCTTCAGGTGTAATTGTAATTTTGTATATAACATTTTTTTTTTTGTTGAGATAACTTTTTTTTTTATAGGTTATTATTTTTTAAACAAAATAAGTCAATAAAAAAAAAGGTCATATAAAGCACACTGTAAATATAAATTGAAAGATCATGATAAAGAATTTCTCTACCGTATTCTCTACTAGTTTCACCGAATTTTCCATTACTCAATGTCCAATACTATAATGGAGAAAAAAGTTGATCGAAAAATTAAATGAGAAGTGAGAACCTTTCAAGTAGAAGTGGAGAAAATCTCTCCCTAGTACAATTAATTTCTTTGCAAATTTAATTTGATTGTCACAACTACCACATGCCTAACATAAAGAGCCCAGGTAGCTGAGGGCGACTGAGGCAGCCCTATTATGTTAATTTATGTATCATGTAGAGCTATGCAAAAGAAATTTCGTACAAATGACATTCACTTCAATACGGCGCATAAATGTTATGGTATAAAAGCTTGAAATTCAAGTGAGCAGAATTTAATTAGATTTACCACTTTTCCAGCCATACTTATTAAAGAACATATCCTTGTTCGTGACCAAATTCACCATTAATGTTAAAAAATAGAACGTCACTACAGTTTTGAAGTGCCTAATAGTTTTTATCTTTCAATCCAAGTTATCAATTTATGCTGTGTCCACTGTCCACTATCCACTCTATGATTATTATTACCCTTAATGGCTTTATCATTATGTCAAAATATTAATTAATTTTTTGATGTAGGCATAATTCAAATATCAGATCTTTTATTTTATACAATAAAAAAAACTTTACTGGTTAATCTAATCTATTTCAACTCAAGTTATATTATTAAAACTTACAATCACATCAATAATATTTTTACAACTCTCTTTATAAATTAACATCAAGTCTGTTTCTCAAAAAAAAAAAACATCAAGTCATCTATTTAGAGGATTTTACAAGATAAAGCTAATATTTAAATTCAAAAGAAACCTAATTTTTATCTACAATAGATAGATAAGATTTATTCAAATACTAAGCTAACAATTTATCCTATTCATTATTTGATTACCAACTCCTAATAACAAAAATAAAATCTTAAATATTAAAATTAAATAAGAACTAAGCACGTACCAAGAAGGATCTTAAATTACTTTTTAAGAGAGAGCTAGTGAAAAAGGTGGGGAAGATACCGGAAAATATCACCCTTATTAGTACATCACCCCCTAAGATTCTTCCATCACCTACCTAGTAAAATAAAATATGATCTTTAATATACTAAAAAGTATTAGTCGGTGGATTAAAAGTTTGGTGTTCTCCTCCTTTCACATGGGGCTGGGCCCTATTGTTATAGGGAGGGCAAGCAAACAAGTCGTTCCATGAAGGTAATAATCTCTCTTAATTTACTTATGATGCAAGGTTGTTTTTAGGATCTGACCCTTCAAAACCTTTTTTTTTTTTATTACTCAAATTGAAATTGAAAAGAATCATAATTGAGAGCATTCATGTCCCATTCTTCATAGTTCATATCATCTATTTTAGTCAAATTTTATTCACAAAATTGGTTCTTCATCCAGAAAAAAAATGACTTTTAATTGCAAAAGTTGTCCAAACTTTACAAAACTGAATATGTATGCTCTCTTTGTTATACTTCTGTTTCTGTACGCTTTCTTCTAACAAATAAAGTTTTTATCCTTTACTCCAAAAAAGCAACAAGAGCTAAAGAAGAATGCTCTTAAGGAACACTAAAAAAGGTTACATGTTCAGTTTTTGTTACACAATTCAAATATTTTATCTTTTGCAAAATGCTACAGTGTCACATGGAATATTTTGTAAAACTTTGTTCTCTTTTTTTATTCAAACAAATCCTCTCTCCTTTTTCTCTATTTCCCCCCCCCCCCCTCCCCCCCAAAAAAAAAAAAAATCATTTTATGATAAATATTTTAATTGGATGTATACGAAAATGAAAAGTGATATATATATATATATATATATAGTGTGTTAAAAATTTAATATTAGGTAGCTAAAATATAAAGTTCAAAAATAGATGTGATCATGTGAATGCTTTGAATATCATATTGTTCTTTCGATTTATAGACTTAAAATTATAAATTGAATTCTTCTTCATTTCCTTATTACATCTAAATTATTATTCTTTCTTTTTTTTTCGACATCTTAATTAGAATCAATTTTTAGAAATTTCTTTTAAATCATAAGGAGAACTCTTGGTACTAATATGAGAACAACTTTTTTATATTTCTCTAACTAAATTAGACATTCCTTGTATCCTCGTATGCAGTTCTGTATATGCAAAAT
The DNA here is from genome assembly GCA_019022515.1 of Quercus aquifolioides. NCBI lineage: Eukaryota > Viridiplantae > Streptophyta > Magnoliopsida > Fagales > Fagaceae > Quercus > Quercus aquifolioides. The sequence continues at coordinate 18,020,166 of CM032335.1, read as the reverse complement.
AAAGCAACAAAATCGCTTCTATCAAACTAATAAGACCAAATAGTATGCCAAATTCAACAGCCACATAACTGGATTCTTAAATCTAGGCACCCAAAAATTTGTGAAACATAATTGATAAATAGTGTCACATATTGTGTGTTTGGAACACACGTTTTTGCATTTTATTGAAAAATGGTCTATAAGTACGGAATTCAACAAAAAAATCTTTAAAATTAAGTCTTACGATACTATTTACATATTTAAAAATTATTTTATTGTGATATTTTTAATTTTTATTAACAAGCACGTTGAAACAATCCCATAAGAAGAAGCTGAAAAAGTGGGGGCTTACACATTTGGCCCTACTCCCTCTTTGTCACTCACATCCTAGATCTAAAATTAGTGAAACTCTGTTGTCCTTTTTTAAACTCTGTTCCAGTGAATGAAAAAAAGAGTTTGGGAGAGAAAGTCACATTTGCTCACGAGATTCTATCTACCTCTAAAAGTTTCCTTATTAAAATAAAAATAAACCCTCTCACTTCTCACATCTTCCACCTCTTCCTTTCATCATTTCCATACTTTACTTTTTCGTGGTACCCAAAATATCTCTCTCTTTGCATTTCCCTTTCCCTTGATTTGTCAGTGTACCCAAAGCTTTTATCTCTGATCTAAACAAATTCAGTTACATTTACCGAACACAATCCAACACATTTTTTTCTCAACCAGTTCCATTTTTCCTGCACAACAACAATAGTAACTGAAACTGAAATGTTTGGTAGATCATATCACGTCACTTAACAAAAACCCATCGTATCAAAAGCTCCCCAATCAGCCAAGTCTGATAAACCCAGTTTGAGAAACTAAAAGTTTGAGTGAAGTTGTTGTCTTGTCAGAAAGTGTATAGCATGAGAGAGTACAATTACAATTACAATTACAATATGCATCAGAGGTTTGAGTGGTGTTATTTCTTGCCAAGGTCGGGGCTTTGTCGTCACTTCGCAGACATGATCTGGCGGCCATTTATGAAGGCTCCTGCCCGATCCTCTGCTTTCTTCATCTTCCTCTTCTTCCTGATCGCCGGCGCTTTTGTCTTCACGCGCGTGCTCTACACCACTGTAAGTATTAATGTATTATTATAATAATACTCTACTACTATCAATTATTGTGCTTTACTTTATTCGTGAAAGAAATTTTACACGACACGTCGTTGTCTTCCGCGATTGAAACGGCACTTGAAGGTGGTGAGGTTACACCACCATATGGAGCCGAATCGCACTGGAAACGACGACTTTCAGAGTTCATAAAACGACACGTTGGTGTCTGTAAATGCATACACTACACGTGGCGGGTGTTATTGTGGAGCAAGATAGATTTTCTAGGCCTAAACACGCGGCTTGATCAGTGTCTGTTAAGTTGGCTGTCAAACCACTCGGTCTTAGACTTCCACAAAGGAGGTAGTCATTAATGGGGGACACTCATCACCACGTGGGGACCACTGTTAGTGACGATTAAGTCTAATCTCACAATAATTTTCGCAACTTTAGCTCCAATTCACCGAAGTGTTGAGTTGCAAATGGTCAAACAAAAATAATGGGTCTATGTGAATCGACCATTTCAACTTGTCATGTAGTCAAATTGTGATAATAGTTATGGTGATAAAGTTACTTGTTGTTGAGCCGACTATGATTATGAACTTGTAGTGATGTCAACTATTGTAGGTTGTACCTCTAGTATAGTAGTATCATTTTGTTTTCAAGAAGTAGAGAGGATCAAATTTTTTTCATAATTTTCGTGCGGAATACTTTTAGTGTTGTGAAATAAAAATAGGAGCAATAGATATATGTGAGAGAGGTATTACCGTATTATTCATCATAAAATAGTAATAATATATCAAAATAGTTGTAATAGATATATGTGAAAGTTGTATTATTTTAATCATAACTTATCATTTTAATATATTATGATTGATAAAAATTGTAAAAGAAAAATTGTAATAATATAAATAGATAGAAGTGATACTAACTTATCATTTTAATAAATTGTGATAAAGGTTGTAGAAAAAAAAATATATATCTCATTAATAAATTGTGATATAGCTTGTAGAAAAAAAAAATTATCTCTTTAACATTGTTTTTTTTTTTTGTTGATAATTTCCATAGTTACACAACGTATTGGGGAAGAAGAGAACCCTGAAGAGCTGAACATCTCCATTAAAAATATTGAGTTGGCTTTGTATTTAAAAAAAAAAAAACTTTTGGGTGGGTCTAATTGTGGGGATAAACTATGAAGTACAAACAAAGTGAATGAAGTCATAAAACGTGTCTAGAAGCTGTTGGTTTAGCGATCAAACAACTTGTGCCGTTTTTGATCAGTAACAACTGACAACTGACAAATTGCGCGTTGTCTTTGTCGGTAGTAAAATTATTCCTAGGTTGAATACTGTTTGAATGAAATATGGTAATTTACTAGATTTCCAGTAGTTGTGGACAGCTTTCTCTTTTTACTCTCATTTTATATAATTGTCGTCAGTCAAAATCATTTTATTACTCTCACGGCTTTATAACAAGGGCTTAGGGCATTCCTATATTCTATGATAATCTTGTTAGGTTGTTCTTTTGTTTATGAAATGAGTTTTTTTTTTTTTTTTTAAAGAGTCCTCTAATGACACATTTAAAGAATGAGCTTGTAAGTTATGTACTTGCCATTGAAGAAAAGTAAAATCAGATGTAAATGATTCTTTTATATACTATTTTTTGCTGCAACCTTTTCTTTTTTCGAAACCATTTGAAATATTTAAGCGATTATATTTAGATTTTAATATATGTTTGGCTAGATTTTATAAATTCAACTTTTGCATGATAACGAAACCAAAGGAAGTATATGCAAGTTTTGACAATTAGCTTTGTTGTTAGAAATAAAACAATTCTGAAAACAATGAATACATTCAAAATATGTGGAGTTATTATCGAATTTGTCATTTCCCAAGTCAAATTCGGCTGCATTTGGATTGTGAAACTGAGGCATAAGTTCAAGAAGTCTATAAGATAATGATTGATTATGTTCTATCTTATTATTTTATTGAGGTAATTGATTTTTTTTTTACCCCTAGGTTTTCTTGAGAAAACTAAAGAAGTATTTTTTTACCATGCGTAAGAATTAAATTATTCCTTGTGTTATTGACTATTAAGCATTGTGCTACGTGTCTCAGGGTGTAGATGACAATTCGGCACCAAATTCAAAACTAACTACTAGAACATCCCACGTATACCCTCAAAGAATCCCCGAAATTCCTAAAAAGCCCTTGGAACAAATTGTGATCCCATTAAACTGTACAGCCTACAGCCGCACACGAACCTGCCCTTCAAACTACCCAACCACGTTCAACACAGAAGAAGATCCTGACCGTCCATCACCACCCACGTGTCCCGAGTACTTCCGTTGGATCCACGAAGATCTACGGCCCTGGGCCCACACTGGGATCACGAGGGACATGTTGGAAAGTGCTAAGGCGACAGCGAATTTCAGGCTGGTGATAGTGAAGGGCAAGGCTTACGTGGAGAGATTTCAGAGGGCGTTTCAGACTAGAGACGTTTTTACACTGTGGGGGATCCTACAGTTACTGCGGAGGTACCCTGGGAAAATACCTGACTTGGAGCTGATGTTTGATTGCGTTGACTGGCCAGTCATCAAAACGAAGGACTATCAAGGGCCCAATTCCACGGGCCCACCTCCGCTGTTTCGGTACTGTGGGGATGATGATACACTGGATATTGTTTTCCCTGATTGGTCCTTTTGGGGATGGTAAGGCCTTTTTTTACTCTCTTACTTAAAATCTCCACTTGTGCTTGTTTCACTCACTCGCAATCCAACGGCTCACTCTTCTCCATAGCTTTGGTGAAATAACGACAATTTTACAACAAATTATATGCAGTAATTTGTTATTGCTTCTTGTATAATTTCATTATTGTTATTATTTGTCACTTAGAATTTGTTATAAAAATGTTACGTTAGTAACTTTATTCATTTTAGTAATAATCAGTTTAGCACAATTAAACCACTATTTATTATAATATTATAAATTGATCTATGTCATACTTGCACTTTACCCCCTCAAACTATTAAGAAGGTATTACTCAACTTAAAAAAGTTTACCTCTAAACTTGTTTGGAGAAATTTTGCTCTAATGCACTATTGGGTGGTTAAAGGGATCATATACGTGTATTTTTAAATCACTGCTTATTATGATATTATAAATTGATCTATGTCATACTTGCCTTTTACCTCCTAAAACTATTAAGGAGTTATTACTCAACTTAAAAAGGTTTATCTCTAAACCTATTTCGAGAAATTTTGCTCTAATGCACTATTGGGTGGTTAAAAGGATCATATACGTGTATTTTTAATCACATGACATTTTTAAATGAGTCATGTGAATTGTTTAAATAATATATGTGAATAGTCTTATAAACCTCTACATAGAAGGTTGTAGGACATTCCTTCAAACTAGTTTAGAGAAAAACTATGTCTTTATTCAATATTATGGGATTAATACTTTATCTTCTTGCTTGAATAATAGATTTTACTATAAACTCACATAGTAAGATCCCATATAAAATAAAAAATAAAAAATTTACTCCCACAATAGTTAATAATTATTCTAAACTATAAAGCTTGTCATCACTTCCTTAATTATAAACAAACCTTGGAATACACCCTAGAGTCCATTTGAGCAGGAGTGGAGCTATCTATTGGGTTGGGGATGTTATGACTTTGAAAAAAAATAAATAAATTAACTGCTTTACAAAAATTAATAAATAAATAAATAAAAAATAAAAAACTAAAATTTTAGACTTTGCCCCCTTAAAATTATGAGCTCATACTCAAAAAAAAAAAAAAACAAACATTAAAAGGTCTTTTAAATTCAAATATATAAGAGGTTTGAACTTTTAAGGATCCATTTTTTGATATTTTCCACAAAGATGTCTAATGTTTGAATACCCCCTCCTTTACTTAAAATGTGTCAAGTACACATGTTTAACTTACTTTCTTTCTTTTTTTTGGTATAAAATTCAAGTATTTAGAATTCTCAATATTGAATGACAATTTCTCATTGAGATTCATATAATCTTATATGAAAGATGATATCTTATTATAACTAAAATACTAAAAGTTCAAAAGAGAAATTGAATCAAGAACATTCAAGTGGTGATACTTTATTCCTTTCTCATAAAGCACATTTTTTTTCAATGACATTTTAAAAATAAAACCATAGGTACATATATGCATATATGTTGTGTGTGTGAGTTTGCGTGCATGCTTGTGCACAACTATTTGATGTTCTTAACTATCCAAGGAAGGGATCGTTCCTTAATAAACAATTTCTCTTTTCTATAACTTGTGTAGGGCTGAGGTCAATATAAAGCCTTGGAAACATTTGTTGAATGATCTAAAAGAAGGCAACAAGAGGATGGGATGGATGGCAAGGGAACCTTATGCTTACTGGAAGGGTAATCCATCGGTTGCTCTAATCAGGCAAGAACTCATGAAATGTAATGTCTCTGACAATCAAGACTGGAATGCTCGTGTATATGCTCAGGTAACATTTTGAATTTCTTTCTTTCAAATTTCTTTTAATTGTATATCTTTGAATAGATAAAACTTAGATACAATTTCTTATGTGTTGTACCTTAGGTTCTCCAATTAGTTTCAACAATATGGCTGCATTGATCAGTACAAAAAAAGTTATCCTTTCCAAGGATAGTTAAATTCAACTATGTGATTTATTGACTAATACAAGAATTTAATTGAGGAATCTAAGGCACAACACCTAGAATACCACCAGGAGGAGGGAGGGGTGGAGAACTCAAAAATGGCTCTTGAGATTAGTTGCTGGTTTTCAATTTGAAAACTTCCATTATTGGATGCTTAATCTTAGAAGTGTTATTTTTTGTCATATGAAGGTAGCCACTTCTATAACTAGGCCATATGTCCCTTATACTCCAATGTATAATTAAAATGAAGTTCTTATTGGAAAGAAGAAATACATACTGAAGAATAGAAAGCAACTAAGCTGTCTCTTCTTTAGGCGTACCCCACAGTGAAGCCTTTGGAGTCCACTAGCAACTTTATGGTGTAGGTGGGAGCCAAACTTTTAAGCCAAACCTAATAGTATACACTTTAAAGAAGATGAGGGTCCTCTTTTTCTATTTACATAGAGAAAAGTAGATCTTTTCTTGCATGCCAATAACAAGTTAATAGGGGTTTAATGGTGAATGAGAGTAATGGATGCTTCATGAGCATATGAAGATGAGCAAATTTGTTATGTCACATGTAAAAAAAGTATCGCAACTGGTACAATAGTGGATGTTCATTTGCAGGATTGGATCCGAGAATCAAAGGAAGGATACAAACAGTCAGACTTGGCTAGCCAATGCAATTATAGGTGAGACAAAAAGTTTCAATCTCTTTTTGCTTTTTTTTCATGGCATGCCTGTCTTTAGTTTTCAGTTTTTATGATTTTTTTTTTTTTTTTTTGTTTACTAATTCCATGTTCACTTTATCATCTCTTTTTGTTGACTATGTCCATTATCAATTAGTAATATGGTTTCTTCCTTTCACAACAAACGCAGGTATAAGATTTATATCGAAGGCTCTGCCTGGTCTGTCAGTGAAAAATACATACTTGCTTGTGATTCTGTTAGCTTACTTGTGAAGCCCCACTACTATGATTTCTTCACAAGAGGTTTGATGCCAGTGCACCACTACTGGCCTGTAAGGAATGATGACAAATGCAAATCTATTAAGTTCGCAGTTGACTGGGGCAACAGCCATAAGCAAAAGGTGATATCATACTTAGGCTTGTTGAGAAGATGTCATTGGTGTAATTGCATCCAACTTTGTCATTATTCATCAAAATTTTGAAAAGTAAAAAGTGTAATGTTGGTTCTTAAAGTGTTTAGATTAGGTGTCTGGTGTATGTACATTGGACCATTGGTTTCCACAAGTAGATGACCAAATAAGTATTGTCAGTGCCAAAAAATTTCATAGGGGGATGATTTCAGACAATGAGTTTTGAAACTTAAACAGGCCTGATATTAAGAAGCCAATAAGCAACTACTTAAAAGCTTAAAGGCTTTCATATGTCAAACTATCTGATCATTTCAGTTTTTTTGCAATGTTTAATTTCTTTAAAGCGAAACCCATGCTTGTTTTGTTGCTATCTTTCTATTCATACCTCAAGTACACAAAATTCATGGGACATATGACGGATACATTAACAAAATTAAAATTTCAAACACAGTTTTGAATTGACTTTGATTTTCATATTTCCCTTTCCCTTTTCTTGTTTACTTATTTTTATTTGATTACTCAGGCACAAGGAATGGGGAAGGCAGCAAGTGAATTCATTCAAGAAGACTTGAAGATGGAATATGTATATGATTACATGTTTCATCTTTTAAATGAGTATGCTAAGCTCTTAACATTCAAGCCCATTAGACCCAGAAAAGCTGTTGAAGTCTGTGCAGAGACAATGGCTTGTCCAGCAGCAGGAGTGCAGAAGAAATTTTTTATGGAATCCATGGAAAATGGTCCCACGTACACTAGCCCATGCACTATGCCTCATCCATATGATCCTCCATCTCTTCATGCATTTCTGCAGAGAAAGGAAAATTCAATAAAACAAGTGGAATTGTGGGAGAAGAATTTTTGGGAAAATCAAAATAAGCAGATATAGAAGGTTTCTTTTTCTATTCTTATGTATACACATTAATGTATATTTTATTTAGGAGTAAGTCACAGCTCAATTATTTACTCATATATGTCCCATTTTGGATGGTGTTTACAGGAAAAAAAAAAAAAAAAAAAAGTCCACAAAATAAATGTATCACTATTTGATTACTGAGGAAAGTCATAATTTACCTCCTCTTATGATCTTGATAACAGTCTTATTGTGTTGTTTGGTTCAAAGTGTATTATGAATATAAGATTTCAGGGTTAGGAAGAAATTGATCTAGCAATGGTAAGCTGCAAAGAGGTTATCATTTATAGCTTCAGTTGGGTACGTGCTTGGTTATAGGCTTGTGTATTTATTGGGTATTTCCATTTACTAGTTTAAGCTTTTGAGTTGCATGCTTTGTTAAGGGAAACACTCGCGCGTAAAATTCAATCAGTTCAATTAATTAACTAGATGCAGAATTCTGTTATTTAGTATTTCCACATGCTAAACTCAGCTTGATTACATGTGCTACTTGAGCTCAATATCTCTGTATAATTACCACAGTAGTACTCTACTTTTTTTTTTTTTTTTTTGGCTGAGACAGTAGTACACTCACTTACATACTGTTAAATATAGATTTCATTCTCAACTTGTATTCACTATTCACTTTCTTCTTCTTTTCTTGTGTGAACTGTGCTGAGAATTCTGCAAGATTCTGCAGACTTTTCATGCTTAACAACATAATGGGCATGGCAAGGATACTTTTGGAAACCGAGACTTGACTATTGGGAAATATTCTGATTCTCTATTCTTGTCGTAAGAGATAACTATTCAAAAACCGTATGAACACTTTGTATATATGTTAAATATTACTCAAATTGATTATTTGATAAGAGTTACTTAAATCTTTTTGTTTTAAGCCATTGAAAAGTAACAAAATACAATATAGCCTGTCAATCTCCACGAATTGGTATTTTTTTATTCATAATATCTCACCTCGCAGTTTCACAGGTGTTTTTCTTGATCTCTTTATCCAGACTCCAGAGAAGTATCATTAAACTGATTGTAAGAAATTTCTTTGTTCTTAAAGGCCTAGAGTCACAAATATGATGTTGGAATTGGACCATAATATATGAGTTAGTAAAATTCAGGACTTAAGAGGTAGGCAGTTCCAAGCATCTAACCAAATTTTAGTTTTATTTCCCTACAGATCTCTGTATCTCAAAAATCATTCTCAAGCATCCTAGATAAATTTATGATGGTTTTGATGTCTCTAAATATTCATTTTATGGACACAATTCTTTTATGATTTGACACAGTTCATTGCCATTCTAGCTTGAGTAGGACAGCAAGAACGGTCAAATAACCCTTCAGAATTCTTTTTTCCACTACTAAAAAATTCAACAATTGCTTTTGGTTGCACTTGACTTGCAAGTAGTGTTGCTAGTGGAATTATTTTTAGAGACACTGAAGGAACAATTGAAGAAAATAAGCTTTTGTTATGAGTGATAAGGTGGACATTTTACTTTGGATGCAGAAGACTATGTTCGAGTGTTGGTGAGCAAATTGTTTACTAAATTGCTTCTGAGGGATAACAGCTCAACCACCCACCCTCCCAAACATTGAATCCATAGCAATTGTTGAATGGCTCTTTTTTGTGTGTGTTGTACAATCAACATATTATTTAAACTTGTTTCACATTTCTCAAATAGGTACCGGTTTCTATATTGAAAAGTTTTGACTTGTGTGAGAACTGAGAACACCTCAAAGACAATTTTTATTTATTTTTATAGACTTTCAAAGTAAATCTTCCTAATTCTATAATTAAGAAAATTTAACCTAAGCATTTCATCCCACTAAATTGGAGAAACAACACTCATTTTCCAAACAAAGTGGTTTTTCTCTTTTCCTTACGTTTGTTTCACCAGAAAATAATGTTTCCCGGTGTTTGGTACTGCAGAAAACAAAGTTAAAAGAAATGGTTTCAGCAATAAACGGAAAACAAGTCCAACATATAGTGAAAAACATTTTCCCCTTTAAAGAGCTCATGAAAATGTTTTCTTGAAACATTTAGTACTCAACAAACTATCACAAATAAATTTCACACGATAAAAACTCTTCTAAAGTAAGCTCCATTATCTTTGCTCTCTCTCTATCTCTCTCCACATGTGACCGTTGATTTGCCATTGCCTGATTGTTAATTAGAATATGTTGTCGAATTCAAGGCACTTAAATTACTCAAAATAGAAATCCTCTCCTGGTTTGTTTTATTTAATAAAAACTTTGTGAGTTTGTTCATACAATTATTTAGTTTAATGATTTTGCTCCCAAATCCTCCTAATTTTTCAGAAAAACTTATTCGTTGCTGTTGGATTTAGTCGAGCCCTTCTTGTTTTAAGAGATTACTTGCCAAAGAGCTTTGTAACCCAATTCTTTGGCACCTCTGGGTACTTTTAATATAATATTTAGAGTTAAAATCTACTATTTTCTATTGTAACTATTAAATTATAAATAAATAAAATGATTAAACAAATTAAAATCAATTTAAACCAAAAAAGCTGACATAAATAAGCATCAACAATACGTCGATACCTATGGGCTATGGTCCTATACTAGCTACTCCTTCACGTAACTAAACTTTCATACCCCACCATAAAATGATCCCATTATGAGCAAAGAAAACCTAGTGTATACGGTACAAATTCAAGGTGTGCGGTAAATGAAAATTGAATTCTTCGCACAAATATTGTTTGTTTGTCAAAGATTATTGGGTACCAAGAGCTTTGCTTAACTTGATTGAATTTGAATGGCACTAGAAAAAACTAGATGGAGAAAAATGCTATTAAGTGTAAACCTTAATGTGGAAGGGAGGAAAAAAAAAAGGTACTAGAAAACAATTTTTTTTTTGGTCTAAATTGAGAAGTTTTGCCCAGCTTGAGGGAGACTTCAAAGAATTTGGCAGTTGGCACTCTATTTTGCTTTGGCACTCACATATCTAGACTTTAAATACCTTACCAAAATTTCATATTGTCAACAAAAAAAACCCAGTTTACACGGTATTAGATTTCGATGTCTCCTATTGTTTGTTGTCAAGATTCTAAGGCCTCACAATCAAGCTTTAATTTACTTGAAAGACACTTTCTTGAAAAATCTAGACAAACAAAAATGCAATTAAGTGTATTTATTGTTAGTGTGGAAAATTAGGTACTAAATAAACAAGTTTCTAAATTAAAAAGTTCTGTCTACCGTATAGATTACTCTAAATCCAAAGACTTTGGACAATAAAAACAAAGTCTCCAAAACTCTTTTTTCAAGACTTTAGAGGTTCAAAGTCTTGAATTATAAATTTATAATTTCCTAAATTAAAAAAGTATTAAAATGAATTTATTATTATTTGAATAGTCACAAATTCAAAATTATCTTTTTGTATTTTGATCTTGGTCACAATGATGACAGCGTAGTAGCCCCATCATGGTTAGGAGCCAGTCTAATTTGGGTTTTCAAATGGAGACTCAATTTTGGATATTTTGTTTAACCTCTATTTTATCTTTTCTTTTGCAAATAAAAAATAGTCATAATTTTGTAATTACTATAAGACCAGTTGTCTCTATTACGTTTTGCAAGTTGGAGAACTCCCTTTCATATTGCTTGGATTTTAAATGATTTTAAATATATATGAGTCCTAAACCATCAAGCTCAACTCTTCATCCAATTCTTTATGAAGAACATTTACCGGAAAACATTGAGTTGAAAATATAGAGAACATGTCATCAATCAACTATAAAGTTCCAAAAAATAGCATTTGAAACAATTCAGATTAATTAGAACAATATAAAATTTATAGGCATCTAGAAGGAAGTAAATTGAAAATCTATAGTATATGCTTCATGATAATTATCTATATTATAAATTGAAGTCTCAAAGGTTTATATAGCCTGATCTTATGTGGTTAGCCAAAAGTCAAACAATTTCAGTTTTATAGATATTATCAATTGTAGATTTCCTTGACATTTACATTTCCTCACTCTAGAGAGGATCACTTTGTCATGGCTTCATCATAATGTGTGTGTGTGTATACATAGACACACACACGCAATTGAATTTCAACTTATAATATCCATTCTATGATAATTATTCTTTATCAATAGGACAAGATACCCAATGGCTTTTGGTATAGGTGGGGTTTAAATCTCAAATCTTTTATTCAATAACAAGAAATTTTATCAATGGAGCTAACTGAAATTCACAATGTGTACAATATTTATACTAAAAAATTCATCAATTCAATTTTAATTAAAATAATTAAAGTCTTTTACCCTTATATCAATAATAATAATAATAATAATAATAACACTTATAATAAAAGCATTAATGGGAATATATTTGGTTCGAGTAAGAAACTGCATTTCTAAGAAACTTTTGTATAGGGAAAGATTTCAAAAACATTGGAGATGGAAGTTGGTAGGGAATATTTCTATTTTTCATGCATCATCAGAAATTAATGTCCCAAAAAAATCAATTATTCAAGTTCATCATCTTGACATGAAGAAAATGTCAGCAAAAAGAAAGCAGAAGTAATAAAAACTTCGACTGTCGACAATCTTTTGTGCTTCTATCAATTATTCAATTTCCTAAACATTTCCTCACTCTAGACTAGAGTTAACACTTTGCCATGATTTCATCATAGTGTATACTTTAATTATATTAAAATTCCCCAATTCATTTTAAATTAAAACAATATTGTCAATCTATTAATTAAAGTCTATGGCCCTGGAAATTGACGAATGAAAATTGATATGTGGCAGCCGGGAAAAAAAAAATTGCCAAATCAAGATAAAGGCCCCACTAAATGGAGGGAGGGTCCTACTTGCAAGGCAGAGGTGCTCCTATAAATTACCATCATCCAATTAGAGCATTCTCATTAAAAATAATAAATGGTATAAAGGTTAAAAAGCATGGTCCATCAAAACTTGAGCATTCATATCAGCTTATGTATAAGTGTGTATAATAAAAAAAATGCTCAAATTTACACATTTTTGTTCAAAAACAGCCCACATCAGTCCGTTTAAACTCTTGCAAAATCTTCTAAAATTATCCACAAGCTACAGTACCCGTGTAAATTTACACGGGCACTATAGCTCGTGTATTTAATTTTTTAATGGTTTTTTCTCTCTCCTCTCTAACGGACTCTCATCTCCTACCTCTCTTCCCCAACCATTACAACATTCAGCACGCCAAATCAACTGAAAATTAACCCATACACAAACACAAAAAGAAAGCTCAAATATTTATACAAATCTAGACAGTAATAAGTCCCATAAATCTAACGCAAACACAACTTTTGAAGGCAACCCATTTGAGCTAAACCAAATCCAAAAAGACCCACAAAAACATTCCACTCAAATAACAAATACATTGAAACTAATACCAAATGCAACACAATAAGAACAAAGGTGCACACACACACACACACACACACACGGGTCCTCGGATTGGTTGCTGGAGCTCGTGGGTCGGTCGATGAAGCATGGAGCGTGGATCGGTGCTTGTGGAGCGTGGATTGGCCGGTGAAGAAAGGATCTGGGTCGCCAAAGCCCGTAGGTCTCGCTTGATTGGAGCTCGTGGGTAGGCCGATGAAGCGTGGAGCATGGATCGGTGCTTGTGGAGCGTGGATCGGCCGATGAAGAAAGGTTCTGGGTTGCCGGAGCTTGTGGGTATCGCTTGATCGGAGCATGGAGCGTGGAGCGTGGAACGATCTAGATCGGCCGGTGAGAGAAGGAATGAGACGATCTGGATCGGCCGGTGAGAGAAGGAAGAAAGAGAGAAGGAATGAGAGAAAGAAGAAAAGAGAGAGAGAGAGAGAGTTGATCTGTTCAGAAGAGAGAGAGAGCGCGCGTATATAGGTAGAGGTGGTTGAGGGAAATAATAAAAAAATTGTGTAGAGTGAATATTTTATTGAAATATCTTGTAAAATAAATGAACTGATGTGGGTGTTTTGTAAAAATAGTAGTGTAAAATAAAAAGATGAGATTTTTTCGTGTAAAATAGACAAAAAATTTAGATGAGCTCATATAAATACTCTAAATCCTATAAAATTTGCAATTCAGCTACAGTGGACTGCTATCTCTGGCAGTCCACTGTAGCAAGATTGTAAAAAAAAAAAAATTTTGTTTACCACCCGCTTCCCTTTTCGCGCCAATCTCCACTGGTTTTCCCTCATTTTTTTTTTCCTGGTTCACTCTTTCTCCCACGCCTACGCCTCTGCCTCTGCCTCCTCTCCTTTTTTTTTTCTTCGTTCTCCCTCAACCCAAGCCGCTCTTCCCTTCCCTCAATCCACGCCGCCAAACCCATCTCCGCTTCACTACTCCCTCTGACCGAACCACCATCACAAACACAGCCTCTACTTCCTCTGAATGAACCCATACCGAACCCACTCTTCTCTCCCTGATGTGCTCCGGCGATTTTGTGGGTCTGGGTTTGTGGGTCTGAGTTCATGGGTCTCTGGGTGGGTGGTGACTGAGGTGGGTTGCTGTGGCTGAGGCGTGGGTCTCTGGGTTTGATGGGTTTTGCTTGCCGTGGCCGCCGTGGGTCTTGGGTTTGTGGGTTTTGTTCGCCGCTCTATCCTCCGTCTCCCTCTCTTCCTCTCACGGTGAGGCTTCTCTCTCTCAAGTTTAGTTTAGTTTTTGTTGTTGTTGTTGTTTTTTTTTTTTTTGGCTATGGGGTCGATTTTTGGATGGATGCTGATTGTGGGGGCAGTGGGTTGGCCATGGGTCTGGGTTTGCTGTTGAATGTTGATGGTTTATGGTGGTGGTGGCTGACTGGGGTTGCTTGGCCTAATGTAAAATGGTATTTTAAAATTGATAAACTAAGATTTTGAAGTGGTAAATGCTAAAATATTTAGCATTCTTGATGAGAATGCTCTCAGTATCCATTTCACAATTAGCCCTTACTTTCTATTTACATAATAATCAATCTGATAATGGAGGGTTCCTTAGGATTTGTTTTCCTCGCTTTTCTAATTATTACTCTTCCAAATTTCTTCATTTTCTGCACCGGACACTCTTACTCTCAGCTTCGTTGCATCGATACTGAGCAACACGCCCTTCTCAACTTCAAGCAAGACCTTATTGATCCTTCAAACCGGCTCTCCTCTTGGACTGTTGATGGGGATTGCTGTCACTGGCTTGGTGTTGTCTGCCATAACCTCACTGCTCACTTCCACCAACTCCATCTCAGAACCTTCCCTCCTGTTTGTGATGATTTTATGACTCAGGAACAATATGCTGCTCAATATGAAGCTTATTCGCGGTCAATGTTTGGTGGTAAGCTAAATCCTTCTCTGCTTGATTTGAAGCATTTGAATTACTTTGAACTCAGCTTCAATAATTTCTCTGCTTCTTCTATTCCCTCATTTCTCGGTTCAATGAAGAGTTTAACATCTCTTAATCTCTCTAATGCCGGATTTGTGGGAGTAATACCCCATCAACTTGGAAATCTCTCCAATTTGCTCTATCTCAATCTAGAAAGTTCTAGTTTTTCTGGTTTATATGTGAATAACCTTCAATAGCTTTCTGGTCTTCCTTTGCTACAACATCTCGATATGAGTCACGTAGATCTTAGCAAAGCCTCTGATTGGCTACAGCTCACAAACACACTCCCTTCCTTGTTTGAGTTGCGGTTTTCATATTGCCGACTTCCTTTCATTCCACCGACACCCATTGTTAACTTTTCATCTCTCGTTGTTGATCTCCACAACATGACTTCTCTTAGGCACCTCGATCTATCTTTCAACAATTTCAACTCTTCAATACCCAATTGGTTGTATAGTTTTAGTCGTCTTGAGTTTCTCAACCTTCTCTCCAGTAATTTGCAGGGTACAATCTTCAGTGCCATTGGAAACCTAACATTTGCCATTCAGGGGCGTAGCCAGAAAATTTTACTTGGGGGGGCCGAATTGTAGTATTGATATATTAACCATAGTTTATATTGAATACAAAATTATTAACTTTGATATATTGTTATATTCTTAAATATTAATGAACATACAAAAATTATATAGTTTATTATAGACAAATACCAAAAAAAAAAAAAAATCCAATAAAAGAATAGTTCACATCAAAATTATGCCCAACAATCTTTAATGGAATAAGGATAGCAATACAAAAATGTGAACAAAAAAACCTTAAATACCCTTATGCATATCAACACACATAGTGGCAGGAGAAAGAAACAAAAATTATACTAATGGTAAAATAACAATGATGATTGATAAAAGAGGGAGAAAAGAAAATGAACTTGCATATTCACTTCTTTAAAGAGTCAAGAAGATGATGTTGCACCAGGAAAAAAATGGATTAATAATTTTGGTTGAGAAGAAAGAAAATGGGGTAATGGGTTGGCACTAGTAGCAACTATAACAAAGCTCCGTAGGTACCTAAAGATGAAAAAAAATTGAAATTATGTTGGGAAATGGGTTGTCAATGATGCTAGAGTGAGTTATTATCCATTGGATTAATTATAAATTTTTTGGACAATTAAGAAGATCAACTATTATTCATTATCTTTTGGACTAACTATAAATCTTAGGAATAATTGGGGTGGACAGGTAATAAAATTTTAAACAATTGAGGAGGCCAACTAAAAATCCATTGGACTAACTAGAAATCTTACAAATAATTGGGGGGGCTGGTTCTAATTTTTTTTGGAGGACTATATCCTATTACTAGTATAGTTGTAGGAGAAAAAAAAAATTTGGGGGGACCCAGGAGCAATGTAGCTCCGCCCCTGCTGCCATTAGTATTGACTTGTCACTTAATGAACTTGGAGGAAAGTTGCCAAGATCATTGGGTAATCTCTATAACTTAAGGGAAATCATATTGTCAAACAACAAATGGAGTCAAGAGATATCTGAAATCTTAGAAAGTTTATCAGGGTGTCTTTCAGATGGACTAGAGATCTTAGACTTAAGTTATTCTCTACTTTATGGTCATTTGACGGATGAACTTGGGGTATTTAAAAATCTAGTCAAACTTTCTTTTCAATATAATTCAATTTCAGGTTCAATTCCAATGTCTTTTGGAAATCTTTAATCTTTGACATATCTAGATTTTTCAAACAATCAATTCAACGGAACTCTCCCTCAAAATTTTGGACAATTGAAAAATCTAGTCAAACTTTCTTTTGAGTATAATTCAATTTCAGGTCCACTTCTGGTGGCTCTAGGAAATCTTTCATCTCTGACATACCTGAATCTTGGGAATAATCAATTGGAATGAATCCTCCCTCAAAATTTTGGACAGCTTTCCAAACTTGAGACTTTGTATATTGATTCTAATATGTTGAAAGGTGTCATGTATGAAGTTCATTTTTCCAATTTAACCAGTTTGAGGAAACTTTATACATCTGGAAACCAATTGACTTTAAAAGCAAGTCAAAATTGGATTCCTTCTTTTCAGCTTGAGTCTTTATCCTTGCAATCATGGAATTTAGGGCCAAAATTTCCCCCTTGGCTTTGTTCACAAAGGCATTTGGTGTCATTAGACATTTCTGATACAAGGATTTCAGATGTGGTTCCTCCTTCATTTTGGAACTTGTCTTCTCAGTTTCAAATTTTAAATCTCTCCCACAATCTAATCCATGGAGAAATTTCCGTGATTTTGTCTGCTTCAGTGATTGATTTAAGTTCAAACCATTTCAAAGGTCCTTTTCCTTGTATATCCTCTACTGTGTATGCGCTAGATCTTTCTAAAAATTCATTCTCTAGATCCATTTCTTACTTTTTTTTGTTTTAGAATGTATGAGCAAAAAACCATAGGATATCTCAATCTTGAAAAAAATCTTTTATCAAGAATAATACCTAATTGTTTGATGAATTGGAACTACTTGAAGGTCTTGAATTTGGGGAACAACAATTTCAGTGGTAGCATTCCATCATTCACGGGATCTTTGACTTATCTTAGTTTTTTGCATCTGTACAACAACAAATTCTCTAGAAAATTACCATCATCTTTGAAAAATTGTAAAGAGTAGATAATTATTGATGTTGTTGAAAATAGGTTTGTTGGAAACATACCTTCATGGATTGGGCATAGATGTACAGGCTTGATAGTTTTTATCCTGCTCAAACTATTTCCATGGTCACATACCAAAAGAACTATGTGCTCTAACTTCACTCCAAATATTGGACCTTTCACATAATAAGCTATTTGGAAGCATACCTAGATGTGTTAAAAATTTTAGCGCCATGGCCACAAATAATATTTCAAATGACCACTTGAATCCTTATCGTTATATTTCTAATTATGGTGAAACTCTCCCACTTGAAAGTGCATTGCTTGTGATAAAGGGAAACATTTTTTAGTATAGCACCATTCTCCAATTGGTAAAAAGTATAGACTTTTCCAAGAACAGTTTATCTGGAAAGATCCCTATAGAAGTTACTAGTCTCCAAGGATTACAATCTTTGAATTTGTCATATAATCACTTAATTGGAAGTATTCCTGAGAATATAGGTGTTATGGGATCATTGGAATCTATTGATTTCTCTTTGAACCAACTTTCGGGTCAAATTTCCTTAAGTGTATCAAGTTTGACATTTTTAAATCATTTGAACTTGTCAAACAACAATTTGACTAGGAAAATCCCTTTAAGCACTCAGCTACAAAGCCTCGATCCATCCAGTTTTATTGGAAACAAATTGTGTGGACCACCACTTATTGATAATTGTACTACAAATGGTGTAAAACCCAACAATGAAAACATAAGGAGTAAAGAAACTGGTGGACTTGGAGTTGATTGGTTCTATGTGAGCATGGCACTCGGCTTTGTGGTTGGGTTTTGGAGTGTTTGTGGTGCTTTATTATTGAACAAGCAATGGAGAATTATGTACTTTCAATTCCTAGATCACATGAATTTCAAGCTTAAGGGTGTTATTTCATTGTAAGTAAATGTTGTAAGATTCTTCATATTTAATGCAAGTGTCATGTGATCATGTTAATCAACATTTTGATGGTGTCCATAACATCTTTGTGTTAGTTAATACACTCTATTAGCATATATGAATATGATGTTTCTTCCAATTTGTAGTTTCATTTACTCCATGTAGATTAATATTGTAAAACCATATTTTAGTTTATACAAGCGATGGATTCAATAATAGTATACTATATCTTGAAAAACAAAATCTGATCTATTCACATTGTTCATCCGGGATCCGGTTATCTTGCCAGCTCTCTTTAGAATCTCCTAGTGATCACTTTGTAAAGTCTCAATGAAAAATAACAAAATTGTGCATAACTGGAAAAAATAATCATGTTTATAACTAATTTCAAGGCTATCAATTGGATCTCTTCCAACCAGTATCTAAGGAGGAGTCCTAGGCTACGAAATGGAGACTGGCATCAAGCAAGCATATTGAGGATTCATCTAGAAACAAAAATTAGATGGAGACTATATTTGATTCCTAAGTCTTAACAGTTGGATTGGCATATCTTCTGTTTGCTTTTGATGATATCTGTAGTATT
This sequence comes from Quercus aquifolioides, assembly GCA_019022515.1. NCBI lineage: Eukaryota > Viridiplantae > Streptophyta > Magnoliopsida > Fagales > Fagaceae > Quercus > Quercus aquifolioides. The sequence continues at coordinate 18,000,948 of CM032335.1, read as the reverse complement.
TTATCCCATATTTTTTTATAGGGATCTTTGTATTGTTTTGGTTTTTTTTGCTTGTCTTGCTACTGCTATAATTGTTTCTAAAGGAATAAGTTCTCATTCTTCTTAAAAAAACAAAAATATGTTTAGGACACAAAATGCTATACTTAATTAATTAATATTGATGTAATTGTTTATGATGAATAGATACTAATTCATTGAGGGGGGGAAAAAGATGTTTAGGAAACTAAAGGCTGTGCTTAATTAATCAAGACAGTGGTGATTGAGCCCATCACCAGTCTAGGCTATGTTGGTTCCTTCATTATGTTTGCAAAAAGTACCACAGCTTAAGCCAGTTTTGCACCGTGGCCAGAATGACATCCAATATCATGTTTTCATGTTCTTAGGCATCTATCTGCTACTGGTATGCAGTTTCTTAATTAAGAATTCATAACAGGTAACTCAAATCTATAAGAAGAGGGTGTGACAACGAAGTAATCAGCTAAAAGCTAGTAAGCTTTGCTTTGGCCAAAGGCCTTTGTAATAAAAAAGCATGTCTTGAAACCTGTATTGAAACCACGAAAATGAGCATGAAACTTGCAACCTGCAAGTCAAGTCAGTAGTGTCCTGCGGCATGCTTTCTCCCACTTGCAAGAAAGTTTGTAGTTAATGAACTTTGAAGGTTCTATTTACAATCTTCAGAGAAGTATGGCCCTAGCATACATGAAAGTCATAACATAAACAAGCCCTAGCATAAATGAAAATCATACCATAAACAATAATCAGCTTCCTTCTATGGTTTAAATTATCACCATGGTTAATTACTAGAGAAAATAAACAAAGGAAAAAACATTATTTGTGAGCTAAGCAATGATGGCTCATTTTGGCTAAAATCTTATTTAATCGTGAAGTGTTTGCTGTAGCCTGCCATGAACATGTGAAGCTTCCTTTGAACATAATTCTTTCTTAATTATTGCTTCATCTAGTCTGTATCTTTCATAATTCTTGTTCTTCTCCTGCTTTAGTTTTCTTTGTAATACCCTAAAACTCCAGCTTATGCAATGAAGCTCCAATGTAAAGAAAGAGAAAAAAGCCCTTCTAAGTTTCAAAGATTTTACAAATCCTTCAAAATAGCTTCTCCTTGTCTGTTCAAGAAGATTTATGGCGATGGACAGTGAAAATGTAAGTGCAAAGTTGGATCGAGCTCCACCTAGGAATTTCATATTATGCTGATGGATATAGATTACCATTAGATGGAAATATAACCCTTCATTACTCAAGCTAGAACTACTAAATTACTTTCCGGATAATAATTCTACTGTTAAGGGCATTCCAAGCTATTTTGGTTACTTGGAGAGACTTAGACCTCTGCCTAGTAGGATTTGGAGTTTTTATTCCTCTATAGCTAAAAGATCTATCACATCTTTATCTTAATCTATAGGGAAATGATCTTTATGCAAAATTCTATGGTGGGTTTCTCGTCATTTTTCCCTGCAATATTTTTACGAAGTGGCATCAACCTTCAAAGGGGAAAAGAAAAAGGGTTAGTCTTTGCAATGCAGACTTCATGACACGCATTAGTCTTTGCAAATATCAATTTTATATCACTTAATATTTCTCTGAATCATTAGTCCCTGTAGCCTTAACATGTTTTTGCCCAACAATCAGTTTATTGGGCAAATCCCAGATTCCTTAAACCAATTTAGGCAAACATATCCTTTTTTTTTTTTTTTTTTTTAAATGTGATAACTACTTCTATGGTGCCAACGCTGATTATCTTGGAAAATTGTCAACCCTGTGGACATTTCATCTTGAATTAAATCAATTGAATGGCATGCACTAGAAAGCTTGGTTCTACTCTCAGATTTGGAGGGCATATCTGAGAGTTGAACATTGCAAAAATTCCTTGGAGGGAAATTTGTCTGAAGTGCATTTTGCTGAAGTCTTAAAATTAAAAGCATTTATATTTGTCTTCACAATCTATTGCCGTGAATGTATGCTCCAACGGGGCTTTAACGTTGAAATCAATTCAATCACAGTGAGTTCTTTTCAGATAGGCCCTCCTGCATAACTACAAACACAGAAGTCTTAAGCAATTAGACATCTCCTAGTTAGGAATTTCAGACAGTTCTCGACTGGTTTAGGAATTTGGCTATTCTTAACATGTTTTTGTTCAGCAATCAGCTGATTCCTTAGGCCAAAATTCCTGAGATGGAAATGTGTCTGAAATGCATTTTGCTGAAATCTCAAAATTAAAAGAATTTAAATTTGTCTTCACACTCTATTGTCATGAATGTGAGCTCAAATGGAGGATACTAGTCTACTACTTTTTAACTCAATGCCATCACAATTGTCATGAATGTATGCTCAAATGGGGCTCCTACTTTTGAACTTACTGCCATCACGGTGAGTTCTTGTCTGATCATTCCACAATTTCTTGCATGGTTATCAATGAGTAAATCTTAAGCAGTTCTCACAAGTAGGAATTTCAGATGGTTCTAGACTGGTTCTGGAATTTGGCGATGTACCATAAATTGACCAATCTCCTTGAGAACAAACTTGACGGCAATGTATCCAAGGAATTGATTAATTCTGAACTCATTGATTGAGCTCTAATGTTTCAAAGGTCAGCTACCACAATCCACGGTTATCTCCAAATATTAAAATTTTGAATATTGCACTTGATTACTATTATAGAGAAATATCCTTATTTTTTTTTTCCAAAACATGAATAGAGATTGGCCAGATAGTTCTTCAAATATTTGATAAATCTCCATCAAGAGAACTTCATCATTACCAGATGCATTAGCCTCTTTACAATAACGCTTCAGATGTAATTTACAACCCATTGTCTCCCTTATATAAGCTTAAACCCATGTGCTTGGACAACAATAGCTTCATAATTATACCTAACTTTGCACCTTTTTCATTCCGGACCAGACACATTGTGGGCTCCTTGATCTAGACTTGAATAGATTCACAGGGATTTGTGCCAAGCTAGATGGGTAAAATGATCCCCCTCAAAAAATATGGCCACTTCTCTTTTGGTTTTGGATTTTTGCCATTAATAGCCTAAGGACATATAGCAATGGATCCAAATGAACTTGAACCTTACAGTTACTTCTTTTCTCTGGCACACTTTAAGAGTCTTTTGTTATTCCATATTTGTAAGGAGCATTGACCTTTCAAGTAACTAGACTGTATCAGTTTCTACTGAGGTCTTACAGGATTTAATTTCTTGAACTCGTCTCGAAGTTGTTTGATGGGAAAGATACCAAAAAAGGCCAAGAACATGATATTGTTGGAATTCTCTTATCTCTCAATATACAATCTTTTTGGCTCAATAAACAATCTTTTTGGCGAAATTGCCGGGGGCATATTTGATTTGTCTTTTCTTTTTTTTTTTGCTAAACTTGGTTTGTCTTTTCTTGGTTACATGAAATTTCATACAACAATTTTTCGAGAACATTTCCATCATGCACCCAACCTAAAGATTTTTGTTGCTTTGAGCTAAATTGCCAATGTTGAACTCAATGGAAGTCCTCTTTCCCAAAAGAAATTGGCAAAAATTAGGATGACACTGAAAATTCCTGGTTATGCATAGGTATGAGAGTTGGATATTTTGTTGGTTTTTGGGAAGTCTGTGTAGTTCTCTTTTTCAAAAGGACATTAGGCATGATGATTTCAGGTTTATCAATGACATGAAGATTAATGTGACTATAATATTAAAAGTGAAAATTTTGAGTGAGCTAGTATTTAAGTAAGAGGCATCATTTTTGTTCTTATTGACGTTATTATGTAAGCAAAAGGCATCATATTCTATGAAAGGTACTTCAAACACTGTCCTTACAATTGTTTGGTCTTGTCAACATTGTAGGCAATGCTACCCCAACTGTGATTTAATTCATATCTAACCTTCTATCCAGTAGGATTTTATTTCAGAAATATGCTGATACTAAAATGGAGTCAACGTTTTCAATTTTTGGTCTAGTTTTGTTGATTGTTACCATATTAATATGGTTCATTTTGAAAGGCAGACATATTTTTAAATAGTGTAGGATACAATACAAACCCTTTGTTAGGTTGCCGTGAAAAATGAGGAAAGGAAAAGGCGAGTAAATGTTTGATGTTGTGTTGTATGTATTTTTGAGGGAGTTTAATCAGTATTATTGGATTTTCAATATTTTAAGATAATTAGATTGTATGAAGCAACATTTACATTAGATTCGTGCTTTTCTTGGGTCATCATCATCAGCAAGCATGCTAGGTTTCATCTGGGCTTCAATGCATGACTATCATACCTTCTCTTTCAGAATTATACATGCCTAAGTGTCAAATTGATTACATTAGTCCATATTTTTTGGTATGCCAATCTAACACTGACTTTATTATTTCCTATGACAATATTCACTTCGACATGGCTGCTAATTCTTTCATTATTAACGTAAATTCCCACCAAATATCCTTCTTTCCAGCTAATTGATTTAACAGTAAACCAATTTTCAGGAAATATAACAAACTGCATGGAAGAATGGCAATGGGTCTGCAAAGGAATTGAGTGGCAACATCTCACCACAGATATGCCAACTTGAACAAAACCAAAGAAATTCAGCCAACATCATACAACCTCATGTCCAACAAGCCCATTAACTTAGGCCCAATTTGAGACTCAAGCCCATACACTAAAACTTTACACTAGCCTATCTTCATTTAACAAAAGGCTCAAATCGAAAAATACCACCCTTAAATAAATGGCCCAATAAATTAAATCCAAAATCAAACCCTCAGTAATTCAACTCAATAGGCAAATAAAGCCAACCAGATTTTTAGAACGGCCCCATTAAAATGAATAAAACCTCAACCCAACAAATCCACACTATAGTGAAGGGAATGGGAAAAGAGAGATTTGAACTCACTAGTTTTGTTTCATTAAGCACACTCCCAATCAATTTAGTTAGCTAAAATTAAAAAATTAAAAAACTCTTTTTATTAAGGAAAAAAAAATTATAGGGGAAGACTTTAGGAGACTAGCTATTGGTAGTGGAAGACTTCTTTCTTTGGAAGACATGTTGATGTTTCGTGAGAAAATTTTAATATTACCTTTTTCTGAACTATACTCTACAAACATGGAAGAAGGGTTGATTGAAGGATGAGAATGTTTTCAATTAGACAAATTTGTTTCTCATAAAAACTACACCAATTTTATATGCCGAAAGACAAGCTTATAATTGGTAAGAATAAAAAAAAAAAAAAAAGACCAGTTAGATAATAAATTTATTATTGTGCTCTTGCATTTCGAAGCTGGATTTATTAAGTTCAACACATACAATGAATAATATACCTACATGCCAAGATTTTGAGGAATAAAACTCAAGGATAAATTTCTTTTTTTCCTATTATGTTCTTCTTCTGTTACATGGATTTTCGTTTACGTATTTCTTTTTAATTTATATAATAACTATTGGATTATTATTTCTTTTACATGCAATCTTCATTTATAAAAGAAAAATAAAATCATTCATATTTTGTCAATGTCTTTTAAGACTCAAAAACTACAAAAGAAAAATAAAGGATGAAAAAAGGATATGTATATATATATATAAAACAAATTTATTAAAAAGAATATTAATTATTGCTGCCTTTGACTTGATAAAAAATGATAAAGCACAAATTTCTAAGGTAATAATTATTCTTCGCTAATAAAATTTGTGTATAGATAATAAAATATAAAATAATTATATAATGAATTTCAAAGTTTAATGTTATTTTAAAATTAAACTCTGAATTTCAAGTGCATATAAGTTCATAATCTAGTTTTTAAAAATATTACAAGTTCATATATATTAACTAGATTATCGTAATTTGCATGAGCTGTACTTGAGTTTGTCTAACTACTAAGATCTTTTATGTGACTCGTAAATGGAATTTTGAATTTTTTTAAAAATTACAAAATGACTTATTAACGTGTAAACAAATCCCTAATAGATCAATACATAATAACAAATATATGTGTGTTATTATTATATTTTGCGTGTGCACGTGAGAGTGGCTTATAAATTTTGCCCTTTTGTTAGTGGAAGACTTCTTCTTCTTCTTTTTTGTTTGTAGTGGAAGACTAGGCAAACGTGTTAGACGCGTCGTAAGAAAATGTTTATATTGCTTTTTGGAATCTACACTCTAATAAAAACAAGGATCAAAAGTTGATTGGAAACCTTTCAAAAAAAAAAAAAAAAAAGTTGATTGGGAAGTTTGAATGCTTTGACTAAGATAAACTTATTTTATAGAGGAAGGCCGAAGAAAAGCCTATTCTTTTTCTTTTTCTTATTTTCTTTTTTTTTTCTTTTTGTTTTTAATCTTCCTTCGTATGAATAAGTTTTAGTCTCAAGTGATGTAGTGGAAGACTAGGCAAACGTGTTAGACGTGTCGTAAGAAAATGTTTATATTGCTTTTTGGAATCTACACTCTAATAAAAACAATGATCAAAAGTTGATTGGAAAGTTTGAATGCTCTGGCTAAGAGCATCTCCAACAGCTTCTTCAAATTTTTTACAATTTGAAGAATGAACAGTGACATTTAATTTTTACATACTCACTTTTTCAAATATACTTTCCAACAGATTCTCTATTACATTCTCTATATCATTTAAATATTATTTCTTCATTTATTATTTATTCTTTTTTAATCATCATTTATTCTTTTTTTAACAACTATATTTTTAATGAGAAGTGTTATATTCACAACATTTTACGCAATACTTTCACAACAAAATTTATGTAAAAAGTTGTTACTAGTTCTAATTTGAACCCACTACTGAAATTATTTTTTTGCTCGCCAATATTATCTAATAACAATCCGTTACTTAAAATTTATTGTGAAAATATTGTGGTATCATTTTTTTATTGCAATTTTTTATTTTTTATATTATTTTTCCCTTCCACCCCCATCTGGACACGTTTCTTCTTCTTTTCTTTTATTTTTTTTTTTTCTCTTGATTTTTTCTCCACCACCCACGTATCCCACTCCTTTCCTCTATCTACCTTCTTTTTCTTTTTCTTCTAGTTCATTCCGGAGCACTCTTCTTCTTCAGCTATCTCTCTTTCTCTCTTTCTCTAGCTCTTTCTGTTTTTACTTTTCCCATTTCTACTTCTATTTTCTTTCCTCTTCAGCTCACTTCACACACACACACACACACACACACACACACACACCCACACGCACACACGCACAGCCGACATGGCCTTCGCCCATCTTTTTTTTTTTTTTAATCTTGTTCTGATTCACTTTGTTGTTGCAATGGAGCTCTTTCATGCTCTTGATTTGTTGTTTTTATTTTTATTTTAGATTTGTTGTTCTAATTAAATTTTTATTTTTTCATGTTCTTGATCTGTTACTGTGTTTGTGTTGATTGTGTTACCGTTTGAGAGGGACACAGATGAACAAAGAAGAGAGGAGGAAAGAGAAAGATTTTTTTTTTTTATTCAGCCGGATATTTTTTTAAGATAAAATAATGGTTTGAAGTTGCTACAGTGTTCTCTAAATTAAGAGAATTACTGTAGCAACTTCAAAAAATAATTTAGAGAACCTGTGTGTATGTAGAAGCTGCTGGAGAGATGAACAGTGTCATTTGGTGGTCCAAATTTGGCTTTACCGAAACTGCTGGAGATGCTCTAAGATAAACTTGTTTTATAGGGGAAGACCGAAGAAAAGCTTATTCTCTTTTTTTTTTCTTTTTTCTTTTTTTTAAATCTTCCTTCGTATGAATAAGTTTTAGTCTCAAGTGATGGGCCAAAAGAGACTCAAACTAATGAGTTTAGAGTACGAGTGTGTTTAGGAAAAGTTACAATGTTTTTTATTTAATTTTTGTTTTGCCTTTTGTCTCAGCTTTTTTTAAAAATAATCTTATTTTCACTTTTTTTTTTTTTGAAAATAAGTAAACTTTTAGCTTTTTGTCACATATTTAACATAAAATTACAAATATAAATATATATATATATATATATATATATAATTTTTATAAACACTATACCTACTAAAAATTGGAGGTACCAAGATTCATACTCCCAATCAATTTTAATGCTCTGTTTGTTTTAGCAATAACGTTTTCTAGAAAATAAGTTATTTTTTAAAAAGTGTTTTCTATAAAATTATTTTATTTTCTTATTTTTGGTAATAATCTTAAATTAATTAAAAAAAACAGCCACCTAACTTCTTTTATTTAGCTTGCTATAAGATAGAGTTGCTTTCCAAAAAAAATTAGTGAAAAACAATCTCTAAAAATAAGCCATACTTTTTCTGTTGACCAAAGATAATTTTTCTTTAACTCATTTTTTCTGATGCTACTAAATATTAGAAAACAAGAAAAACTATTTTTATACAAGGTTTTTCATTGAAACAAACAGAGCGTAATGCTGGGGAAAAGAAAAAAAAAATTTATACGAAGATTTTAGGAGACTAGCTTTTGATAGTGGAAGACTTTTTCCTTTGGAAGACATTGACGTTTCATGAGAAAATGTTAATATTGCCTTTTCTGTTCTTCTACTCAACAAATATGGAACACAGAATGTTTTCAACTAGACAAGCTTTTACCTAGTAAAAAAGAAAAAATCAAACCCGCATAATGATAAATTTATGGGAAAAGTTAAGGGATGGCTTATGGGCATTAGATTAGGAGATATTTTTAAAAACTTTTTATAGAAAAAAAAAATTAATTATTTTGATAGTTTTTTATATTTCTCATGAAAATTGTGTCAAGATCTTCCTAAGATAGTTAATTAACAATTGCCCATAAAAGCACCCATAAAAGTGCCCATAACAGAACCCTAAACTTATTATTGTGCTCTTGCATTTTGGAGCTGAATTTATTATGCTTGAGCTCTCCATAACTTAAATGTGAAATTATTGTGTTTTTTTATTATGTCTCTAGTATTACTCTATAATAGACAGCTTTGATAATACACCTATTTTGCGTGGGTAGGTAAAGGTTGTGACCCACCTCAACTCTTTTGAATTGCAACTTCACACGAGCGAGAGATATGGGAATTTTTTCTTTCTTTCTTTCAATTATGATTTATCAAAAAGAATAACAACCCAATGTCTTTATTCTATCAATCTTTATCCACTACGGTATCGATACAGCATACTCAGTCCAAAAATAAATTCACAATATAGTTCACCTTTAGTGCACCAAAATTAACTCAGTCCAACCTAAATTTTGTGATTCCAATAAAGATTATCTGCGTACAAATAAAATATCAATAAAACTTTTGTCTTCCTTTTCTTTGCACAATGTAAAACTTAAATAGTTTTTTTTTTTTATTTAAAAAAGGTAAAAATATCATTTTGGTTCTTATATTTTAGAGTCATATTTTATTTGGTCCCTGCATTTAGTAGCAAGCAATTTTGATAGTTAACTATATATACTTTTGTCCCAAATGAGCTTTTCTCAATGATGATTTCCTTTAGCTTCAGGAAATTTAAATTTGGATGGTTCATTTAATTAGATAAATAGAGCAGAGGAACAATAGTGGAAAGGAATGACAATTACTTTTAGGAGCTCTGATTCTGTCCCCGTTGCTAGTGACCAGTATAAGGTTTCGATTTCAAAATTCTTTTTTTTTTTTTTAGAATAGGCCCTAAAACCTAAAACTCTTCCCCCGCAAACTCAATCTTCCTAATTCAGATGCATTTAATCCTAGTAAATTAGAAAAACAAAACTCTTTTTTTTCCAAACAAACAGCTTTTTTTCGTTAAGGGTCTCAAAAATAAGAAAAGTTAATCAGGCCCCTACAAATTACCCAAGATTTCTTAAAACAAGAAGAGCTCAATCAAATCCATCCCCAATTAATATATTTAAAAAAAAAATGGAAAAATGAGGATAACTACAATCAAATTCATTAACTTTTATTAACGGTATATAAATCAGTTTAAACCAAAACAACTAACCTAAAACATCAAAGACACCTATACTGCTCAGTGCATAAAATTATTGATTATGACACATTTTAATAGAATATTTTTTCTTTTGGACTGGGGCACTCACATAATTAGTTTTTTTTTTTTTTTTTTTTAAACCACAATTAGGCCTTCAGTAACCACCCCACCCCACAAAAACAAAAATCTCACCCTTTTAAATGGATGTAGAATTCTTCGCACAATTATTGTTTGTCAAGATTCTAAGACTAAAGACCCAACAATCTTTAATTTTCTTGAATGACATTTTCTTGGAAAAACTAGACTAAGAGAAATACTATAATTGTATTCAACGTTTAGTGTAGAAAATTAGTATGTTCTAGTTAGCTCAACTGGTAAATACGTCAAAGATTTGAAACTCTATAAATAAAAAATTAAAAAAATAACATTTAGTGTGGAAAATTAGGTATTGTAATAAGAAACAGTTTTCATTGAAAAGTTCTACCCAACGTAACAATTTTCTAAATTGAAAAGTTTTGCCCAACGTAAGGGGGACTCTAAAGACTCTAGAAAAAATTGACTCCAAAGACTCTAGAAAAAAAAACATAGCGAAGTCTCCAAAACTCTCTTTAACACTTTGGAGGTTCAATGCTAAATTAGAGGGAAAAGAGGAGAGAGATCCTAACAGCAAATTTGGTACCCCCTTTCATATTATTATAAGACCAATTGTCTCGTTATGTAATGCAAACTAGAGGACTCCATTTTTTAAAAATATATACAAGTCAAATTCTTTCCCTCTTCTCAATTACTAAAATTATTTGACACAGTGGATATAACATCCATAAACTCAAATGTTAATAATATTTAGTATTGGCAATATAAAAAAGCATTGAGATGGCAATATTTAGCATTGGCAAATTTCCCAAAAAGCATTGAGATGGAAATATAAAAAACAATTACAAGCCTCAATTTTTTTTTTCCCTGTTGGTGCAAATTTAATGAGCACTTCAATTAAATTTTCTGAGAACAATAACAAACATAAATTAGAAGATATCAGCAAGAATCCATAAGTAAGATGTTGATTTTCTTACATGGAAAACTCATTAATGAGAAGAGAAAAGCTACTTAACAATTTTTTTATTTTTAAATTCCAGTTTAAAATGATTAGTTTATAATAATGCTTTTGTAAATGGAAGGCAAGCTTTGGTTCAAGGGGAGGAAAAATGAGAGACTCAAACTAATGACTTTGTTGTATGAAGTGTTGTCCCCAATCACTTGTGTTACTCAAATTCTTCTAAAAAAAATTGTGTTACTCAAGAAGAATACAAATAAGTCTAGAGCCACACAAAAAAATTCACAACCATCGAGAAGAAAAATTGTTATTAATAATTTGATTAGTAAAAACATGAGATTAATGACATGTTCAGATAAGAATCGATAAAAATTTGTCCCATCAACTATTGTGAAATCTGCTGTGTTCATAGTATTTCTCATGCAATTATTGACTTTAAAAATGAAAGACTTGCATTTTATAGTAGACTTATGAAGTACAAGCTTTTGATAGTGGAAGACTTGCCAATGGGTAGATGTTTTGTGACACGTGAGAAAGATGATTGTTGCTTTCTCTAGTCTAAACTCTATGAACATGGATCACGAATTGATTGAAAATTTTGAATGCTTTTGATAAGTTTTTTATTTTTTTATTTTTTATAACTTAGTGGAAGACAGCCTTCTGTTTAATTTTATTTTTAATAAAAAAAATTATAAAAAATGTTTGGCCTCGGGATGGAAAAAGGCACTTCTCTTGAAAAGTTTTGCCTAGCATTAAGGAGATTCCAAAGACTCTAGAAAAGAAAAACGAAGTCTCCAAAATTCTCTTTAAGACTTTAGAGATTCAAAGTCTTCGGATTCTAAATTTGTAATTTTCAAAACAAAAAAGGTATATAAATTTAATTATCATTATTTGAACAATCACGAGTTTAGAATTATTGTTTTGTATTTTGATTTTGATCACTATGGTGGCACTGTAGCAACCCCATTATGGTTAGGAGGCATTTGATCTATTTTAGGTTTTCAAATAAGAGACTCAAACTTTTGCTTATTTTTCTTTAAATTTTATGACTATTTTATTTTAACTAAATATTATTAACATTCGAGTTTATAGGTGTTATGTCTGCTGTGTCAAATAATTTAGGTAATTGAGAAGAGGGAGAAAATTTGGTATGCTAAATTCCACAAAAATTTGGCATTAGCGGTGCTAAACTAGGGGCAAGAGAGGAAAGAGACTCCGATAGCAAATTCAGTACTTTCTTACTATAAAACCAATTGTCTTTGTTATATTATGCAAACCAGAGGACTCCCTTTATTTTTATATATATATATATATATATATACACGCGTGCGCGTGTGAGTTCTAAATTGTCAATTAATCTGTTCAAAATACATAAATAAATAAACTATCAATTAAAGAATGCTCGAAGCATCAAAATTTTTAATCAATTAATTTTAAGGACATTTCCTTGAAAGCATGGAGATGGCAATATAGAAAACAAGTCATCAAACAACTGTAAGGTTCCAAGTAATGGCATTTGGAATAATTTTGATTAATCATAACAATAATTATAAATTATATATATATAAAAGTCCTAACTCCTAAACCATCCATTAATCCATTTAAAAAAAATAAATAAATCATCAATTAAAGAATGCTCAAAGCCTTAAGCTCTTTGTCCAATTATTTTTAAGGATATTTCATAGAAAGCATTGAGATGGAAATATAGAAAACATGTCATCAACCAATGATACGCCTCATATTTTTTTTTCCTATTTGTGCAAATTTAATGAGCACTTCAATAACAAACATAAATTAGAAGATATCAACAAAAATCCATACATAAGGTGCTAATTTTCTTACATGGAAAACTCATTAACGAGAAGAAAAAAGCTACATAACAGTTTAGTAAAAGAACTTCTAATATAAAATAATGAGTTTATAATATATATATATATATATATATTTGTATATAATGGAAGGAAAGCTTTGTTTTACTATTTAAAGAGTTTTGGTTTAAGGGGAGGAAAAATAAGAAATTCAAACTAATGACTTTAGATTTATGATGCGTTTTCTTCAATCACTTGTGTTACTCAAGAAGAATACAATTAAAATTTTAAAATAAGTCTAGAGTCACACACACACACAAAACAACAACAACCAAAAAAAAAAATTACAACTATTGAGGAAACAAATTGTTATTAATAATTTAATAGATAAAAACGTGATATTAGTAGTAAGTTTAGATAAAAATCGATATAAAAAAATAATAATAATTAAAAATTCAATTATTGTAAAAATTGTATGCTCATAACATTACTCATGCAATTATTAGATCTAAAAAAGAAAGACTTGCTTTTTATGGGCAGAAGACTTTTAAACTACAAGATTTTTTTGTTATTAATAAACTTTTTTTTTTTTTTTTTTATCAAAAAAAAAGTATTAAACATTTTTTCAACTATAAACAAATAAACACAACTTTTTATAGTGGAAGCCTTGGGAGACTAGCTTTTTTTTTCCCCAGAACATATACCACTTCATTGACTTGTAGACTTGTTGGCCATCTACCAAGCCTTGACTCTATTCTCTTCACGGCAGGTGTGTGGGAACTGATAAGGACATACAGCACGCAAAAGATCAGTCTTACTTTTTGGTTGATGTGTTGCACGGAAAATGCTTATTGCATGTTATGAAGCATACTCTACGAAAATGGAATAGAAATTTATTGCAATATTTGAATGTTTTTCACTTGACAAGTTTTATATGCTAAGAGACAAGCATTAAAATTGTGACTTCAATGAGTAACATTTATTTCACACAAACTTATGCACTAAAATCATAACTTCAAAGTGTGTCCAATAACTAATATTTATTCCACACTGGTTGTACCCAACCATACACATACATTTTGCGATAAAATTGTGACTTCAATGAGTAGTGTTCATTTCACACAAACTGTTACATATAACTATACACACACTTTGCACTGAAATCGTGACTTAAAAGTGCGGTATGGGTATGGTTGTGTGCAATATTTGAGTGTGCACTGAGAGTGAAAACATTAAGACGTTTGTCACTGCCTTAGTGGCTTGGACGGTTGGGCATGTTTCACTCACAAGTTACAATTACATGGGCATGGAACAATCTTAATTGCATGCGACTTTTGCATCAAATAAACTAAACAAACAACTACCGAATTCATCATCTCGCCAGCATTTTCAATTTTTAGACTAGTTTTGTAGACTGTTGATTGCCATATGATATATGGTTCATTTTGAAATGCAAACTTCATTTTAAAAAAGATTTGAGAACGCAATGTTACTGAAGGAAACAGTGCAGGCACTATGATGATTCTTTTTTTCTTTTTCTTTTTTTTTTTTAAAGAGAGAGAAAGAAATTTTATTCACTTGTAAAATTTTGGATTGCAATGTATTCTTTAGCAATGGGGGTATTTCGCCGAACCAACTCTTCTGGGACTCAATACAAAAGGCATACTGTGCTAAAATTCATTTTAACCGACCTTTTTTTTCTTGGACTTGGGGACTCACATATGTAGACTTTCAGTAACCCCATCGAAACTTCACCCCATCTGCAAAGAAAGAAAACCAATGCATACGGTATTAGATTTCGATGTCCTTTATTCCCATTAAATGAATGTTGATTTCTTCTCATTGTTTGTCAAGATTCTAGAGCCACACCGACACGAGCTTTATCTTTATCCCAAGATTAGTGTGAAAAGGAGAAATTGGTACTAGGAAACAAATTTTCAAAGTCAAAAAGTTCTGCCCGGATTTTATAAGGGAGACTAAAGAAAAGACTCTGGACAAAAAATAAAATGAACTTAGAGTTCAGTCTTTCGATTATAAATTAGTAATTTTTTTTATAAAAAAAAAAGTATTAAAAAGTGAATTAGCATTATTTGAACAATCATGGATTCAGAATTATCTTTTTGTATAATTGTATTTTGATTTTGATCCCAATGGTGGCTGCATAGCAATTCCATTATGGTTAGAAGGCATTTGATCTAATTTGGGTATTCGAATAAGAGACTCAAAGTTCTGGTTATTTTTCTTTGAATTTTATGAGCCTTTTGACTAAATATTATTGAAATTTGAATTTATGGGTGTTATGTTCCAGAGATGCCAAATTAGGGGGAAGAGGAGAGAGACTCTAATAGCAAATTCGATACTTCCTTTTATATTATTAATTTATTATAAGACCAATTATCTTTGCTTACTTTATGCAAACTGAAGACTCCCTTATTGATTGTTTGGATTTTAAATATATATGAATCTTAAAGAGTTAAACCATAAATTAATCCGATAAAATAATAATAATAATAATAAACCATCAATTAAAGTATGCCCAAAGCATCAAACTCATTATCCAATTATTTTTAAGGACATTTCCCATAAATTTTTGAGATGAAAATATAGAAAACGGATCATCAATCAATCAACTATAAGGTTCTAAATAATGGCATTCATAATCATTTTGATTAATCATAACAATAATTTTAAATATTTATTAGACCTAAACTGTCAATTAATCCGCTCAAAAAATAAATAAATAAACTATCAATTAATGAAATGCTCAAAGTCTCAAACTCCTTGTCTAATTTTTTTTGTAAGGACATTTCCCAAAAAATGATGAGACGGACATATAGAAAACAAGTCATGCATCAACCAACTGTAAGCTTGAACTTACTATTAAAAAAAAAAAAAAAAACTGTAAGCTTGAACTTCTATTTTTTTCTTTTTTCTCTTTCTGGTTGTGTGAATTTAATGAGCACTTGTTTTTCCACAAAAACAAAAAGGAGCACTTCAATTAAATTTTCTGTGTCTAATTAAATTTTGATGGTAAAAAAGACTTCTTCTTTTTTTGTTTGTAGTAGAATACTAAGCAAACGTGTCAGACATGTAGTGAGAAAATGTCTATGTTGCTTTCTCGAATCTACGCTCTAAAGAACAAGGATTAGAAAGTGATTGGAAAGTTTGAATGGTTTGGATAAGACAATTCTTCTTTTATAGAGAAGCTAAGCTTTTTTTTTCCCCCGTTAATATAAATAAGTTTTGGTCTTAAAGATAATGGGAAAAGAGAGATTCAAACAATCAACTTTTGTTTCATGAATGGACGTCTAATCACTCCATTGGCTACTAATTATGAAATTATTGTCTTTGTTAAAGTAAAAATGATACATGACTTTAGGTGGGAAAAGCCAATTGAAGATAAGACACGATCATACCAGAATATTACAATAAATTTTAAACATAGCCTTGTATTAGTATTGGTGGTGCTAAAAATAGTATGGCATTTTAGCACCACCAATACTAAAATGCATGTTGCAAGCCTGTAATGGTGGAGGGAAAGCCAAAAAATTTGGGTTTTGAACTATAGTGCACAGCCATCATTGTAGTTGAGATGTTAAAAAAAAAAAAATTATTAAAATTTATATTATTTTAATGTGTTAGTGGTAGTGGTTGTTGTTTATTGTAGTAGATATTTTTTTTTTGTTTATATTATTTTATTGTGTTGAAAGGTAAAATAAAACCACTAATGTTAGGTGTTTTGTAAGATGAGGTGGTAAAATAATTAAAGTAGCTTTTTGTAGTGTTAAATTGCTAAATTTATGACTCTAGCTAACGATGCTTCTTAATTCTTATATGGTTCTTCAATCATCAATACTGGATTGCAAACATAGTACCCTACTTCAAACTAGACATTAATTATTCTATAAAAATAACATTTTTTTTTATGGGTTTTATTTTCTGACAAGATATATATATATATATATTTTTTGGTCACTCTACCCTAACCTATCTTGAGTATATATATTTCTTATTTAAAAACATTTTAATTATATGGAATAGAATTTTTATATACCTTTTATATTTATAATTTATTTATTTGTACATATTTTATTATCATTTCTAAAATATTTGTCTTTTTTAAAAAAAAAGGTCTCTTATAGTCACCCCTCCTTTGTTAGAGTCATCTCATTAAAGAGGGCAAAATACATTCTCTCGAAGCAGGGGCATGGTATCTATGACTTGACTTGGCTACATCGCTTTGCCATCCTTACAGTATATACCTATTATTCTTGGCTTATCATATCATTGGATGGAGAAAAATTTTGTGATATTACTATGTTTTTAGGGTTTTGAAATTTAGAGTTTTGGTTAAAGGTAGAGGACGATCTGACTAAGATAAGAATAGGTGTTTTTTAGGGAACATGTTTAAAGTTGCCCCCAAGAAAGATACACTCTTTTGTTTTGGGGAGCAAGTCTAAAAATCTAAATTAAAATGAGCAATGTACAAGTATTTTTACTTTCTTAGTATGAGCAAAAGGAACAAGTTTTGTTTTTAAAGAGAGAAGCTTTTAAATAGGATCTTATATTTTCATGTCTAAATGGGCTCTCCTTTTGATGACCAAAGTTAGAGTTTTAGTCCTAAACGTGGATTTCCTCCCAAAAAAGAAAAATAAAAAACGTGGGTAGGTTGTGTTTTTAGGGTTTGGCTTACCTACAATATTTTCTTAAAAGGAATCTCTTTTTAATGAGAAACTGTCACATCACCCACTAACCAAATAAAATGTGAGAATTAAAACTCATTACCACTTGTCATTGTATATTTAAAACAAAAAGATATGTCAAGTTAAAAAAGTACTAGAGGTAAGCCACACCCATATTTTTAATTGTTGTTAATGGACCAATTTGTCCTTTGATCATAGCACAGGTGGTAACTAATGGGTAATCAAAATAAGAAAGTATGGATTATTTCCATAGTACTTGATTATTTATTTATTTATTTAATAAAATGGAAATATATAGATATGGAGCTCTTTTGTAAAAGTTAAAATTCAAATAAACACTTTCATTTTAAAATTCAATTCAAAGCATGAATTTTTATACTCTAGGAATTTCAATATATGGAAATTGTATTAAACTCAGATAAGATTACAATGAGTGTTATTCCTATTTTATACTCTGAATAGGAACTAACAAACTCTACCTGAAATGCCGCCAAGATTTAAGCATAACAAACTCTCTAAACTACCAATAGATAACTGACACGTGCATTTCCACTCTAAATGACAGTGCCACTAATAGAAGATAAACTACATGTAGCTTTAGCCTTTATTCTTATATTGCATGCCATTTTGTTCTTGATTTCTTTAGAACTGAAAGTGTTTTGGCTTGAATCTTGTGTAAAGGTAGTTTACCATACCTTGCCATGACACCACCTCCGTTACTGCTATTTAAAAAGAAAAATTGATGCATTCTAATAGGCGATCTTAGTGTTCATTTAGCAATCATGGTAGCTCTATTTTAAGTCTTTTAGGGTCCGTTTCGTTCCCGTAAAATATTTTTCGGAAAATACCTATTTTCCGGAAATGCTATTTTCCGGAAAAGGAAAATATTTTCAAGTGTTTGGTTGTATTATGAAAATTGTTGTGGAAAATATTTTCATGTGTTTGGTTCTATTAGGAAAATGCTATTTTCCTACACATTTTTCACATTTTCTCAGCATTCAAACAAATTTTATTCCAAAAAATTTCAAAATCATAGCTAAATTTCAATCACAAACCACAACCAAATCTCAACACCACACACCACCGGTGAGGTGAGGCGAAGGCGTGGGTTCGCGGTGCGAGTCGCTGGGTCTGGGTCGAAGGTCGAAGGCGCGACGATCGGCGAGTCGCTGGGTCTGGTTCGCGGTGCGAGTCGCTGGAAGTGCGATCGACGATCGACGATCGCTGGGTCTGGAAGGGCGATCGACGATCGGCGCTCGCTGGGTCTCGTCGATGGGTCTGGGTCTCGCCGACGGGTCTGGGTCTCGCCGAGCTGTCTCTTCTTCCTCTCTCTCTCTCTCTCTCTCTCTCTCTCTCTCTCTCTCTCTCTCTCTCTCTCTCTTTTTCCGGAAGTCATTTGAAGTGAAAATAGTTCCGGAAATGGTTTTACATGATTTTTGGGTTATTTTCCGGTCAAACGGAAATGGTTTGAAGTTGACTAAATTTTCCAAATCAACCAAACACTCTAATTTTCCAGAAATGCTTTTCTGGAAGTGGTTTGAAGCCAAACCAAACGCAGCCTTAGTGTTCATTGATCACTTTGTAGAGTATCAAACTATAGGCAACAAGATTCTACGTGATTGCACAAATAAATGGCCCTTTGTAACTGTGGGGGGAGAAAGCCCAACCCAACTTATTGGGCCCAAGGCCCTATATGAGGAATACTGTTCGTCCGAGGAGACCAATACAGACAGTCAGAGGCCCATGTAAAAGGAGAATGTCTGGAGATGAGTACGTGCACTATCCTAGGAGATGTTCATATGTCCGAGGAGACCGATACCCTCGGACCCGTCGAGGTTTTTGTCCGACACGTGTCAGGCGACCTGTTTGGCAAGTGTTAAGGGAGAAAGGGAGCCTCGGACACACAAGAAGGTGACAGGAACAGAGAAATATCAAGGAGACAGACTTCAACCACCGCATTTAATGCACTGCACCTACCCTCCTGGGCGCATTTATGTGGAGAAGACCCCTGAACAGTGCATCCTCAGCTACCGCCACTCAGACAGGGCTAAAGGGGGAGTGTGATGGGACATGCACTCAAGTGGGCGCCCAGATGGTGAACAAGTGGACGGTGGAGATGTAGAAAGGCAGTACTATATAAGAGAGAGGGGTCTCTGATAGAGGAGGGATCGAAAAAGAAGAGAGAGAGAAGAGCATATTATTTTACTGTAGCTCCAACATTTGTAACCTAAGTTCATCAATGAAAATCACCTCCTCGGACGAGACATTCACCACTGTCCGAGCACACATTAATTCAAATCGTCCTGTCATCATTGCCATTTAATACTGTTATTTTCATTATTAGCCTAGCTCTTTCACCCACTCTCTACAAATTTATTGTTTTGGGTTCAGTGGGCTCCAAATCCACACCTTCTTGGGCTTGGGCTGCAGAATCTGACCCTACAATTGGCGCCGTTTGTGGGAAGAGCTTGTGCAAGAGTGAAAACAACAGTTGATAATGGCAGAACAAGGTGAACAACAAGCAGAGTCCAGGGCATCCCAACACGTGGACCATTTTGTCAACTTAGAGAGGAGACAAAATCGTGAGGGCAGCGTACACACTGTGCACCTTAGCCAGGGCCAATCACAGAGCGGAAGTCACATGTCCCATGCAAAGAAGAACCGTGACTTACAACTGGAAGTGGAAAAACTAAAGAGGGAGTTGCGCCACGCAAAGAGGAAGCGGGCTTCCTCGTACTCTAAAGATGATCTTGATGACGAGCAGGACGTCTCTTATCAACGCAAGTCTAAGACACCAGCTAGCGAGTCCTACACCTATGTAGAGGAGTCTCATCGTAAAAGGGAGCGTAGGAGCCCATCACGAAAGGACGTGGAGAATGATGCCATGAACAGGGCTCTAAACCAGATATCTAGATCACCCTTCACGCGCAGGATAGAGGAGGCCAGACTCCCTCGGCGCTTTAATCAGCCAACATTCACCATCTACAACGGTAAAACTGACCCCGTGGAGCATGTGAGTCATTTTAACCAAAGGATGACTGTCTACTCCAGAGACGAAACTCTGATGTGCAAGGTTTTCCCTTCCAGTCTTGGGCCCGTTGCTATGAGGTGGTTTGATGGTTTGAAGGCAGGCTCCATCAACTCCTTCAAAGAACTCACTCAGGCATTCGGCTCCCGTTTTGTTACGTGCCGAAGAGTGGCCAGGCCTCTCTCTTCACTGTTGTCCTTGTCCATGCAGGAAGGCGAGTCTTTGAAGGCATATTTAGACAGATACTGGGAGATGTTCAATGAGGTGGAGGGCAACAACGATGCAATGGCCCTCAGCACGTTCAAGCTCGGCCTTCCTACTGACCACGGTTTGAGGGCATCCCTATCTGGCAAACCAGTCACAAACGTGCGTCAACTAATGGACTGCATAGAGAAGTATAAGAGGGTTGAAGAAGATCAGTAGCAGGGCAAGGGAAAGGATAAGATCATCCCCCAGGAGACGAGAGATTCGCGGTCGGACCGGTATAATTACAATAATCGCGGAGGGATTTTGCCAGACAATCAGGATCGATGAATCCTCAATCGGTCAACACCGTGTTCAAAGAGCCTGTACACCAAGTCCTGGAAAAGATTAAGAATGAATCATTCTTCAGGTGGCCGAACAAGATGGTAGGAAACCCCGAGAGACGCAACCACAATCTCTACTGCCAGTACCATCAAGACCATGGGCATACCACGGAAGATTGTAGGAGTCTGTGGGATCACCTGGACCAGTTGGTTCGCGATGGTAAACTGAAACATCTTCTGCACCCCTCCAGCGGCCGAGGGCAGACAGGCTCGGGGCCACGCAGGGACGACCCCTCAAAGCCGCCGCTTGGGACTATAGACGTCGTCTTCGCTGCGTCAGGGAGAACAGGGTCCTGGCCTTTGAAAGTCATGTCAGTAGGCCGACCACCCGCAGGGGAGTCGAGCCGAGGACCGAAGAGAGCTAGGTCTGGTGCCCCGCTGGTTATGGGATTCTCGAACGAGGACATGATCGGCACCATCCAGCCCCATGATGATGCACTAGTCATCACCCTCAGAATAGGAGGGTACGATGTAAAGAGGGTGATGGTGGACCAGGGCAGTGCCGTGGAGATAATGTACCCGGACCTCTACAAGGGGCTAGGCCTAAAACCCCAGGACCTGACGCCGTACGATTCCCCCATATTCACCTTTGAAGGAAGGCCTGTCATCCCGAAAGGCCGGATACGCTTGCCTGTGCAGTCCCGCTCCGAGGTGGTGGAGCTGGATTTTATCGTCGTGGACGCATATTCGCCCTACACGGCACTCGTAGGCAGACCTTGGATTCACGCACTTGGGGCTGTCCCCTCTACTTTGCACCAGAAGGTCAAATATCCATCAGGAGGACAGAAACATGAAATCCGAGGAGACCAGTCTGTTGCTAGACAGTGCCTGGTAGCCGCCATTCAGCATAAGGCCCCAGCTGAGTCCTCGGACGTAGCTGGGAGGGATTTATAGCAACTACAGTCCCGGGGATTGCCCTTTGGAGAACCAGATGAAAGCACTCGATGCGAGGATCTAACGAAAGTGCTCATTGGAGACGATCCTGACAGGTTCTTTCAAGTCGGATCTCAGCTGCCTCTTCAAGAGAAGGAGGAGCTGATAGAGTTCCTCAAGCGAAATCTCGACGTGTTTGCCTGGAGTGCTTACGAGGCCCCAGGGGTGGACCCGGAGTTTATATGCCATCACTTGAAGGTGAATCCACTGGTCACCCCCAAGCAACAACCTATTCGGCGCCCATCCAAAGAACACGCCGACGCAGTGAGAGACGAGGTAGCGAAACTCAAAGCAGCTGGGGCTATCAAAGAGGTTTTTTATCCCGAATAGCTAGCGAATACCGTGGTGGTAAAGCAGAAGAGTGGGAAGTGGCGAGTATGCGTAGACTTCACGGATCTGAATAGGGCATGCCCCAAAGACTCGTTCCCTATGCCGAAGATCGATCAGCTGGTTGATGCCACTGTCGGCCACCCTCGGATGAGCTTCCTGGACGCCATCCAAGGCTACCACCAGATACCATTAGCCCCGGAGGACCAGAAGAAAACTGCTTTTGTCACCCCTATTGGCAACTACCACTATAAAGTGATGCCGTTCGGCCTGAAGAACGCGGGAGCTACCTACCAGAGGATGATGACGAGGATGTTCGAGCCACAGCTGGGCAAGAACATCGAGATTTACATTGATGACATGGTGGTGAAGAGCAAGGTTATAGCCGAGCATGTGAAAGACCTTGAAAGTACCTTTGAGGTTCTACGGAAATACAAGCTACGACTAAATGCCTCTAAGTGCTCGTTTGGGGTAGGGTCCGGCAAGTTCTTGGGATACATGGTCACCCACAGAGGAATTGAGGTCAACCCCGACCAGATAAAGGCCATTAACAACCTCCGAGCTCCTCGGAATCCCAAGGAAGTTCAAAAACTGACCGGAATGACTGCTGCCCTCAATCGGTTCATCTCTAGATCAGCAGACAGGTGTCGGCCCTTTTTCTCTCTGCTCAACAAGTGGAAGGGATTCGAATGGACTGAGGAATGTGCTTTGGCGTTCCAGCAACTCAAGGATTATCTTTCTCGGCCACCAATCATGTCCAGTCCTGAGCCAGACGAGGTACTGTTCGCCTACATCGTTGTAGCTCCCTATGCGGTGAGCCTGGTGTTGATACGGTCAGACTCTGGTGTACAAAGGCCCGTCTATTACGTAAGCAAGTCGCTGCATGAGGCTGAGATTCGTTATTTGCCACTGGAGAAGGCTATCTTAGCAGTAGTGCTTGGCACACGGAAACTACCTCACTACTTCCAAGCCCACACGGTGATCGTTCTCACACAACTCCCACTCAAAGCTATACTCCGAAGTGCTGATTACATAGGTCGGATTGCCAAGTGGGGTACAATCTTAGGGGCTTTCGATATAAGATATATGCCCCGCACATCGGTCAAGGGACAGGTCCTCGCAGATTTGGTGGCTGAGTTCACGGAGCCCCAGCTAGAAGAGGTGAAGCCCACGTCGGGCATGGATAAAAAATCAGTTGGCGTGATCTCTCAACAGAATCCCTCCCATTGGGAAGTGTACGTTGATGGCGCGACAAACCAAAGAGGCTCTGGAGTTGGGCTAGTATTGATATCCCCCGAGAAAATCATTATCGAGAAATCGCTAAGGTTGGACTTCTCGGCAACGAATAATGAAGCGGAATATGAGGCCCTACTGATGGGGATGACTATGGTACGTAGAATGGGTGGGAAGTCCGTGGAGTTATTCTCGGACTCAAGACTGGTAGTAGGTCAAGTACAAGGCGAGTTCGAGGCAAAGGACGAAAGAATGCAGGGATACTTGGGTCGTGTTAAACATCTGCAATCAGAGTTCGAATTTTTCAGTTTGCTGCACATCCCCAGGAGTGGCAACTCACATGCTGACTCCTTGGCCACGCTAGCCACCTCTTCGGCACAAGACCTGCTGAGGGTCATCCTCGTCGAGGACCTGCACAGGCCTACAGAGACGAAGTCAGGGGGAGTCCAGGTTCACCAGATCAGGGCCGGGCCGTGCTGGATGGACCCTTTAATCAAATTTATCAAAGAAGATGTATTTCCTGAAGAGAAGGGAGAAGCCGATAAAGTTCGGAGGAAGGCGACTAAGTTCTGGTTGTCCGAAGACCAGAAACTATACAAACGCTCCTATTCGGGACCATATTTGTTATGCGTGCATCCCGAGGCGACTGAGACACTGCTAGAAGAGCTGCACGAAGGAATCTGTGGGAGCCACACTGGTGGCAGGTCCTTGGCTCACCGAGCCCTCACCCAAGGCTATTGGTGGCCTAACATGCAGAAGGAGGCACACGAATACGTCAAAAAGTGCGATCAATGTCAGCGCTTCGCTCCAAACATTCACTAGCCGGGGGGAAACCTTAATCCACTATCTAGCCCATGACCCTTTGCCCAGTGGGGCTTGGATATTGTGGGACCCTTCCCCAAAGCTGCAGGAAACAAGAAGTACCTCCTGGTCGGAACAGACTATTTCACCAAGTGGGTTGAAGTTGAGCCGCTAGCCAATATCAGAGACGTTGATGTTCAAAAGTTCGTGTGGAAGAACATTGTCACACGGTTTGGAGTTCCTTACACCCTCATCTCGGATAACGGTTTACAGTTCGACAGCAAGGCATTCAGGAATTACTGCAGTGAGCTGGGAATTACGAACAGATACTCCACTCCAGCCTATCCCCAGGGTAATGGCCAAGCAGAAGCTTCCAACAAGGTCATACTGAACGGCTTAAAGAAGAGGCTAGATGATGCAAAGGGCAAATGGGTAGAAGAGTTGCCACATGTGCTTTGGGCTTACAGAACTACGCCCCGCAGGTCTACTGGAGAGATCCCCTTCTCGATGACCTATGGGGCTGAAGCTATCATTCCTCTGGAAACAGGGTTCCCAACACTCAGAACCAGCTCGTTTAGTCCGACCGGCAACAACGAGCAACTAGAGAAGAGTTTGGACCTTATTGAGGAAAGAAGAGAGAATGCAATGGTTCGGCTGGCACACTACCAACAAAAGCTCAGACAAGGCTACGACGCTAACGTGAAGCTGAGGCCTTTAGAGCCTGGTGATCTGGTGCTGAGGAAAGTTGTGGGCACCGCGAAGAACCCAGCTTGGGGAAAATTAGGACCCAATTGGGAAGGACCATATCGTATCACTTCAGGCGCTGGTATTGGAGCATATTTCTTAGAAGACCTGGATAGTCATGTAATCCCTCGCCCTTGGAATGTAAATAACCTCAAGAGGTACTTCTATTAATCAAGTCTTCTCTTCAACTGATATACCGATTCGCTGCGTAAAGTTTTCTCTCAAGTGTTTAAACTTAAATCCAATCATGCATGTAGTCCTCGGACCAGATGATTAGGGT
Organism: Quercus aquifolioides; assembly: GCA_019022515.1. Classification (NCBI taxonomy): domain Eukaryota; kingdom Viridiplantae; phylum Streptophyta; class Magnoliopsida; order Fagales; family Fagaceae; genus Quercus; species Quercus aquifolioides. The sequence goes on along the minus strand of CM032335.1, from coordinate 17,975,547 downwards.
TAGTTAACACTCACTCACCGTTTTCTCTCAAGTGTTTAAACTTAAATCCAATCATGCCTGTAGTCCTCGAACCAGATGATTAGGGTTAGTTAACACATTCACAGTTTTCTCTCAAGTGTTTAAACTTAAATCCAATCATGCCTGTAGTCCTCGGACCAGATGATTAGGGTTAGTTAACACTCATTCACCGTTTTCTCTCAAGTGTTTAAACTTAAATCCAATCATGCCTGTAGTCCTCGGACCAGATGATTAGGGTTAGTTAACACTCATTCGCCACCAGCTTAAGTGTTTAAACTTAAATCCAATCATGCCTGTAGTCCTCGGACCAGATGATTAGGGTTAGTTAACACCGTTAGCTCAAGTGTTTAAACTTAAATCCAATCATGCCTGTAGTCCTCGGACCAGATGATTTGGGTTAGTTAGCACTCGGTTACAGTTCTATAGTGTTTAAACTTAAATCCAATCATGCCTGTAGTCCTCGGACCAGATGATTTGGGTTAGTTAGCACTCGGTTACAGTTCTATAGTGTTTAAACTTAAATCCAGTCATGCCTGAAGTCCTCGGACCAGATGACTAGGGTTAGTTAACACTCGAGTACATTCGAACCCTATAATCCTTGAACCAAACGACAGGTTAGTCGATACCCCCACGCGTTTAGATTGATTCTAATTTATAAATGTCTCCCCTAGTCGTGTTTAGCTTGAAGCCGAGGGATAATAACTTATGTTTAACTTGGAAAGGCATGCAACTCATCAATAACTCTTAGTTGGCCTATCCTTTTCAATATTAATTTCGATTACTTACACCCTAAGTATGATGTATCAAACAGATTTATTCGCATTATTTGGTTATAAGTGCAATGTACAGTTGTATGTGACAGTAGTAATTAGTAAGGCAGGTATTTAAAACATCATAGACAAACGAAAATCTATTCCATAAATAAAAGTATAGTTTACAATTCTTCGGATAAAACAAAAGAAAGCACAGGTGCAAAAAGTGAAAGCCCTATACGTCTATTCTTTTGCTGAAGGGAGCACGGGGTCAGCAGCCTGGCCTATCCGAGCAGTTGCTTCAGGGGCTCGGTCCTTGGGCTCAGAAGGAATTTTCTCTTCGCCTGACCCTTGGCCTTTCTCTTTGGCTGGTTCAGCTGGCTTATCCTTGCCGCCTGGCTGACCAGTTTCCTTGCTTGCACCAAGAATGAGTGGAGGAGCATGGCTGACCAAAATTGGCTCCGAAGCCTCTGGAAGCTGTGGAGCAGGAAGGGGATCAGTTCCTGGGAGCTCTCGGATATCAGGATCATAGTATACGCTCCCAGGCAGCCTCAGCTCCAAGTCGGCAGGGACTCCAGCTGCATCCAAGGCTTTGCCCCAACTTATGTCGCAGTAATCTCGGCTGACCGAGGCGAATTGCTCTAGAAGCTGGGACGTGGCCGTCTCTACCCCCAGCTGGTAAGCTGCCTTCTTTTCGGTCTCAACCGCCTCCTGGGCCAACTGGGCTTTCTCCTCGGCATATCGGGCGCTGTCTTTGGCTTTTCGGAGTTCATCCCTTAGCCCATTTACCAGCTCCCTCTCGGTCTTCAGATTGGCCTCTGCCGCCTTTAGCAACTTACGCTGATCCTCAGCCTGCTTTTCAGCATTCCTTATCCCAGCGTCAAGGCTTTTCTTCTGGCTGGTCATCTCCGCAAGTTCCCCGGACAGACGGGCATAATCGTCCTTCATTTGGCCCAGAGATTTCTCCGCCTCGTCTCGGGAGCAGAACGCCGCCTGGGTTTCAAGGCGGTTCTTCTTGTCCCACTCCTCGGCTACGTAAATCTGCTGAGTGACCTGCATGATGGAAACTCTAAATGTCAAACGCAGAAAAATAGGAAAGGCAAAAATCAGTGATTCAGCTAATCGGACTGAGGTTACTTACGATGGCTAAATCCCTCTTGAGGGATCGAAAGAGCTCCGGCTGATTGAAACGCCTGAAGGACTCCATGTCATGAGGGAGGAGAAGTGGTTGCTGCAGGGCCTCAGCAACGTAGCCGGCCCTCCCTCCATCATAATTCCTGAGGGAGGTCTCCCAGAGGATTGGAGCGCCCTCCAACTCCAATTTTGGAGACCAAATCCGCGGTCCCCCTCCTCCTCGGCGCACATCTGCCACTGTGCCCTCGTCTCGACTTTCAGTAGACGGAGCCCTGCGAGTTCGGTTGTCCTGTGCCACCTTTTGCTGCTTGGCCCCCTTGGCTGGTGGCACCTGTTTTTCCCCAACCTCAGTGTGGGGTCTCTTCTTTTGCAGGGTTGGCATGGGTTTCAAGTTTGGGTCAGGGATCTGGGTAGGCGCCGGAGGAAGTGTCACCACTGTCTTAGATGTCCCGGCATCTTTCGGGTCGGACTTTTTGCCCCTCCCCTTCATCAAATTCCTCAGATCCATATCGTCGTCCGATGAGTCTTCTAAATGAGTGGCTAACAAATTAAGATGGGCGCCTGACTGCTCGTAGGTTTCTTCCTCGGCGTCTGAGATCTCTACCACCTGGTTTACTCTTGAAGCTTCTCCCTCAAACTGAAATCCGTCTATTTGTTCTTCTAGCGAGGAAGTGGAAGAACCAGCCCCCTCACCTTCAATCTCTTGTCCGAGGGGAACTTGCTGGAGTGGTTGGATAAGGGGAGGCGCAGCCCGAGGAATTGGACGGGGTACAGGTTCAAGATCGTCTGGCGCCAAGAAGCCCTTCCGACCAACGTCAATACGCGCAAGGCGATGGTCTCCTTGGACGATTGCGTTGCCGACCGGTTGAAAACCCTTTGACTTCGCTTTATATCCAAGAATAAGGGGAGCAGATCGTAGTTGCCCGTCCTCGCTCACGAAGATCTCCGACCTTAAAAGGAAATTGAGGGCAGCAACATTCGTTAGGCTGAGCCGAGGTGAAACTTGTCTCTTATCTGTTGCAAGTAAAGAAAAGAATGGTTAGAAACTCAGAAATAGTGACCGAAGAGAAATCAAAAACAGTTAAAAGACGGGAGCCCTAAGCCTATGGTCAGTGCGCCTAATTCTACATGTCACACCTGGCTTCCCATGCTTGGTTGGGCAACCAGGGCCGTTGCGCCAGGCGCCCGAGACGATCACATAGTCGTCTTTCATCCCTTTGTTGGATTTGGGAAGGCAGGAAATGAGCCTGACAACATCCGACCGGGATTTCAAGTAGTACCCAGCATCTTGCTGGCTATGGCATTCGTACATATGTACCACGTCAAGCCAGGTGAGTCCCAACCCCATATGACGCTCAAGGTCCTCAATCGCTCCTAGGATCCTAAACATATTAGGCGCGCACTGCCAGGGAGTAAGCCTATGGTTCCGAAGGTAACTGGCGGTGATGGGGCCCATGGGGATTGTCATTCCCCCTTCTTTGAAGGCGATGAGGGGGATAACCACCTCTCCCGTCTGCCGGTCTGTTAGTATTTTTTCTGGGGGGCAATACCTCACACCCACGTTAGGAGGTATGCGATACGTGGTCCTAAACACCTCTATTTGCTCAGGGATATCCATCATGTACTCGAGTTTTCCCATGGTGCTTAAGGGAAATGGTTGGCCGAAGAGAAAATTAAAAGATTCGGTGGGCGACGACTTACAAGGGCTAGACCGGAGAAGCGATTGCAGGCTCGTAGGAGGACTCGTGAGGATTCTGAGTAAGATTGGCACCGGTGACTGAGAGATTCGGACGGAGAGATGTGGACGGGGTGGCGCGTCTGCTCTTGCTGGAGCGTCTGAAGATTTGCAAAGTGAGGAAGAAATGATTTCCTCTGAAACTTTATACGGGGTCAAGCGAAGGGTCAGGGGCACTCCCGCCCAAATCCTGAAGAAAAACCACAGCCATTGGATCAATCAGCCACCGTTGGATGCGAAGGACGAAACGTCATCTGGTGCAGTTAATGCAGCGCCTTGGGAATAAGGAAACCGCAGCGGCATTAATGAGGCGTCTGTTCCCACGTTTACACACGTGCCAGCTCGGTTGTGCGTGTTTCCAAGCTTTTGCTCCGTGGCAAGTCAAAATCCTACTTTTTCTCCTCGGATGCGAGGGAAAAACTACAATTTCGAGGGGCTAATGTGGGGGGAGAAAGCCCAACCCAACTTATTGGGCCCAAGGCCCTATATGAGGAATACTGTTCGTCCGAGGAGACCAATACAGACAGTCAGAGGCCCATGTAAAAGGAGAATGTCTGGAGATGAGTACGTGCACTGTCTGAGGAGATGTTCATATGTCCGAGGAGACCGATACCCTCGGACCCGTCGAGGTTTTTGTCCGACACGTGTCAAGCGATCTGTTTGACAAGTGTTAAGGGAGAAAGGGAGCCTCGGACACACAAGAAGGTGACAGGAACAGAGAAATATCAAGGAGACAGACTTCAACCACCGCATTTAATGCACTGCACCTACCCTCCTGGCCGCATTTATGTGGAGAAGACCCCTGAACAGTGCATCCTCAACTACCGCCATTCAGACAGGGCTAAAGGGGGAGTGTGATGGGACATGCACTCAAGTGGGCGCCCAGATGGTGAACAAGTGGACGGTGGAGATGTAGAAAGGCAGTACTATATAAGAGAGAGGGGTCTCTGATAGAGGGGGGATCGAAAAAGAAGAGAGAGAGAAGAGCATATTATTTTACTGTAGCTCCAACATTTGTAACCTAAGTTCATCAATGAAAATCACCTCCTCGGACGAGACATTCACCACTGTCCGAGCACATATTAATTCAAATCGTCCTGTCATCATTGCCGTTTAATACTGTTATTTTCATTATTAGCCTAGCTCTTTCACCCACTCTCTACAAATTTATTGTTTTGGGTTCAGTGGGCTCCAAATCCACACCTTCTTGGGCTTGGGCTGCAGAATCTGACCCTACAGTAACAATCTGAGGATATTTGATGAATTCCTTGCAACCAGTATTTAAGAAAGAAGCCCAGGCTATAAAAGAGTTGGTTGCTAAAGTCTACTTCTTCATGTGTATAGAGAATATCTTGAGAGTTATTTTCTCAATCTCCAAAGAAATTTATTTTTTTCAAATACCTTTTCAATTAGAAAGTAAAAGCAAGATTAAATGTTTGACGTTGGATATGGTATTAAAGGGTATTAGATTTCATTATCTCCTATTCCATGAAATGAATGTTGAATTCTTCGCACAACTATTGTTTGTCAAGATTCTAAAGCCCCCACAATCTTTAATTTTTTTGGACGACACTTTCTTGGAAAAACTAGATGGAGAAAAATCTTATTGAGTGTATTCAACGTGTAGTGTGGAATTCCATCAAAAAGAAAAAGTTTGGTGTGGAAAATTAGGTAATATAAGAAAAAATCTAAGCGTAAAGGAGACTCCAAAGACTTCGGAAAAGAAAATCGAAGTCTCCAAACTCTCTTTTAAGACTTTAGAGGTTCAAAGTCTTTGGATTATAAATTTGTAATTCTCAAAACAAAACAAAAATGATATAAATTGACTTATCATTATTTGAACAATCACGAGTTTAGAATTATTATTTTGTATTTTGATTTTGATCACAATGGTGGCAGCATAGCAACCCCATTATGGTTAGGACTTTGAAGGCATTTGATCTAATTTGGGTTTTTGAATAAGAAACTCAAAGTTTTGGTTATTTTTCTTTGAATTTTATGAGTCTTTTAACTAAATATTTATTAAAATTTGAGTTTATGGGTATTTGTCAATATATATATATATATATATATATATATATATTTAAGCGATTGAGAAGATGGAGAGAATTCGGTACCCTAAGTGCTAAGTTCCACAGAGATTTGGCATTGACAATGCCAAATTGGGAGAAAGAGAAGAAAGAGACTCTGACAACAAATTTGGTACTCCAATTCATATTACTATAACACCAGCTATCTTTTTTACATTACGCAAAACAGAAGGACTCTCTTTATACACACACAAACACACACACACACACACACACACACACACACGTCCTAAATCATCAATTAATCTGTTCAACAAATAAATAAATAAACCATCAATTAAAGAATGCTCAGAGCCTCAAACTCTTTGTTCAATTATTTTTAAGGATATTTCCCATGAAGCATGGAGATGGAAATATAAAAACAAGTCATTAATCAATTGTAAGGTTCCAAATAATGGCAATTGGAATAATTTTGATTAGTCATAATAATTATAGATTAAATATACACGAGTCGTAAACCATCCATTAATCCGTTAAAAAATCCATTAATTAAAGAATGCTTAAATCCTAAACTCTTTGTCCAATTTTTTTTAAAGACATTTCTAGAAAGCATTGAGATGGATATATAAAAAATAGGTCATCAACCAACTGTAAGCCTCAATTTTTATTTTTTATTTCTTGGTTGTGCAAATTTAATGAACCCTTCAATTAAATTTTCTAAGTACAAACAAACATCAATTAGAAGATATCTGCGACAATCCATAAGTAAGATGTTTTTTTTTACATGGACAACTCATTAATGAGAAAACAAGGGCTACATGACCATTTGATAAAAAACTTCCAGTATAAAATAATGAGTTTATAATAATTTTTTGTAATGGAAGTAAAGCTTTGGTTTTCTATTTAATGTGTTTTGGTTTAACGGGAGGAAAAAAGAGAGATTCAAAGTTCAAATTAATGACTTTGGTTTTATGAAGCATTCTCCTCAATCACTTGTGTTACTCAAAAAGAATACAATTAAAATAAGTCTAGAGCCATAGAAAAAAAAATTACCACTATCGGGAAATAAATTGTTATTAATAATTCGATAGATGAAAATGTAATATTAGTGGTGCGTGGGATCAAATAAAAATCGATAAAAAACTTAGCAATTTAAATATTGTATGTTTATAACATTCCTCATGCAATTATTATCTTTAAAAAAGATAAACTTGTTTTTTTATTTTTTTTATTTTATTATGGTGGAAGACTTTTAAAGTATAAGCTTTTTGACAGTGGAAGACTCCTTTCTTTGTAGTGGAAGACTAAGCAAATGGGTTGATGCGTTGTGAGAAAATGACATATTGCTTTCTCTAATCTAAACCCTAGTCTAATTTATGTGTAATATGTGTGAAACTCTCTTCTGAAGACTTGAAGTCTGGCCCTTGGTCTCGCACTCTATAGGCATTTATACTTGTGAAGTGACCACCGCACCAAAGGTGCGCAGTAGTATTGATTGGAAATTTTGAATGTTTTTGATAAGACAAACTTCTTTTTCTTTTACCTTTTTTCTTTTTTATAGTGGAAGACAAGCCTTCTGTTTTATTTTATTTTTAATAAAATAAATAAATAAAAGGTTTTGCCTCAGGGAAGGGAAAATGAGATATTCAAACTAACATCGTTCTTATTTTATCAAGCGCACTCCCTGTTAGTTGTGTTAGACAAAACAATAAACTTTTTTTGTTTTTCTTTTTCGACAAAACAAAATAAGAAACTTTTTTCCCAAAAAAAAAAAAACTTTTTATGGTGGAAGACTTAATTGGGAGACTAGCTTCTTCTTTTTTTCCCAAGACAAATACAATATCATTGACTTAAACAACATTTACATCCAAATTTAGACAACGAGACAGGATGGTGGGAGTGGGACACCTTCCAGCTAGACCTGCTGGCCATATACTAGTTTAGAGTACTGAGCTAAAAGATCACACACAGCACGTAAAAGATCAGCTTTTACTCTTTGGTTGATATGTTGCAGGGAAAATGTTTATTGCATGTTATGAACTATACTCTACGAACATGGGAACTGGAATTGATTGCAATATTTGAATGTTTTCCACTTAACAAATTTTATATGCTGAAAGACAAGCTTTTACTTGCTAAGAAAACAAAAAACAAACAAAAGGGACCAATAGACATATACATTTGATTTGAGAATACAACAGCATTTCACGGGCAGACTGTCGCCCAAACCCAATGCAACTATTTTGTATTGCAAACTCTATCCTATGGTGTAATCAATAAATCAATTAGTGATAGTATTCCTTCGAGCTCCAGAATTAGTTCAATACAACCTAATTTTTGTAATTTCAGTAATGATTATTTGCATACAAATAAAATATCATTAGAACTGTTCTTGTCTTTTTTCTTGTCAAGAATCTAATTAAACTTCACTCTATTATTATTAATAAGAAACTTAACATGCTTTATTTTTATTATGGGATTTTAACATGTTATATTAATATAGGCATCTCAATGTATTTTCTAATATAAATAAAGTAAAATTTTATTCAAACTCTTTGTCCAACTATTTCTGTGGACATTTCCCTGAAAACATTGAGATGAAAATATAGAAAAATAATTATACAGTTCCAAATAATGGCATTTGGAATAACTTTGATTAATCATAACAATATCAAAATTTTCAAGCACCTAGAAGAAATAAATTACTTGGGTTCACCATTTTCTTTTTCTTCCAAACTGGGAAGAAAAGATGAAAGAAAATGGGATTGATAAAAAAAAAAAAAAAAAAAAGTATCAAATTACTTTACTTTTTCATCATTCTATTTTTAATAATAAGGGTATAATAGTATTTTAATTTTAGCCTTTCTCCTTTTCTATTCTCATTACTAAACACATATAGTTAAAAAATAAAATAAATTTTTTTTATTCTCACACTTTTTTATTATCTTACTTTTTTATCCTCCAACTAAACAGAGTTTTAATGCCTGCACTTTCAATTTTACTTCTCACAAGCAATAGGGTATATTAAATATGTTTATTTGTTATGTAAAAGTTTATTGAATACTATTTTGTAACTTTTGTGTGGTTTTTTTTTAAAAAAATATATTTTTTATAATTAGGAAAAGGAGGTTTTGAATCATTTATGTATGTATCAGTTAAAAAACATCAAAAAGTATTATTTGAGTTAAACATCAAAAAGATTTCATCATAATGTACTTTATGTATATTTAGAATTACTCAATTCATTTTAAATTAAAACAATATTGTCAATCTATTAACGTTTTTTTTTAGGTAATTGGTTATTGCAAGGACTCGAACCCTCGAGCTAGCGGTTTCATAGTAAACTGGGTACCACTTAAGCCACAGGGCCCGGTGGTTGTCAATCTATTAACTAAAGTCGATGGCCCTGGCCCTTGAATGAGAAAGTGCTTTTTCTAGGAAAGACTACAAAGACACTGGAAATAATTGACCAATGAAATCTTCTGTCTAAAATTCGTTGCGCATTTGGCAGGTAAGCAAATTGATACGATATGTAGCCAGATCAAGATAAAGGCCCCACAAAATGGAGGGAGGGTCCTACTTGAAAGACTTCAGTCAATGCTTGAAGCATAGACCACCGAATGCAGACAGAGTGTAAAACAAAACAAAATCAAATGGAGAAGTGCTCCTATAAATTACCATCCAATTAGTATCGTTTTCACAAAAAAAAACCCTTACTTACTTCTCATAATAATCTGATAATGGAGGGTTCCTTAGGATTCCTTTTCCTGGCTTTTCTAATTATTCCTCTTCCTAATTTCTTCATTTTCTGCACCGGACACTCTCAGCTTCGTTGCATCGATACCGAGCGACACGCCCTTCTCACCTTCAAGCAAGACCTTATTGATCCATTAAATCGACTCTCCTCTTGGACTGTTGATGGGGATTGCTGTCACTGGCTTGGTGTTGTCTGCCACAACCTCACTGCTCACGTCCACCAACTCCACCTCAGAACCTTTTATCCTATTTGGCATGATTTTATGACTGAGGAACAGTATTTGGCTCAACGTGACGCTCATGAGCGGTCAAGGTTTGGTGGTAAGCTAAATCCTTCTCTGCTTGATTTGAAGCATTTGAATTACTTTGACCTCAGCTTCAATAATTTCTCTGCTTCTCCTATTCCCTCATTTCTCGGTTCAATGAAGAGTTTAACATCTCTTAATCTCTCTAATGCGAGATTTGTGGGACTCATTCCTCATCAACTTGGAAATCTCTCCAATTTGCTCTATCTCAATCTCGAAGGCTATGATTCTAATGATTTATATGTGAATAACCTTGAATGGCTTTCTGGTCTTCCTTTGCTACAACATCTCGATATGAGTTCTGTAAATCTTAGCAAAGCCTCTGATTGGCTACAACTCACAAACACACTCCCTTCCTTGTTTGACTTGCGGTTGTCACATTGCCAACTTCGTTCCATTCCACCGACACCCAGTGTTAACTTTTCATCTCTCCTCACCCTCGATCTTTCAGAGAACTATTTTGAAAACACTTTGATCCTATCATGGATCTTTGGTCTTCGTAATCTTGTTTCTCTTGATCTATCTTACAATAACTTTCAAGGTCCAATCCCTGTTGATCTCCAAAACATGACTTCTCTTAGTCACCTCGATCTATCTGGAAACAATTTCAACTCTTCAATTCCCAATTGGTTGTATAGTTTTAGTCGTCTTGAGTTTCTTGACTTGTCAGGAAATGAACTTGGAGGAAAGTTGCCAAGATCGTTGGGTAATCTCTGTAACTTAAGGGAAATCAGATTGTCATACAACAAATGGAGTCAAGAGATATCTGAAATCTTAGAAAGTTTATCAGGGTGTCTTTCAGATAGACTAGAGATCTTAGACTTAAGTCATTCTCAACTTCATGGTCATTTGACGGATGAACTTGGGGTATTTAAAAATTTAGTCCAACTTTTTTTTAAGGATAATTCAATTTCAGGTCCAATTCCAGTGTCTTTACAAAATCTTTCATCTTTGACATACCTAGATTTTTCAAACAATCATTTCAATGGAACTCTCCCTCAAAATTTTGGACAATTGAAAAATCTAGTCATACTTTTTTTTCAGAATAATTCAATTTCGGGTTCACTTCCAGCGTCTTTTGGAAATCTTCAATCTTTGACACGCTTGGATCTTTCCTATAATCAATTCAATGGAACTCTCCCTCAAAATTTTGGACAGCTTTCCAAACTAGAGACTTTATTTATTGAATCAAATATGTTGGAAGGTGTTGTGTCCGAAGTTCATTTTTCCAATTTAACAAGTTTGATCCAACTTTATGCATCTGGAAACAAACTAACTTTAGAAGTGAGTTACAATTGGAACCCTCCTTTTCAGCTTGTGTCTTTAAGCTTTCAATCATGGAATTTGGGGCCAAAATTTCCTGCATGGCTTTGTTCACAAAGACATCTTCAGAATTTGGACATATCCAATACAAGGATTTCTGGTGTTGTTCCCCCTTCATTTTGGAACTTGTCTTCTCAGTTTGGCTTTCTAAATCTGTCCCAAAATCTACTCTATGGAGAGATAGTAAATAGTCTCATAAATTTGTCTTCTAATTCCGTGATTGATCTGAGTTCGAACCATTTCAATGGTTCGTTACCTTATGTATCCTCTAACACGATTGTGCTAGATCTTTCTAACAATTCATTTTCTGGATCTATTTCTCACTTTTTGTGTTACAAGATGAATGAGCCCAAACAAATGCAACTTCTCAATCTTGGAAAAAATCATTTATCTGGAAAAATTGCTAATTGTTGGATGAAGTGGAACAACTTGAAGCTCCTAAATTTAGGAATCAACAATTTCACTGGCAACATTCCATCATCCATTGGATCTTTGACTCTTCTTAAGTCTTTGCACCTACACAAAAACAAATTTTCTGGAAAATTACCATTATCTTTCAAAAATTGTGACAATTTGATGACCATTGATGTTGCTGAAAATGAGTTTGATGGAAGCATCCCTTCATGGATAGGACATAAATGTTCAAGCTTAATGATTCTTAGCCTTCGCTCAAATAATTTTCTTGGTCACATACCGGAAGAACTTTGTGCTTTAACTTCACTCCAAATCTTGGACCTTTCATGTAATAAGCTAGCCGGAAGCATACCGAGATGTGTTAAAAATTTTAGTGCCATGGCCACAAAAGATATTTCAAATTACGGCATGAGTTTTTATTCCTCAGTTGGTTATTCTGGTGAATCACTCCCTCTTGAAAGTGTGTTGCTTGTGATAAAAGGGCAGATTCTTGAGTATAGTACCATTCTTCGATTGGTAAAAAGTATAGACCTTTCTATGAACAATTTATCAGGAGAGATACCCATAGAAGTGACCACTCTCCAAGGATTACAATCATTAAATTTGTCATATAATCTCTTGATTGGAAGTATTCCGGAGAATATAGGTACTATGGGATCATTGGAATCTATTGATTTCTCTGTGAACCAACTTTCAGGTCAAATTCCCTCAAGCATGTCAAGTTTGACATTTTTAAATCATTTGAACTTGTCAAACAACAATTTGACTGGGAAAATCCCATTCGGCACTCAACTACAGAGCTTCAATGCGTCCAATTATATTGGGAACAAACTTTGTGGACCACCACTTATAGATAATTGTACTACAAGTGGTGCAAAACCCCACATTGACAACATAGGGTGTCAAGATGCTAGTAGATTTGTTGTGGATTGGTTCTATGTGAGCATGGCACTTGGTTTTGTGGTTGGGTTTTGGAGTGCATGTGGTCCTTTACTATTGAACAAGAAATGGAGAATTATGTACTTTCAATTCCTAGATCACATGGGGTATAAGCTTAAGGGTGTTGTTTCATTGTAAGTAAATGTTGTAAAATTCGTAATATTTAGTGCAAATGTCATGTGGTCATGTTGTCATGTTAATCAATATTTTGATGATTTTTATATCATATATGTGCTAGTTAATCTTATATTTTTAGTTGATTAACTTGAATGGCATATATGAATATGGTGTTTCTTCCTAAAAAGATCCAAGGCAATCCAATTTGTAACTTTATTCAGTCCCTGTGGATTAATATTTTACTATTGAACAAGAAATGGAGAATTATGTACTTTCAATTCCTAGATCACATGAGGAATAAGCTTAAGGGGGCTGTTTCATTGTAAGTAAATGTTGTAAAATTCGTAGTATTTAGTGCAAATGTCATGTGGTCATGTTGTCATGTTAATCAATATTTTGATGATTTTTATATCATATTTGTGCTGGTTAATCTTATATTTTTAGTTGATTAACTTGAATGGCATATATGAATATGGTGTTTCTTCCTAAAAAGATCCAAGGAAATCCAATTTGTAACTTTATCTAGTCCCTGTAGATTAATATTGTAAAATAAAATTTTAGCTTATACAAGGAATTGATTCGTTAAAAGTAGTAATGTAGTATACTATACCTTGAAATGATGCCTTGTTACTGTTTCTATTACTTTAAATGATATTCCCATAGGCGAGCTAAGTGTTCATCTGGCTATCCTATTAGCTTTCTTTAGAATCTCCTATCAATCACTTTGTAAAGTCTCATTGTCTCAACAATATTGTGCATAACTGGACAAACTAGACATGTTGTTTATAACAAAATTCTAGGCTATCAGTTGGATCCCCTCCAACCAGTTTCTAAGAAGGAACTCTTAGGCTACAAAATAGTGGCTCTCTAAAGTCTACTAGTGTTTATTAATATTTCGACAATTTCTATATAATCTTTGTGCTGGGTAACTTATATTATTATTATTTATATTCACTCCATTGGCATATATGAATATGGTGTTTATTCTTATAAACATCAAAGGCAATTCACTTCATAGTTTCATTTAATCCCTGTATATTAATAGCGTAAAATCAAATTTTTGTTCAAAGGCAATCCATGAGGAGCCAAGTGTTCATTTTGCTATCCTGTTAGCTCTCTTTAGATCCTCCTAGTGATCTCTTTATAAAGTTTCAACGAAAGACAAGAAGATTTTGCATAACCGAGTAAACTAATTGTGTTCTTTGTAACAAATTTCAAGGTTATTTGGTGGATTTTTTGCCATCAGTAACTAAGAAGGAAGCCTAGATTGCGAAAGTGTGGGTACTTTTACAGTCTACTTCTCCTCCAATCTTTAAGGAGAATATTCTCATGGTTATTTTCTATAATCTCATAATGAAAAAATTACCTTGGAACTTGATTTTAAAGCTTTTCAAATTTTTTTTTTTTTTGAAATGTTAATTAAATATACACAATATTTTGATACAGTAGTATGTTTTTGCTAAGTTTTTGTTTCTCAGGTCTCCCAAATGCTAGTTAATTTACTATACCTTTCTCCTAAATGACACGTCTCTCAACAGTGTTTCCCTCCTGTTTCAAGACATCTAAAACTGGATGGTTCATTTTTTTAGAACAATGTTATTCATTTAATATCATGATTGTGCTTGCAGGGGAGCATTAGTGAAAATGTACTTTTAAGGGGATCTGGACTCTTACTTGGGACTGACCATATCGAAGTTTTACTCTTTTTTAGGCCCCAATTTAGGTGTACAATTTCTCAAATATCATTATGAAGATGGGAATGGTAGTTATCTTTGGCAGGATAGTTGGCATCATGGTCCTCTGTTGCTTAAATATAGACCTCGGATCAGCAATGATAGTCAGTACTGTGAATGCAAAGGTCTCATCAGATCACAATGGAGGAAACTAAAGTTGGCAGCCAGCAGGGTTTGCGGCTTTGATTCATATTCAGGGCAAGTGTTTTGAGGCAAACCTTGATCAAAATGTAGTGGAAAATGTCAATTTAGAACTACAAAATCAGGATTATTTGAATGTGGGGGACAACATGGAATGCTATTAGACTTACTCCACAAAAAGTTTAGCAGTTCAAGCTTACCAGGTATTCTGACTAATAGGCTTTATTCCATTTCTAGAAGACCTAATACTTGGGGTGCATAGTTAGCTTGGGCAATAGGAGTTCTAAAAGGCAGAAAAGCTTTGTTGTTATCATTTTTGAAGTTTCTTGGATTGCTCTTATATATCACACTTGGATGGAGAGAACTGTCAATGGCATGAGAACAACTTAAAGATGAAAAAACTACATTCAAGATTATTGTCGTAAAGGCTAGATGGACTGGCATCAAGCAGGCATATTATGAATTCTGCCAAAAACAAAGGTTGTGTTATTTTTGGAATATCCCTATGACTGTATTTGATTCTAATTCTTAACCATTGTATTTGTCTATCTTCTTTTTGCTTTTGATGATATGTAATCCTTAACTATTGTATTTGTCTATCTTCTGTTTGCTTTCAATGATATGTTGACCTGTAATCTATAGTGTTTTATCCTATATTGTTGATAGGGCTCTTTGTATTGTTTTGGTTCTTTGTTAGTCTGCTAGTCTTGTTTGCAATGTAATTGTTTCTGATGAATAAATCTCATTCATCTTAAAAAAAGGACATTTAGGAAACAAAAGGTTATACTTAGTCAATCAAATATGTTTTTTATTTTTATTTTTTTATGATGAATATGTTCTCATTCAGCTAAAAAGATGATGTTTAGGGAATCAAAGGTTGTGCTTAATTAATCAAGACAGTGATGGTGAGCCCATCACCTGGTTAGGCAATGTTGCTTCCTTCTTTATTTTTGAAAAGCTACTGCACCTTGGTCTAAATGACATTTGATATCATGTTTCCATGTTCCTATACATTTATTTGCTACTGGTATGCAGTTTCTTAATTCAGAATTAAGAAGAAGCATCTCAAATCTATAAGAAGGGGGACATGACCAAGAAACACTCCCCTAAAAGCTAGTTAGATTTGTTTGGGCTGAAGGCCTATGTAATATGAAAGCTTGTCTTGTGATCTATTGTGGACCAATGAAAAAGAACATGAAACTTGCAACTTGGAAGTCGAGCTCAATAGTGTACTATGGAATACTTTATCCCCTCTAAGAGAAACTTTGTAGTTAGTGAACTTTGAAGATCCTATTTACAAAGTCCTTAGAGAATCATGACCCTAGCATACATGAAAATTCTGATGTTTATGTGCTAGTGGCGTGCAGTTCCTTCTATGGTGATATTTAAATGATCACCATGGTTAGTTACTGGAGAAATGAACAAAGGCGTAAACATTATTTGTGACCTAAGCATCGATGGCTAGTTTTGGCAAAAAGCCTATTTAACTAAATGCTTGTTTTGCGGCCTGCGATGAACATATTGAGTTTCCTTTGACCGAAATTCTTCCTTAATTATTGCTTCATCATGTCTATATCTTTCTTAATTTCTTGTGCTTCTCTTGGTTTTGTTTTCTTTTCAATACCCTAGTATTCCAGCTTATGCAAAGGAGCTCCAATGTAACTTGCAATGAGAAAGAGAAACAATCCCTTCTAAGTTATAAAGGTCTTAAAAATCCTTCGAATGGGTTGTTGACTTTGTCTGTTCAAGAAAGTTTCTGGAGTCTAATGTGACAATATAAGTGGAAAGTTGGGTCCAGCTCCACCAAGGAATTTGAAATTCTGCTGATATAGATTACCATTGGGAAATCTCTGTAACTTAAGGGAAATCAGATTGTCATCCAACAAATGGAGTCAAGAGATATCTGAAATCTTAGAAAGTTTATCAGGGTGTCTTTCAGATAGACTAGAGATCTTAGACTTAAGATATTCTCAACTTCATGGTCATTTGACGGATGAACTTGGGCTATTTAAAAATCTAGTCAAACTTTCTTTTGAGGATAATTCAATTTCAGGTCCAATTCTAGTGTCTTTAGAAAATCTTTCATCTTTGACATACCTGGATTTTTCAAACAATCAATTCAATGGAACTCTCCCTCAAAATTTTGGACAATTGAAAAATCTAGTCGGACTTTCTTTTAGAAATAATTCAATTTCAGGTCCAATTCCAGTGTCTTTTGGAAATCTTTCATCTTTGACAAACCTGGATTTTTCAAATAATCAGTTCAGCGGAACTCTCCCTCAAAATTTTGGGCAGCTTTCCAAGCTAGAGAATTTTTTAATTGAATCAAATATGTTGGAAGGTGTTGTGTCCAAATCTCATTTTTCCAATTTAACAAGATTGAACACATTTTATGCATTTGGAAACCAGCTAACTTTAAATGTAAGTCACGATTGGATTCCTCCTTTTCAACTAGAGAATTTAAGCTTGCGATCATTGAATTTAGGGCCAAAATTTCCTCTTTGACAAACCTGGACTTTTCACAAAATTTGTTTAGCGGAACTCTTTCTCTAAATTTTGGGCAATTAAAAAAATCTAGTCAGCCTTTCTTTTCGGAATAATTCAATCTCCGGTCCACTCCCATTGTCTTTAGGAAGTCTTTCATCTCTGACACACTTGGATCTTTCAAATAATCTATTTAACGAAACAGTTCCTCAAAATTTTGGGCAGCTTTCCATGCTAGACACTTTGTTTATTGATTCAAATATGTTGGAAGGTGTTGTGTCCAAATCTCATTTTTCCAATTTAACAAGATTGACAACATTTTTTGCATATGGAAACCGGCTGACTTTAAATGTAAGTCACGATTGGATTCCTCCTTTTCAACTGGAGTATTTAAGCTTGCGATCATGGAATTTAGGGCCAAAATTTCCTCCATGGCTTTGTTCACAAGGGAATCTTTGGTATTTGGACATATCCAACACACAAATTTCAGATGTGATTCCTCCTTCAATTTGGAACTTGTCTTCTCAGTCCTATTATCTAAATCTTTCCCACAATCAAATCAACGGTGAGATTCCAAACAATCCTTCAATTTTGTCTACTTCAGTGACTGATTTAAGTTCAAACCAATTCAAAGGTTCATTGCCTTATATATCCTCTAGTGTGATTGTGCTAGATCTTTCTGACAATTCATTCTCCAAGTCAATTTCATCATTCTTGTGTTTCAAGACAAATGATTCCAAATTCACAGGATATCTCAATCTTGAAAAAAATAATTTATCAGGAAAAATTCCTGATTGTTGGATGAAGTGGAATAGCTTGGTGGTCCTAAATTTGGCAAACAACAATTTTAGTGGCAGCTTTCCAGCATCCATTGGATCTTTGACACTTCTTAAGTCTCTGCACCTATACAACAACAAATTCTCGAGAAATTTACCATCATCTCTGAGAAATTGTGAAAATTTGGTGACTTTTGATGTTGCTGAAAATGAGTTTGTTGGAAGCATACCTTCATGGATAGGACACAAATTTTCAAGCTTGATGATTCTCAACCTTCACTCAAATAATTTCCATGGTCAGATACCAAAAGAACTTTGTGCTCTTATTTCACTCCAAATCTTGGACCTTTCTCATAATAAGTTATCTGGAGGTATTCCTGGATGTGTAAAAAATTTTAGTGCCATGGCCACAAAAAAAATTCAAATCCTAAAATGAGTTTTTATCAAGCAGATGATTATTATGGTGAAACTGTCCCTCTCGAAAGTGAATTGCTTGTGATAAAGGGCAAAGCTCTTGAGTATAGCACCATTCTCCACCTAGTAAAATGTATAGACTTTTCCAAGAACAGTTTATCGGGAGAGATTCCTAAAGAAATAACCAGACTTCAAGGATTACAATCATTGAATCTATCATATAATCTCTTGATTGGAAGTATTCCTGAGAATATAGGTGCTATGGGATCATTGGAATCAATTGATTTCTCCATGAACCAACTTTTTGGTCAAATTCCCTCAAGCATGTCAAGTTTGACATTTTTAAATCATTTGAACTTGTCAAACAATAATTTGACTGGGAAAATCCCTTTAAGCACTCAACTACAGAGCTTCAATGCATCAGGTTTTATTGGAAACAAACTTTGTGGACTACCACTTTCTAATAAATGTACTATTGATGATGTAGACCCTAACAATGAAAACAAAGGGAGTAAACATAACGGTGGACTTGAAGTGGATTGGTTCTTTGTAAGCTTGGCACTCGGCTTTGTGGTTGGGTTTTGGGGTGTATGTGGCCCTTTACTATTGAACAAGCAATGGAGAATTATGTATTTTCAATTCCTGGATCACACGGGGTACAAGCTTAAGAGTCTTGTTTTGTTGTAAGTAAATGTTGTAAGATTCTTAATATTTTGTGTAAATGTCATGTTTATCAATATTTTGATGATTTCTAGAGCATCTTTGTGCTGGTTAGTACTTATGTTATTAGTTAATTCACTCCATTAGCATATATGAATATGGTGTTACTTCCTATGAATGTCAATGTAATGCAATTTGGAAAATCAAATTTTAGTCCGTAAAAGCAATTGATTCTTTAAAAGCAATGTAGTATACTATATCTTGAAATGATGCCCTGTTTGCGTTACTGTTACTCTCTCTCTTTTTTTTTTTTTTTGGGTGAGGATTATTTCTGTTACTTTAAGGGGGAATTTTGGTATCTTAGTAGCTAAGTGTTCATTCGGCTATCCTGATAACTCTCTTTAGAATTTCCTAGTGATCACTTTGTAAAGTCTCAACAAGATTGTGCATAGCTGGACAACCTAATCATATTTATAACAAATTCCAAGGGTATCAGTTGGATCCCTTCCAAACAATTTCAGAGAAGGAATCCTAGGCTACAAAATAGTGGCTCTGTAAAGTCTACTGTTCCCTTGCCAAATCTGGCCTTTGATGTCGGAGGAGATTTTTTTTTGATAATCTCAAAGTAATAGATAAAAACTACCTTGAATCTGGATTTTAAGGTTTTTCATCTTTTTTGTTTTTCTTGAAATGTTAATTAAATGTACACAATATTTTGATAAAGTAGTAAGTCTAGTGCTATGCTTCTATTTACTCAGGTCTCCCAAATGACAGTTAATTTACTATACCTTTCTCTTAAACAACAAAAAGTCTCTCAGCAGTGCTTTCCTTGAGTTTTAGGATATTTAAAACTGGATGGTTCATTTTTTAAGAGTCATGGTTATGCTTGCAAAGGACCAATATTGAAAGGTACTGTAGGGGAATTTGAAAACTTAATTGGGATTGGCCATATGGAAGTTTTACACATTTTTGGTTCCCTATTTAGGTGGACAATTTCTCAAACATCATATTGAAGATGAACATGAAACTTGCAACTTGCAAGTCAAGCTCAATAGTGTCCAGTGGAATTCTTTCTCCCACTTGCAAGAATGTAGCATACATGAAAATTATCATGTGTCGAGAAAATCAAACCATAAATAGTAGTCCACTTCTCTCTAAGGTGATATTTAAATGATCACTTTGGTTAATTACTAAAGAAAATGAATAAAGACATAAACATTATTTGTGAGCTAACCATCAATGGCTGGTTTTGGCTAAAAACCTATTTAAACACACGCTTGTGTTGTTGCCTGCTATTAAACATGTAAAGGTTCCTTTGAATTCAATTCTTCCTTACTTATTGCTTCATCAGATCTGTGTCTTTCATAATTGTTGTGCTTCTCTTGCTATAGTTTTCTCTGTAATTCCCTACAATTCAAGCCTATGCAAAGGAGCTCCAATCTAACTTGCAATGAGAAAGAAAAACAAGCCCTTCTAAGTTTCAAAGCTATTACAAGTCCTTCAAGTAGGCTCTTGTCTTTGTATGTTCAAGATTGCTGAAGATGGATTGGAATCTGACTTGACAACGTTGGTTGAAATCGGGTTGAACTCCACCTAGGAATTAACATTCTGCTGATGAATATAGATTACCATTGGGTGGCAAGATTAATCCTTTTTTTACAAGAGCTAGAACTACTAAATAAATTGAGTTAATTATTCTACTAGTTACTTGCAGTTTAGAAATCTGTCACAGCTTTACTTTATTAATCTACAGGAAAATGATCTTTATTTGAATAGTCTAATTTTGGTTTCTCATCTTTCTTCCCTGCAATATTTTTACGCAAGTGGTGTCAACTTTCAAAGGGAAAAATAAAAAAGCTTCAGGTAAATCAGCTCCTGTTTATTTTAACATTATGGTCATCTGAATGCCAACTTTATAACATGCATTGGTCCCTGATAATGTCGATTTTCTATCCCTTGAAGAGCTTAATCTTTCTATGAATCTTTTTTTTTTCTTAATAGTTATGACAATGGGAGAGGAGGATTTGAACCATGGATGTCTTCGTTGGAAACACCATGAGGTGTCAATTGAGCTACAAAACTCTTGGCCAATCATTTCAGTGGCACAATAGCAATTAGTAATAAACTTTCATACCTGTCCTTAGACTCTAGTAATTGGCAATGCCAAGTACCGAGTACCAAACTAAATCTTTGCAACCTTAAACACGTTTTTGTCCAGCTGTCAGTTGTCTGAGAAAATCCCAGATTCCTTAGGCCATTCTAGGCATCTTGCATATCTTTCTTTCTATATATGATAATTCTTCTGTGGTCCCATCCTGAATATCTTGGAAAATTGTTAACCTTGTGGAAATTACATCTTCACACTCTATTGTCATGAATGTAAGCCCCAATGGGGCTCCTACTTTGAACTCAATGCCATCATAGTGAGTCCACACTTCTTGCATGGTCACCAACACAGAAACCTTATGCAGTTAGACATCTCACAAATAGGAATTTTAGACAGTTCCAAACTGGTTCTAGAATTTAACTATGTACATTAAATTGATCAATCTCCCTAAGAGCAAACTTGATGGCAAATTGGCAATGTATCCAAGGTATTGCTAAATTTTGAACTTGCTGATTGAGCTCCAAATGTTTCAAGGGTCAGCTACAACAATCATATCCAAATGTTACAATTTTGAATATTGCTTTTCTAGACCAAGATCCTCATCTTGTGCCAAAACGTTATTAGAAATTTGCCTGATAGTTCTTGACATATTAGATAAATCTCTATCAAGAGAACTTCATCATTCCCAGATGCATTGGCTATTTTTGACCCAATTAAACAGGGAAAAATAACCTTTCAGGGGTGATTCACAATCATGAATCATTGGCTCCCTTATATAAGCTTGAACTCTTGTGCTTGAACAACAATAGCTTCTTCATAATTGTACCTTTTTTATTGCAGAATTATACACATTGTGGGCTCCTCGATCTAGACTGGAATTATACCTTTGTTTATCTTTTTATGCTATAGATGTTGGGTTTTCTTGGTGGGTTGATAATTTGTTTAATTAGTGGGAAAAAGATTCAAGAAGAAATGGAAAATTTTAGATTTTGGGTCATTATCTCCCTGTTTGGTTACTCAGAAAACTAAGTAAACGTAAATGAAATGATAAAGTTTGATTCTTTACCATATGTTGGGGGTTAATTTTATAGAATTAGTGAAATGGTCAGCTCAGTATTTTAGACTCAGTTGGACGGAGGGTCGTTGCTATATTGGGTCTTGGGAAAGAATAAAGATTTGGAATTTGGAATTTCAATTCCTGTTATTTTCTTACTTACCCTAAAAAAAATTGTTATTTTGCTGGAAATAAAGTGATCTTTGGGCTAAATATGAGTGAAGTTTTTTATTGATTGAAGTTTTCTGCTGATTTTGGTGGAATAGATTCCTTTCCTCTTAGTTGGGATACTGGGGTAGCTTACTTAGGTGAAGTAAAGGACAAAAGCATTAAGGTTTTGCATATGCTATTCTTGATGTTCGTAATGTAACTTTGTTTTTGGGGTCCTTAAGAAGAGAACTGAAAGAATGGGAAAATTGGCTTTGCTTGGATGCATTAGTGTAGTGGTTTTCCACTTCTGAAACAAAGAAGAGAGAGAGAACATGAAAATTACTTATGAGAATGCTGGGAAAACACATATGCATGAGATGCTCTGGAATCAACCCTTTTCATGGAAATGTTGAGAGTTTTCCTTTTGCATAATTTTTATATTTGAGTTTCATGTAAAATGGATAATGCCAAAATAGATTTCTTATGCGATTAAGCCATTTGATTTTCCCAAGAATTCTAAGTTTTTGAGAGATAATATTCGCATGCACTCTTACATGTTTCTTTTAATATGATTTTTTTTCCAGGTTGCATGGACTTCTCTGGTCTGTGTTTATCAGAGGGCCAATGCAACTTTGGTTGCAGAAATTGTAACTGTTAACTTCTTATATTGATACTTATTTGTGCAAAAAGACTAGTTTAAGATAACAAATTAGAAGGCTGTGTGTTTGGTAAGTCATGGAGTCCCTGTGGAAGCTTTTATATTTGCTGGAGCCAGCACCCGTTACACTCAGTGTGACGGCAGTAGCTGTAACATTTGGATCTGCATTTCGGGCTCTAAATTACGAGAAAGAAATGGAGCAAAACCGTGACTTGTCTGAGGCATCCATTACACTAGATAGGTCCCAAGCACTAATGATCCCAGAAATGAGCTCTTGCAGTTTGCTGTTGATGTTCTACCTGTTCTCTTCTCTCACAACTCCTTACTGCATTTACAGCCATTTCCTCTGTTTCATCACTTTTCTTTTGTCTATCTCCACACGTTGCATATCTGAAGTCACAATTTGGTTTGACTGACCCATATGTGTCACGCTGCTGCTCAAACTTGTTCACACGAATTCAAGCTTTATTATTGCTGGCATGCATAGGTACTGTTGCAGCCTAGCTTGTTTCTGGGCATTGGATATTGAATAATTTATTGGGCATCTCCATATGTATTGCATTTGTGAGCCATGTGCAGCTTCCAAACATATGTGCAAGGCATGCTTTAAACATTATGTCCTTAATAATTGTGTGGTCTTGTTTAATGGTGACGTTGTAGGTATTGCGTTCCAAATGTGATTTAATTTGTAGCTAACCTTCTACCTAGTGGGATTTTGGTTTCAGAAATATGCTCATACTAAGGTGGTGCCAATGTTTTCAGTTTTGATAGTTTTGTTGATTATTGCCATACGAAATATGGTTCATTTTGAAATGCATACTTCATTTTTAAACTATTTGAGAACACCATGCTACTGAAGGAAACAGAGTTGGCACTGTGACGAGTATTTCTTGCACATTTGTGTCATAAAATATTGTACTACGGTGCGCATGTAACTTGCTAGAAGCTTACTCTGTGGGAATACAGTTGATTATTACAGGTCCTTGTGTGTGCTTCCGAAGGCAGCTCAGGTTCATGTGCTCTGCTCCAAGTGGCCTCAAATATTAGTTTGGAATTGCTTGGGATTATGATTTCTGCCTATGATCTGTACGAACTATTTATGTACGGAGTGGTATGTCTATTCACTTTGCGCTAAAAAGAACTGAACACTAGGTTAGTTGTTTACATCTTTCCAGTTTTAAGCAAGTCTGTAAACAACTAGATTTATTAATCTATTTCTTAATATGGGCTGCTTATTTTTTCCCCTTTTTCCAGTCAATGGATGTATGGATCCTTGGTACCTAGTTCTTTCCATTAAAACAAAGAATTGGTGCTTTTCCAAGTGGCCTGTACTCTACTTTAAAACCCACACAAATTTCGGGGTTCTGAAGTTTGAATTATGTGCTAGCAAACATGACTTTGAAAAACAGCCTAAAAGGTGCTAATCATGACAGATGATTTCATAGTATGACATTATACTACAGGTTTAGTTTGAGCCCATACAATGCTAAAGAATAAAAAGGACAAGGGTTTTTAAAAAAAGAAAAAAAAAAAATGCTCATAGAGTGTTATTGTTAGGAAGAGCTAAACATCAAAAGGGTGAAATGACAAATTGCTTGCCCTTTTACAATGTCAAGGCTCATTTTACTAGGATCTGTTGCTCTCAACTTGACTTGAGTATCATCCAGATCCAGGTCCCTCTTGAATCTATACTTCGAGGTGGTATAGACCACCTTACTTCTCACTTTTGATGCATCAAGGTGACCTGAAAAACAAGAGAGTCAACTTTCATAGGCATTCATCACACAGCCATTCGAGATGCCACATTTGCCTAACCCAAAAATTTTATTTTTGGAAAGAAAGAAAGTTAGTTATCAATCACAGACTGACGGAAGGCCTAACAGATTTCATCATGCATATACAATAAAGATGATAGGATTTACTTGTTAAGAGAGGAAAACAATATCAAGAAATGCATATCAGCCTATATTATAGGCCATAATTATCGGAAAAAGCATATTATCATAACTGGAGACCACCTTACTTCTCACTTTTGATATATCAAGGTGACCTGAAAAACAAGAGAGTCAACTTTCATAGACAACATTGCACACCAAATTGCCTCCAAAGAGGAGAAGTGTTCTGCCTGGAAGCCAAATCTAGTTTGGCATCCAGTTTCTAGTTCCATTGTGTCATTAGCATTTTGAGAGTACTTACATTAATTGGGAAGCACAATTTGCTATTTTTTAATCAAAATTTTTGTACATGGTATACCGAAGGAGAAACGTTAGTCTTTTAGCATGCATATAGACTTACTTGAGGAAAAGTAGAATTACCATGCAGTGAAAAAAATCTTGCTTTTCTGGCAATCCTCATCAGTGATGAAATACAAATCATAGACAGCATAGTGACACCCATTGGTGGGCAGAGACTCAGCAAAATCCTCAGGTTTCATTTGGGCTTCCAAGTTCCTCTTTGATTTTAGCTCCAAGAATTTCAGTTTACATTCATCACGCACAGCCATTCCAGATGCCCGCATTTGCCCATCCCAAAGGTTTTATTTTTGGAATGAAAGAAAGGTATTTATCAATCACAGAGAGCCTAACAGATATCGTCATGTGTATACAATAAAGATGAGAGGATTTATTTGTTAGGAGAGGAAAACAATATCAAGAAATGCATATTAGCATTTCTTTTAGTATACTATAGGTCATAATTATCGGACAAAGCATATTATCATTATTGGATTACATCACAACCAAGTGCACTTGCGAGATTACCGAAAGGCACTTTGAAATGACCCTCTCTTTTTTTTTTTTTTGTGGCACCAAGTATAAGAGATGATAGAAATATCTACGTATGTGCTGTTTATTTTGTTAAAATGTTCGCATCATGGAACAGAAATGATTCTTTATTCTCTTATGCTGCTCATGTTAGGATCAAATGAGTAAAGTTTGCATATCAAGAATATTTTCATAAATGAAATAACAGGAAGCAGCATGCAATGTTCATTTTGGGAAATTGAAGTATATTATCAACAATTCATGGGTGGTAGACATTTTGGGACAAGTAGCACAATCCTAGTACTTTTTTCTAGATCTGCTTTGCCTAATTCCTGAAAAGATCCTTTGCATTGATGACAGATAGAAAATCCATTTATGAATATGGCATTTCTTCCAATAAATGTCAAAGGCAATCCAATATATACTCTAAAATCAATTTTCAGCTCATACAAGCCGTGATCTGTTAAGGTAGTTTATTATACCCTGCCATGACACCACCTCTGTTACTACTATTTAAAAAGAAAAATTGATACATTCCAATAGGTGATCTGAGTGTTCATCTAGCAATCGGGGTAGATCTATTTTGAGTCTCTTTGTGATCAGTGATCACTTTGTAAAGTATCAAACAATAAATGACAAGGTTCTATGTAATTGTGCAAACTAAATGGCTCTTTGTAACAAAATCCGAGGATATTGATGAATTCCTTGCAACCAGTAGGTAAGAAGGAGGCCCAGGCTGTGGAAGAGTTGGTTGCTAAAGTCTACTTCTCCATGTGTAGAATCTGGCCTTCAATGTTTATGGAGAATATCTTGGGAGTTATTTTCTTAATCTTCAAAGACAATTATTATTTTCAAATACTTCTTCAATTAGTAAATAAAAGGTTTAATTACCTAGGACATTGATACAGCAATTAGTTTAGTGCTGTTTTGTTTTCTCAAGTTTGGCAAATGATAATTAACTATACTTTTGTACCAAATGAGTTTTCTCTTAATGGTGCTTTCCTTTAGCCTAGGAAATTTAAATTTGGATAGTTCATTTATTTAGATAAATGCAGCAGAGTAACAATAATGAAAAAGAATCTTAAGGGAATTTGGACAATTACTTGGGATTGGCCATATGGAAGTCTTATAGGACCCTTATTTAGCTGGACAATTTCTTTGACGTCGTATTGGATATGAAAATAGTTCTTATCTTTGGCTGGATAATGGTATCTTGAGGGTCCTCTATTGCTTACATATGGACCTTGAATTATTTATAACTCAGTCTGTGCTATGAATGAAAAGGTCTAAACAGCTCTTAGTGTAGGAAACTAAAGTTGGCTTGCAGCAATATATGTGATTTAGTATTCTAGACAGATAAACTGAGGTGAACACTGATCAGAATGCAGAAGAAAATGTCAAAAATATGGGAATTTGGAATTTGAGGTAACATGGAATGCTATATTTAAAGTCACTCTACCGAAATTTGAGTGGTGCAAGCTTATCTAATTTTCTAAATCTGATTATCAAAAAAAAATTTCTAAATCTACCAAGGATAGTTTCATAGCTTGGTTAACTGTAAAGAATAGATTATCCACTAGGGATTGACAAATCTATTCAAAGACATGTAAATTGACTTTATCTATTCAATAATTGGTTTCTTTTACCTCTGATAAATACCTTGTATGTTTTAGAACCCCTGACTCTATACCCCTAGTGACTGATATAAGGTTTGAATTTCAAAAATCCCTTTCTCTAGAATAGGCCCTAAAACTCTTCACCAAAATGCAAACTCAATTTTCCTAATTCAAAAGCACTTCATTAAATTAGAGAAAGAACACTCTTTTTTAAAACAAACGTCTTTCTTTCTTTAAGAGTCCGTTTGGTTGGGTAGATGAAAAAGTGGGAGAATACAAAATAGAGAGGGGATGGAAAAGTGGGAGGATATAAAAGATTTTAGTTTTCCATCGTGATGTTTGGTTGGAATACTGGAATAGTAGAAAAGTGGAAAATTTTTTTTGTTTAGATAAGGAGAAAAGTGAGAGAATGGAAATAGTAGTTTATGTAAATTTACTATTATGCCCTTATTACATAATATAAAAGTAAGTAATTTATTTGTAATCATTAAATAAGAAAATTGCAATTATTTAAAATAGAGAACACCTTAAATTATTTTGGAATGTAACTCTTGCAACGACAACTGTTCGGGCTCTTAATGAAAAAAAAAAAAAAACCTTGTTGGGGCTCACTAAAAAAAATACTAGTATACAGTAAAATAAATAAATAAAAGGTTGGGTGGAATATTATCATTACTCTCTTTCTAGTTTCTACCTTATCCTTATAGTTTGAACATTTATGTCAAGTTTCTAGTATACTTGACATTCTCTTTCTAGTTACAGCTCAAATTCCCTTGAGCATGTCAAGTTTGACATTTTTAAATCATTTGAACTTGTCAAACAACAATTTGACTGATAAAATCCCTTTAGTTTCTCAACTACAGAGCTTCAGTGCATCCAATTATATTGGGAACAAACTTTGTGGAGCACCACTTACTGATAATTGTACTATAAGTGGTGTAAAACGCAACATTGAAAAGGTAGGGTGTCAAGATACTAGTGGACTGTGGATTGGTTCTATGTGAGCATGGCACTTAGTTTTGTGGATGGGTATTGGAGTGTATGTGGTCCTTTACTATTGAACAAGAAATGGAGAATTATGTACTTTCAATTCCTAGATCACATGGGGTATAAGCTTAAGGGTGTTGTTTCGTTGTAAATAATTGTTGTAAAATTTGTAATATTTAGTGCAAATGTCATGTGGTCATGTTAATTAATATTTTGATGATTTCTGTATCATAGTTGTGCTGGTTAATACTTATATTTTAGTTAATTCACTCCAATGGCATATATGAATATGGTGTTTCTTCCTATGGAGTTCCAAGGCAATCCAATTTGTAACTTTATTCATCCTTGTAGAATATTGCAAAATAAAATTTTAGTTCATACAAGGAATTGATTCGTTAAAAGTAGTAATGTAGTATACTATACCTTGAAATGATGCCTTGTTACTGTTTCTATTACTTTAAATGATATTCCCATGGGCGAGCTAAGTGATCATCTGGCTATCCTGGTAGCTTTTTTTAGAATCTCCTATCAATCATTTTTCAAAGTCTCATTGTCTCAGCAATATTGTGCATAACTTGACAAGCTAGAAATGTTGTTCATAACAAATTTCAAGGCTATTAGTTGGATCCCTTCCAAGTTCCAACCAGCTTCTAAGAAGGAACTCTAGGCTACAAAATAATGGCTCTCTAAAGTCTACAAAATGATGTCTCCTAAGAATTTTTTTCCTACAATCTCAAAGAAATAAATAAAAACTACCTTGGATCTTGACTTTAAGGTTTTTCAGCTTTTTTGTTTTTCTTGAAATGTTAATTGAATGCACACAATATTTTGATTCAGTAGTAAGTAAAGTGTTGTGTCTCTGTTTACTCGGGTCTCCCAAATGATAGTTAATTGACTATATCTTTATCCTAAATAACATGTCTTTTAGCAGTGTTTTCCTTGAGTTTCAGAATATTTAAAACTAGATGGTTCAATTTTTTAGAGTCATGCTTGTGCTTGCAGAGGACCAATAGTGAAAGGTACTATAACGGGATTTGGAAACTTAGTTGGGATTTGCCATATGGAAGTTTTACACATTTTTGGTTTCCTATTTAGGTGGACAATTTCTCAAACATCATATTGAAGATGAACATGAAACTTGCAACTTGCAATTTAAGCTCAGTTGTGTACTGTGGAATACTTTCTCCCACTTGCTAGAAAGTAGTACGCATGAAGGTCCTATTTGCAAGTCTTGAGAAGCATGACCCTAGCATTTATGAAAAATTACTTAGAAAAAAAGCATACATGAAAATTCTCATTTGTCAAGAAAATCAAACCATATACAGGAGTCCACTTCTTTCTAAGGTGATAATTAAATGATTGCCTTGGTTAATTACTAGAGAAAATGAACAAAGACATAAAGATTATTTATGAGATAAGCATCAGTGGCTGGTTTTTGGATAAAAACCTATTTAACCATAAGCTTGTGTTGTTGCCTGCTATGAATGTG
The DNA here is from genome assembly GCA_019022515.1 of Quercus aquifolioides. Classification (NCBI taxonomy): domain Eukaryota; kingdom Viridiplantae; phylum Streptophyta; class Magnoliopsida; order Fagales; family Fagaceae; genus Quercus; species Quercus aquifolioides. The sequence goes on along the minus strand of CM032335.1, from coordinate 17,945,993 downwards.
TAAAGTTTCCTTTGAACACGTGTCTTCCTTTCTTTTTGCTTCATCATATCTGTATCTTCCATAATTTTTGTGCTTCTCTTTCTATAGTTTTCTTTGTAATACCCTACAATTCCAGCTTATGCAAAGGAGCTCCATTGTAACTTGCAGTGAGAAAAAAAAGAAGCCCTTCTAAGTTTCAAAGCTCTTTCAAATCCTTTTAATGGTTTCTTGCCTTTGTCTATTCAAGAATATTGCTGTTAATGGATTGGAGTCTGATGCGACAACGTAATTGGAAAGTTGGGTGGAGCTCCACTTAGGAATTTTGATGTTCTGTTGGTGGATATAGATTACTGTTGGGTGACAAGATTAATCATTTTTTATTGGAACTTGAACTGCTAAATTAATTGTGTTAATAATTCTACTGGGAAGGGAATTCCAAACTATTTTGGTTACTTGGGGAGACTTATACATCTTGACCTCTCCTTCAGCAGCTTAGAAATCTATCACAGCTTTATTTTCTTAATCTACAGGGAAATGATCTTTATATGAACGGTCTAGTGTGGGTTTCTCATCTTTCATCCCTGCAATATTCTTATGCAAGTGGTGTCAACCTTCAAAGGGGAATTGAAAAATGCTTCAGGTAATGAATCAGCTCCCTTTTCTTTCAACTGGTCATCTCAATGCCAACTTCATGACATGCATTGGTCCTTAAAAATGTCAATTTTTTATCACTTGAAGAGCTTCATCTCTCTTTGAATCATTTCAGTGGCACAATAGCAATTAGCAATAAACCTTCGTACCTGTCCTTAGACTCCAATAACCTACAAGGCCAAGTACTGAGTACCAAACTAAACCTTTACAAGTTTAACATGTTTTTGTCCAGCAATCAACTTACTGCTTAAATCCAAGATTCCTTAGGCCAATTTAGGCATCTTGCATATCTTTCTTTCTATGTAAGACAACTACTTCCATGGTCCATCCTGAAGCTCTTAGAAAATTGTTAACCTCGTAAACATTACATCTTGAATTGAATCAATTGAATGAAAACACATAGAAAGCCGGGTTCTACTCTCAGATTTGGAACGAGTTAAGACATTGCACAAAATTCCTAGGATGGCAATGTGTCTGAAATGCATTTTGCTGAAGTCTCAAAATTTAAAGTATTTAGATTGTCTATTGTCATGAATGTAAGCTCCAATGGGGCTCCTACTTTTGAACCCAATGCCATCACTGTGAGTTCTTGTCCGATCGGTCCAACATTTCCTGCATGGTTACAACACAAAAATCTTTAGTATTTTGACATCTCACTGTTAGGAATTGCAAACGCTTCCAGACTGGTACTGGAATTTGGCTATGTAACTTAAATTGATCGATCTCCATGAGAACAAATTTGATGGCAATGTACCCAAGGTATTGCTAAATTCTGAACTCGTTGATTGAGCTCTAATTGTTTCAAATGTTAGCAACCATGATTATCTCCAAACATTATGATTTTGAATATTGCACTTGATTATTTTTCTAGACCAATATCCTCATGTTTGTGCCAAAACATGAATAGAGATTGGCCTGGTGTTCTAATATTGTATAGCGGCCTTGTGGGGTATGGCTTTGGAAGAGTATAAGGAAGGGTTGGGATACTATTCACCGTCTTGGTGTGGGGGAACTCCTTTAAAGGGGAAATTCCCTAAGTTGTATGATATATATTGCATGTAATAAAGAGGCATCAGTGGCACAATTGATTTCCTTCTCTAGGGATAGCTATCATTAGAACATTAGCTTTACTCGGTTGGGTCAAGACTAGGAGTTAGATTCTATTGCTTCCTTTATGGATTTATTATATTCTGGAGTGTGGAGAGGGGACAGGGTGGATAAGTTGTGCTAGAAACTGTCTTCGGGAGGAGTTTATGATATGTGATCTTACTATAGTCTTACAACCCCCTTCTCATATGTCTTTTCCTTGGAAGACAGTGTGGAAACCAAAGGTGCCAACAAAGGTTAGTTTCTTCATTTCGACGGCAGCATTGGGTCGTATTTTAACACATGACAATTGCAAAAATGTTGGCTTCTTGTTATTGACTGGTGCTGTATGTGTAAGAGAGCTGGGTAGACTACTAATCACTTACTTTTACGTTGCCCTGTAGCTAGAGAGTTGTGGTGCATGGTGCTTACTCTTTTTGGGTACATTGGATATGCATTGTGGTGTAATGGAGCTTTTATCTAGCTGGCCGGGTAAGTTTAGCAAACATAGAAATGGGTTTATTTTGAACATTATTCCTCATTGCCTAATGTGAGACATTTGTTGGTAGAGGAATGCTCGGATTTTTGAAGGAACTGAAAGTTCTTCTCAAGACCTGAAACTAGCTTTTTTCCTTACTTTGCTTGGTGGATAACGGTTTCAGGTGTTTCCACTTTTAATTCTTTACCTGCTTTGCTTGATAGTTGCACTTTTCATGCATCTTAGTTTTGTTTGTTTTCATGTTTACCTTAGCACACTTCCTGTGTGCTTGGCTTTTTGTAGTTGTCATTTTCTTTCAATGAAGTTTTATTATTAAAAAAAAAAAATCTCTATCTGGAGAACTAAATCATTGATAGATGCATTGGCTATCTTTGGCCCGTATTAAACTGGGAACAATAACCCTTCTGATGTAATTCACAACTCATTGACTCCCTTATATAGGCTTGAACCCTTGTGCTTGAACAACAATAGCTTGTTCATAATTGTACCTTTTTCATTAAGTACACACACTATAGGCTCCTTGATCTAGACTGGAATAGATTCACAGGGATTTGTACTAAGCTGGATGGGTGAAATGATACTCCAATAATATGGCAACTTGCTTCTCTTTTGATATTGGATTTTTGCCAATGGACATCTACCAAGGTGTTCAAATGAGCTTGAACCTTACTGTTTCTTCTTTTCTCTAGCACTTTTTAAGTCTTTTATTATTTCATATTTGAAAGGAGCATAAACCTTTCAAGTAACTCATTTGTATCAGTTTCTATTGAGGTCTTACGGGATTTCGTTTCTTGAACTTGTCTCAAAGTTATTTGATGAGAGAGATAGCAGTGAAAGCTAGGAATATGATATTGTTGGAAATCCTTGAACTCTTAATGAACAATCTTTTTGGCAAAATTGTAAAGGGCATATTTAATTTGTCTTTCTTTTTTTTTCTTTTTTTTGAGAAGCAAATTTGTCTTTTCTTGGTTACATGAACTTTCATACAACAATTTTTTTAGAACAATTCCATCACGCACCCAACCTAAGATTTTTATGCATTTAGCTACAGTGCCAATCTTGAACTCAATGGAGCCCCTCTTTACCAAAAGTGCTCAAAAGCAATTGGAAAAAATGAGGATTACTCTGAAAATCCCTGGTTATGTATAGGTATGAGAGTTGGGTACTCTATTGGTTCATTGGGAATCTGTGGAGTTCTCTTCTTCAAAAGGACTTCGAGGCATGATGATTTCAGGTTTATCAATGACATGAAAGATAAGTGTGACTAAAATGTTAAAAGTGAACTGGTTTCCTTCAAATTTTGAAAGGCATCATCTTTGTTCTTTTTGACAGTGGTATTTAAGTAAAAGGCATCTTCTATGAGATATACTTAAAATATTATGTCCTTAACAATTGTTTGATCTTGTTGATGTTTTAGGCACTACACTGTAAATTTGATTTAATTCATATCCAATCTTCTACCCAGCAGGATTTTATTTCAGGAATATGCTGATACTAAAATGAAGCGAACATTTTCAGTTTTAGTCTAGTTTTGTTGACTGTTACTGTATAAAATATGTTTCATTTCCAGATGTAGACTAAATTTAAAATGATTTGATAACACAATGCTATAGAAGGAAACAGAGTAAGCGCTAAAACAAGTTATTTCTCAGACATTTGTATCGTTCAATTTTGTACTATGATGCACATGTAACACTAAAAAACTGAACTAAAATAAAGATAGGTATCAATCATGGAAAGCCTAACGGAAATCATCATGCATATACAATAAAGGATAATAGGATTTATTTGTTCAAGAGGAAAACAATATCAAGAAATGCATTGCAGCACTTCCTTTAGTATACCATGTCATAATTATTGGACAAAGCATATTTTCATTACTAGATTGCATCACACACAAGTGGACTTGTGAGATGACCAAAAGGCACTTCTCTTATTTTGATTGTGGTATTTAGTATAAGAGACGATGGTACCATTGTGTCCATAAAAACCTAACCTTCAATCTTTGTATTTTTTTTTCAATTCTTAAATTCGATTTTATACAGCTTTATAATTTAACTGCAAATCCGGAATTATTGTTTAATTACTCTTAATTATCACAAAAATGGCTGAATTGCTTTTTAATCCCATTGAAGTTTACTTTCTTGACCAATGAAAATGCTAGTTAAAATTGAAATTGAGTCTTGATCATCAGGTAATGCTTGATTTTGCTTTGTCAGTAGTACGCACCTTGATTTGGGAACAAGACTTGAACAAAGATATAGAAGAAGTTATTCATTTATTGTTTTTGCTGTTAATGTAATTTGGAAATTTAGAAGTTGATGGAATATTAAAAAATTATATAAAAATCATGATGCCAATCCATTTTGCAGTTCAGAATTTGAATCTTACATTGTTAAAAATTAACAATGTGAACCACCATGGCTGGGGAACAATGTACAATTGTCACTTGTGATGTCGATGCAATATCTGCAGGTTAGCTAGCTTTAATTTTTCTTACGGAATTTATTTGCGTGGTAACTCGGATTAGTACCTTTCATTTTGTAGTGAAAAAATATATGTTTTCCAATTGTTTGTAGTTTGAAGTTATTTCTTGACTTGTGTGCACTTTAACAAATATGGCACTTTGAGAATTTAAGCAAATAAAGGATTTGATTGGAGATACATTTTTTAATGTTAAAATTTATGTACAGGGGCGTTTACTACGAATGTAGTTGCTGCTGCACCAGTGCTGTATTGCAAGAAGGCATTGGACATTTCAAAAAGGGTATCCAGAAGTATTGTGCCACGCTCGTTTTTGTGTCAATTATGATTATGAGCTGATAAAGAGAGGGATGAACTTGTACTAAGCATGAATTTTAGAAATTATAGTATTATGATCATTATCTTTTCCAGCTACACTTCAAATGTGGTAGAATGTATTTTTGAAGTTATTTTCTTTTGAAGTGCTTGTTACCTTGAACATTTGCTGTAGAAGTTACTCACACATTTAGATTTAGTAATATAGTTTTTTTTGGGTCACTTTTCAGATTCTTTATTATATTTTCAGTTTCTTGTTTATAGTAATATTGTTGTGAATTATGTGTTGGTATGTGGCTGGTTTGGGTACTTTGGGATGGGATTCTCTATAGTTTGTATGATGGTATTGGTTTGAAATGTGTGATTAAAGGATTTAAGTTGATGCAATGTTAAAAAAGCAAGGTGGTGCTACCCAAAGAATTAAGCATGTCTATGAAACTTAAAAGAAATTTGTAGTTGTTGAAATGTCTGTGAATGTGACTTGGTGCAGGTGGCAACCACAATCTCGATCTGAATTAGGGGATGTCTCCTCCTTCACTTGGTAATGGTTCCAAGGAGAATGAGGGATGCATTCAGTTCCACTCTGACTCATACAATGTGCAAAATGGAAGGGGTTCTAGTTCTAATTCACCTTTCAAAGGACTAGTAATGACGTCAGAGCGCCCTCCCTTTTGGAATGGTGTCTATCCTAATTTCATTCCCAATGAGGTGAATTGTTTTATTTTGTTTCTTAACTTCATAATTTGAAACCAATTACACATTAGACTGAGTTCCAGAATTTCACATATAGAGTTCAATCTCATTTGGTGGACTCTGTCCTAGGGCAGATAAAAGATATGTTTATTGGAAGAGAGTGCCAAATAGGGAAAGATTATTCCACTGATGGAGTTATGCACAATCTATGATTTTGGGTTGCTTGGGTGGGACCTTGGGGTGATCAAACATTATTCTTGTTTTAGAGTTAGCAAAAGTGGGAGTCTTGTGCTTATTATCACCTTCAGTAAAGAACTAGGTGGTTTGGATATATTTACATTTATTTATTTATTTTTGTTCAGTCAGTGTCAAGGGTGGAATTAGGATAGTGTTTTACAACTCTTGGAGCCTTAAAAAAAAATCCTTGTTTGAGTTAATGTCACTATTGTTTTGCCAAGAAATTTTTGAAAAAGAAAGAAACAGTTTTGGCTTTTTGAAAGGAGAATAATTTAAAAGGCATTGGATTTGAAATATTTTTATTTCCCTTTATTTTTCTTTTCTCTCAGCAACCAAACAAAGTACAAACAGTTCTTCTCTCGATCTAAGTAATATTGTTGATGGGAACTTGGGATATGACTAGGTTTGAATAATTTGGCTTAACCTTTTTTGGTTGAAAATAATATTTTACTTGGTTCCTGCTCTTGTAACTATTGGTATCAGTTTCTTGCTTGTCCTATTACAATAAGCAGATGGGTCATTTTGTCACCATTTGCATTTACTTGATAAAATATATTTAGGGAAAGACAGGGCAGTTTGAATATTGAATCATTAGCTATCAAGTAATAGCCTGGTCATTTTGATTCTTTTTAATTTAAATTTTAAATTGTCCCACTTTTTCCTAATTTAGCAAATAAGCTCAAGGCCTGATCTCTTCTTTTGTTTTTCCTATAATGTTCTGCAATTAAACATAGATTATAGTAATTTGGCATCTTTTAATTGCTTAAATTGCGTGCCAAGTTTGGTTAACATGAATTTAAACTGGTATCTTGGTTTGGTGATTTGTTTCTGCTTTGTAGGGAAGAAAGAAGATTTGTGAAGGAGAGGATGTGAGTGTGGTATTGGAGACTGAGATCCTTGACTTGGCAGAGAAACTAGAGAAGTTACAAAGGAGCTTAGGACTAAAAGATTTTGAAGTTAGGAACTATAGTAATTTTGATAAACAAGCGACTCTTCTTCAGAGACGGCTAGAGAAGTTTGGAGTAACATCGGATGTGATATGTGTGAAGGAGATATAGGAGATGGCAGAAGCAAGCTTGTCAATTAAAACAAGTTGTAGAGTTGATGATAGCTTTGTTTCAAGTGGCAAATCCAATATTAATTTTATGGCCATCGAATTAAACAAAAGGTACTGACTTTCAAAACAATTTTGCTTCCAAATTTTTCTTATTAGAACTTAAAAAAAAAAAAAAGAAAAAGGGCATTTCCTTGTCTTTTCATGCTATAGGTCAATCTATGTTCTCTTTTTTGTGTACATTTTTCTTGAATATTTAGTATTTCCATTGCTTATTATTTCTATTTGATGCTCAATGTTATAAAAGTGCCGAAACTGGTTCTATGCTATTTCCCTTTGGATACTTACTAAAAATGAAGCAACTTTGGTGTTGATCCATGTTGTATACCAATGCAATAATTTGCTTCTATGGGTACTTAATTTGGCCCCTCTTTTGTCTACTATTACCTCATATTGCTAATCTGATAGGTGCAGGATCTTACCCATCTACTTTTGACTTCTAGCCATCTATCATTTAGTGTTACCTGTTCTATATAAAATAGGAAGAGAAGTTACTAAGTGGCAATGCACTTTGTATGACCGTTTTCATACAGCTTTAAATGAAGCACTGAAGAAGGAAGATGAGAGGCTCAAGATTGCAATCGGAGAAGTAATGACACGTGCTGGGGAAAAGCTCTAAAAAAGTACAAAAAAAGGCTATGGCTTCTGCGTGTACATTGTGTTGTAATGGAGAGGAGAGAATTCCTTATCAAATATAATGGATAAGGTAATTAAATGAATGTACATGTGGCTGTTGTGTGGTGTCTCAACTCCTATTCTGCTAGTTTGGTTGGGGAGTAATTTGTACAATTTGTTTCATTGTGTTATAAATGTAGTTGATAGGTTGTTGAAACTCAATTTGGAATTGCACAATTGTGTTTACATTTATATTTTGAATTAGATTATTAAATTTTGATTAAAGTGAAAGAGTGCATCCAATTTTTTTTTTTTTTTTTTTTTTTTTAAAGAGAATACTTATTTCGACGTTTATTAACCATTGATAAATGTGTAACACTTTTTGCAACGGTCGTGTAGGCTGTAGTAGTAAAATGTTCTTGACATGATTTTTAATAACGATTCTCTACGGTCATTTCAACCTACAAAAATACTATTTTCAACGGTTTTTAGTACTTTTATCGATGGTTTCAACTGTTGAAAATAGTTAAATTTCTTGTAATGGGTAATAGCTAACTACCTGCTGTTTATATTGTTAAAATGTTCACGTCATGTAACAGAAATGATTTTATTCTCTTATGCTGCTCTGCTTGTGTAGGTTCCAATGAATAAAGTTCGCATGTCAAGAATATTTTCATAAATAAAATAACAGGAAGCATCAAGCAATGTTCATGTTAGAGAATTAGGCATATTGGGACAAGTAGAACAATCCTAGGAATATTTTCTAGATATGCTTTACCTAATTTCTAAAGAGGTCCTCTACATTGATAACAGATAGAATAAATATGAATACAATGTTTCTCCCAATAAATGTCAAAGGCAATCCAATATGATAGCTTAAAATAAATTTTCTACTGCTTATCTGAAAATAAATTTTCTGCTCATACAAGCAGTGCTATGTTAAAATAGTTTATCATACCTTGCCTTGACACCACCTCTGTTTGTGCTATATAAAAAGAAAAGTTGATTCACTCCAATAGACGATCTAAGTGTTCATCTAGCTATCGTTGTAGCTCTATTTTGAGTCTCTTAGTGATCAGTAAAGTATTTGAAAATTATTTTTTTCAAGTACTTTTTCATTTGATAAATGAAAGGCTAATTACCTAGGACATTGATACAGTAAATAGTTTAGTGCTGCACATATGTTTTCCCCCAAATGAGATTTCTCTCAACAATGCTTTCCTTTAGCTTCAGGAAATTTAAAACTGGATAATGCGGTTCATTTATTTAGATAAATGGAGCAGAGGAACAAATCAATCTGCAATTTAATAAAAAATTCTGAAAAATTAGATGATTTATAATCAAAATCATTAAATTTAATTAATTGTATATAAATCGATTTAAACTAAAACAACTTAAGCAAAACATCAAAGATACTCAATGCATAAACTAACTGATAATTTGATACTGGCACATTTTAATCATACTATTTTTCTTCTTTTACTTGAGACTCACATATCTAGACTTTTAATACTTAACTAAAATTTCATGCTATCAAGAAAGAAAACCCAATTTACATGATATTAGATTTTGATGTCTCATGTTGTTTGCTGTCAAGATTCTAAGGCCTAGCGATCAAGCTTTAATTTTCGTGAAAGACACTTTCTTGAAAAATCTAGATGGACAAAAATGCTATTAAGTGTATTTATTGTTAGTGTGGAAAATTAGGTACTAATTTTACTTAGGGATTCACATATCTAGACTTTTAATACCTTACCAAAATTTTACATTATCAAGAAAGAAAACCTAGTTTACACGGTATTAGATTTTGACATCTCCTGTTGTTTGTTGTCAAGATTTTAAGGCCTTGTGATCAAGCTTTAATTTTCGTGAAGCACTTTCTAGAAAAATCTAGATGGACAAAAATGCTATTAAGTGTATTTATTGTTAGTGTGGACAATTAGGTACTAAAATATCTAGATTTTTAATACCTTACCAAAATTTCACGCCAATTTACACGGTATTAGATTTTGATGTCTCATGTTGTTTGTTGTCAAGATTCTAAGGCCTAGCAATCAAGCTTTAATTTTCTTGAAAGACACTTTCTAGAAAAATCTAGATGGACAAAAATGCTATTAAGTGTATTTATTGTTAGTGTGGACAATTAGGTACTAAAAAAACAATTTTCTAAATTGAAAAGTTTTGTCCAACGTAAGGATTACTCCAAATCCAAAGACTTTGGACAAGAAAAATGAAGTCTCTAAAACTCTTTTTTAAGATTTTAAAGGTTCAAAGCCTTTGGATTATAAATTTATAATTTCCTAAAATAATATTAAATAAAATTTATTTATCATTATTTAAATAATCACAAATTCAAAATTATTGTTTTGTATCTTGACCTTGGTCACAATGGTGGCAGTGTAGTAGCTTCATTATGGTTAGGAGCCAGTCTAATTTGGTTTTTCGAATAGTAACTCAAAGTTTTGAATATTTTGTTTAACCTCTATTTTATCTTTTATTCTACAAATAAAAAGTAGTCATAATTTTGTAATTACTATAAGACCAGTTGTCTCTATTACGTTATGCAAGTTGGAGGGCTCTCTTTCATATTGTTTGGATTTTAAATATATACATGTCCTAAACCATCAAGCTCAACTCTTCGTCCAATTCTTTATGAAGGACATTTCTCGAAAAGCATTGAGTTGGAAATATAGAAAACATGTCATCAATCAAATATAAAGTTCCCAAAAAATAGCATTTGAAACAATTCAAATTAATTAGAACAACATAAAATTCATAGGCATCTAGAAGGAAGTAAATTGAAAATCTATAGTATCTCTGTGGTTGTGCGTGTGTGTATATATATATACATAACTTATGTGGTTAGCCAAAAGTCAAACAACTTCAGTTTTATTTATATTATCAATTGTAGATTTCCTTGACATTGACATTTCCTCACTCTAGAGAGGATCACTTTGTCATGCACGCAATTAAATTTCAACCTATAGTACCTGCTCTATGATAATTACTCTTTATGAACAAGCCAATACACCCATTTGTTTTTGGTGTAGGTCGGGTTTAAATCTCAAATCTCTTATTCAATAACAAGAGATTTTACCAATTAAGCTAATTAGAATTCACAAAGTGTACTGTATTTATACTTAGAATTCCTTGATATATTTTAATTAAAATAATTAAAGTCTTTGACCCTTTTATCAATAATAATAATATTTATTGTAGGGTCAGATTCTGCAGCCCAAGCCCAAGGAGGAATGGGTTTGGAGCCCACTGAACCCAAAACAATAAATTTGTAGAGAGTGGGTGAAAGAGCTAGGCTAGTAATGAAAAATAACAGTATTAAACGGCATAGAAGATGGGGAAATTTGAATAAAAAGGTGCTCGGACAGTGATCAATGTCTCGTCCGAGGAGGCGATTTTCATTGATGAACTTAAGTTACAAATGTTGGAGCTACAGTAAAATTATATGCTCTTTTCTTTCTCTTGATTCTCGATCCCCACTATCAGATACCTCTCTCTCTTATATAGTGCTGCCCTTCTCCATCTCCACCGTCCACCTGTTCACCATCTGTGCGCCCACTTGAGTGCATGTCCCATCATACTCCCCCTTTAGCCCTGTCTGAGTGGCGGTAGCTGAGGATGCACTGTTCAGGGGTCTTCTCCACATAAATGCGGCCAGGTGGGTAGGTGCAGAGCATTAAATGCGGTGGTTGAAGTCTGTTTCCTTGATATTTCTCTATTCCTGTCACCTTCTCACGTGTCCGAGGTCCCTTTTCTCCCCTGACACTTGTTAAACAGATCGCTTGACACGTGCCGGACATAAGCCTCGTCGGGTCCGACGATATCGGTCTCCTCGGACGTATGAGCATCTCCTCGGACGGTACACGTGCTCGTCTGCGGACATTCTCCTTTCACATGGGCCTCTGGCTGCGTCCTGGTCTCCTCGGGCGAACAGTGTTCCTCGGATAGGGCCTTTGGCCCAATAAGTTGGGCTGGGCTTTTCTCCCCCACAATAGCCCCTCAAAATTGTAGTTTTTCCTTCGCATCCGAGGAGAAAAAGTAGGATTTTGACTTGCCACGGAGCAAAAACTTGGGAACACGCACAACCGAGCTGGCACGTGTGTGAACGTGGGAGCTGACGCCTCATTAATGCCGCTGCGGTTTCCTTATTCCCAAAGCGCTGCATTAACTGCACCAGGTGACGTTTTGTCCTTCGCATCCAACGGTGGCTGATTGATCCAAGGGCTGTGGTTTTTTCTTCAAGGTTTGGGCGGGAGTGCCCCTGACCTTTCGCTTGACCCCGTATAAAGCTTCAGAGGAAGTTATTTCCTCCTCACTTTACAAATCTCCAGACGCTCCAGCAAGAACAGACGCGCCCCTCCGTCCACATCTCTCCGTCCGAATCTCCCAGTCGCCGGTGCCAATCTTACTCAGAACCCTCACGAGTCCTCCTACGAGTCTGCAATCGCTTCCCCGGTCTAGCCCTTGTAAGTCATCGCTCACCGAATCCTTTAGTTTTCTCTTCGGCCAGTCACTCCGTTTAACCACCATGGGAAAACTCGAGTACATGATGGATAGCCCTGAGCAAGTAGAGGCGTTTAGGACCACGTATCGCATACCCCCTAACGTGGGTGTGAGGTATTGCCCCCCAGAAAAAATACTAACAGACCCGGAGATGGGAGAGGTGGTTATCCCCCTCATCGCCTTCAAAGAAGGGGGAATGACAATCCCCATGGGCCCCATCACCGCCAATTACCTTCGGAACCATAGGCTTACTCCCTGGCAGTGCGCGCCCAATATGTTTAGGATCCTAGGAGCGATTGAGGACCTTGAGCGTCACTTGGGGCTGGGACTCACCTGGCTTGATGTGGTATATATGTACGAGTGCCATAGCCAGCAAGATGCTGGGTATTACTTAAAATCCCGGTCGGACGTTGTCAGGCTCATTTCCTGCCTTCCCAAATCCAACAAAGGGATGAAAGATGACTATGTGATCGTCTCGGGTGCCTGGCGTGACGGCCCTGGTTGCCCAACCACGCATGGGAAGCCAGGTGTGACATGTAGATCTAGGCGCACCGACCATAGGCTTAGGGCTCCCATCTTTTAACTGTCTTTGATTTCTCTTCGACCACCGTTTCTGAGCTTCTAACCATTTTGTTTTTACTTGCAACAGATAAGAGACACGTTTCTCCTCGGATCCGCCTAACGAATGTTGCTGCCCTTAATTTCCTTTTAAGGTCAGAGATCTTCGTGAGCGAGGACGGGCAACTACGATCTGCTCCTCTTATTCTCGGATATCAAGGGAAACCAAAGGGTTATCAACCGGTCGGCAACGCAATCGTCCAGGGAGACTATCGCCTTGCGCGCATCGACGTTGGTCGGAAGGGCTTCTTAGCGCCATACGATCTTGATCCTGTACCCCGTCCGATCTCTCGGGCTGCACCTCCCCTTATCCAACCACTTCAGCAAGTTCCCCTCGGACAGGAGATTGAAGGTGAGGGGGCTGGCTCTTCTACTTCGTCGCTAGAAGAACAGATAGACGAATTTCAGTTTGAAGGAGAGGCTTCAAGGGTAAACCAGGTGGTAGAGATTTCAGACGCCGAGGAGGAGGCCTACGAGCAGCCAGGTGCCCAGCTTAACTTGTTAGCTACTCACTTAGAAGACTCCTCGGACGAAGATATGGACCTGAGGAATTTGATGAAGGGGAGAGGCAAAAAGTCAGACCCAAAAGATGCTGGGACATCTAAGATGGTGGTGACACTTCCTCCAGTGCCTACTCAGATCCCTGACCCCAACTTGAGGCCCATGCTAAAACTGCAGAAGAAAAGACCCCACACTGAGGTGGAGGAAAAACAGGTGCCACCAACCAAGGGGGCCAAGCAGCAAAAGGTGGCACAAGACAGCAGAAATCGCAGGGCTCCGTCTACTGAAAGCCGAGACGAGGGCACAGTGGCAGAGGTGCGCCGAGGAGGAGGGGGACCGCGGATCTGGTCTCCAAAATTGGAGTTGGAGGGCGCTCCAATCCTCTGGGAGACCTCCCTCAGGAATTACGATGGAGGTAGGGCCGGCTACGTTGCTGAGGCCCTGCAGCAACCGCTTCTCCTCCCTCATGACATGGAGTCCTTCAGGCGTTTCAATCAGCCGGAGCTCTTTCGATCCCTGAAGAGGGATTTGGCCATCGTAAGTAACCTCAATCCGACTAGCTGGATCATTGACTTTTGCCTTTCCTATTTTTCCGTGTTTGACACTAGTTTCCATCACGCAGGTAACTCAGCAGATTTACGTGGCCGAGGAGTGGGAGAAGAAGAATCGCCTTGAAACCCAGGCGGCGATCTGTTCCCGAGATGAGGCGGAGAAATCTCTGGGCCAGCTGAAAGACGATTATACCCGTCTGTCCGGGGAGCTCGCGGATATGACCAGTCAGAAGAAAAGTCTTGACGCTGGAATAAAAAATGTTGAAAAGCAGGTTGAGGACCAGCGTAAGTTGCTAAAGGCGACAGAGGCCGACCTGAAGACCGAGAGGGAGCTGGTAAATGGGCTAAGGGATGAACTCCGAAAAGCCAAAGACAGCGTCCGATATGCCGAGGAGAAAGCCCAGTTGGCCCAGGAGGCGGTTGAGGCTGAAAAGAAGGCAGCTCACCAGCTGGGGGTAGAGACGGCCACGTCCCAGCTTTTAGAGCAGTTCGCCTCGGTCAGCCGAGATTACTGCAACATAAGTTGGGGCAAAGCCCTGGATGCAGCTGGAGTCCCTGCCGACTCAGAGCTGAGGCTGCCTGGGAGCGTGTACTATGATCCTGAAATCCGAGAGCTCCCAGGAACTGATTCCCCTTCAGCTTCACAGCTTCCAGAGGCTTCGGAGCCAATTTTGGTCGGTCATGCCCCTCCACTCGTTCTCGGTGCAAGCAAGGAAACTGGTCAGCCAAGTGGCAAGGATAAGCCAGCTGAACCAGCCAAAGAGAAAGGCCAAGGGTCAGGCGAAGAGAAAATTCCTTCTGAACCCAAGGACCGAGCCCCTGACGCAACTGCTCGGATAGGCCAGGCTGCTGACCCCGTGCTCCCCTCGGCAAAAGAATAGACGTATAGGGTTTTTACTTTTTGCACCTGTGTTTTCTTTTGTCCTATCCGAAGAATTGTAAACTACCTTTTTATTAATGGAATAGATTTTCATTTGCCTACGATGTCTTTAAATACATGTCTTATCAACTATTATTGTCATATACAACTGTACATTGCACTTGTAACCAAATAATGCAAATAAATCTATTTGACGCATCATATTTATGGTGTAAATAACCAAGATTAATATTGAAAAGGATAGGCCTGGCCAGAGGTAATGATGATTTGCATGTCTTTTCAAGTTAAACATAAGTTACTATTCCTCGGCTTCATACTAAGCACAACTAGGGGAAGCATTTATAAATCAGAAACAACTTAAACGCGATTAGGAGTTTTAACACTAACCTGTCGCTTGGCTCAAGGATTATAGAATTCGAATGTACTCGAGTGTTAACTAACCCTAGTCATCTGGTCCGAGGACTGCAGGCACGACTGGATTTAAGTTTAAACACGGACCGCACCGGAGTGTTAACTAACCCTAGTCATCTGGTCCGAGGACTACAGGCATGACTGGATTTAAGTTTAAACACTATAGACCCGTAGCTGAGTGCTAACTAACCCAAATCATCTGGTCCGAGGACTACAGGCATGATTGGATTTAAGTTTAAACACTATAGAACTGTAACCGAGTGCTAACTAACCCAAATCATCTGATCCGAGGGCTACAGGCATGATTGGATTTAAGTTTAAACACTATAGAACTGTAACCGAGTGCTAACTAACCCAAATCATCTGGTCCGAGGACTACAGGCATGATTGGATTTAAGTTTAAACACTAGAACTGTAACCGAGTGCTAACTAACCCAAATCATCTGGTCCGAGGACTACAGGCATGATTGGATTTAAGTTTAAACACTTGAGCCTATGGTGCTAACTAACCCTAATCATCTGGTCCGAGGACTACAGGCATGATTGGATTTAAGTTTAAACACCTAAGCCGGTGGCGAATGAGTGTCAACTAACCCTAATCATCTGGTCCGAGGACTACAGGCATGATTGGATTTAAGTTTAAACACTATAGAACTGTAACCGAGTGCTAACTAACCCAAATCATCTGGTCCGAGGACTACAGGCATGATTGGATTTAAGTTTAAACACTAGAACTGTAACCGAGTGCTAACTAACCCAAATCATCTGGTCCGAGGACTACAGGCATGATTGGATTTAAGTTTAAACACTTGAGCCTATGGTGCTAACTAACCCTAATCATCTGGTCCGAGGACTACAGGCATGATTGGATTTAAGTTTAAACACCTAAGCCGGTGGCGAATGAGTGTCAACTAACCCTAATCATCTGGTCCGAGGACTACAGGCATGATTGGATTTAAGTTTAAACACTTGAGCCTATGGTGCTAACTAACCCTAATCATCTGGTCCGAGGACTACAGGCATGATTGGATTTAAGTTTAAACACCTAAGCCGGTGGCGAATGAGTGTCAACTAACCCTAATCATCTGGTCCGAGGACTACAGGCATGATTGGATTTAAGTTTAAACACTTGAGAGAGAAAATTACGCAGCGAATTGGTATATCAACTGAAGAGAAGCCTTGATCAATAAAAGTACCTCTTGAGGTTATTTACATTCCAAGGGCGAGGGATTACATGACTATCCAAATCTTCTAAGAAATATGCTCCAATACCAGCGCCTGAAGTGATGCGATATGGTCCCTCCCAATTGGGTCCCAATTTTCCCCAAGCTGGGTTCTTCGCGGTGCCCACAACTTTCCTCAGCACCAGATCACCGGGCTCTAAAGGCCTCAACTTCACGTTAGCGTCGTAGCCTTGTCTGAGCTTTTGTTGGTAGTGTGCCAACCGAACCATTGCATTCTCCCTTCTTTCCTCAATTAAGTCTAAGCTCTTCCGTAGCTGCTCGTCGTTGTCGGCTGGACTGAATGAGCTAGTTCTTAGTGTTGGGAACCCTGTTTCCAGAGGAATGACAGCTTCAGCCCCATAGGTCATCGAGAAGGGGGTCTCTCCAGTGGACCTGCGGGGCGTAGTTCTGTAAGCCCAAAGCACATGTGGCAACTCCTCTACCCATCTGCCCTTTGCATCATCTAGCCTCTTCTTTAAACCGTTCAGTATGACCTTGTTGGAAGCTTCTGCTTGGCCATTACCTTGGGGATAGGCTGGAGTGGAGTATCTGTTTGTAATTCCCAGCTCGCCGCAGTAATTCCTGAAGGCCTTGCTGTCGAACTGTAAACCGTTGTCCGAGATGAGGGTGTGAGGAACTCCAAACCGTGTGACAATGTTCTTCCACACGAACTTTTGCACATCAACGTCCCTGATATTGGCTAGTGGCTCGGCTTCAACCCACTTGGTGAAATAGTCTGTTCCGACTAGGAGGTACTTCTTGTTTCCTGCAGCTTTGGGGAAGGGTCCCACAATATCCAAGCCCCATTGGGCAAAGGGCCATGGGCTAAACAGCGGATTGAGGCTTCCCCCTGGCTGGTGAATGTTTGGAGCGAAGCGCTGGCATTGGTCACACCTTTTGACGTACTCGTGTGCCTCCTTCTGCATGTTAGGCCACCAATAGCCTTGGGTGAGGGCTCGGTGAGCCAAGGACCTGCCTCCGGTGTGGCTCCCACAGATTCCTTCGTGTAACTCTTCTAGCAGCGTCTCGGTCGCCTCGGGATGTACGCATAACAAATATGGTCCCGAATAGGAGCGCTTGTATAGTTTCTGGTCTTCGGATAGCCAGAACTTAGTCGCCTTCCTCCGAATTTTATCGGCTTCGGCCTTCTCTTCAGGCAGTATATCTTCTTTGATAAATTTGATCAACGGGTCCATCCAGCACGGCCCGGCCCTGATCTGGTGAACCTGGACTCCCCCTGACCTTGTCTCTGTAGGCCTGTGCAGGTCCTCGACGAGGATGACCCTCGGCAAGCCTTGTGCCGAAGAGGTGGCTAACGTGGCCAGGGAGTCAGCATGTGAGTTGCCACTCCTGGGGATGTGCAGCAAACTGAAAAATTCAAACTCTGATTGTAGGTGTTTGACACGACCTAAGTATCCCTGCATTCTTTCGTCCTTTGCCTCGAACTCGCCTTGTACTTGACCTACTACCAGTCTTGAGTCCGAGAACAGCTCTACGGATTTCCCACCCATTCTTCGGACCATAGTCATCCCCATCAGCAGGGCCTCATACTCTGCTTCATTATTCGTTGCCGAGAAGTCCAACCTTAGCGATTTCTCGATAATGATTTTCTCGGGGGATATCAATACTAGCCCAACTCCAGAGCCTCTTTGGTTCGCCGCGCCATCGACATACACTTCCCAATGGGAAGGATTCTGTTAAGAGACCATGCCAACTGATTTTTCATCCATGCCCGACGCGGGCTTCACCTCTTCTAGCTGGGGCTCCGTGAACTCAGCCACCAAATCTGCGAGGACCTGCCCCTTGACCGATGTGCGGGGCATGTATCTTATATCAAAAGCCCCTAAGATTGTACCCCACTTGGCAATCCGACCGGTGTAATCGGCACTTCGGAGTATAGCTTTGAGTGGGAGTTGTGTGAGAACGATCACCGTGTGGGCTTGGAAGTAGTGTGGTAGCTTCCGTGTGCCAAGCACTACTGCTAAGATGGCCTTCTCTAGTGGCAAGTAACGAATCTCAGCCTCGTGCAGCGACTTGCTTACGTAATAGACGGGCCTTTGTACACCAGAGTCTGACCGTATCAACACCAGGCTCACCGCATAGGGAGCTACAGCGATGTAGGCGAACAGTACCTCGTCTGGCTCAGGACTGGACATGATTGGTGGCCGAGACAGGTAATCCTTGAGTTGCTGGAACGCCAAAGCACATTCCTCAGTCCATTCGAATCCCTTCCACTTATTGAGTAGAGAGAAAAAGGGCCGACACCTGTCTGCTGATCTAGAGATGAACCGATTGAGGGCAGCTGTCATTCCAGTCAGTTTTTGAACTTCCTTGGGATTCCGAGGAGCTCGGAGGTTGTTGATGGCCTTTATCTGGTCGGGGTTGACCTCAATTCCTCTGTGGGTGACCATGTATCCCAAGAACTTGCCGGACCCCACCCCAAACGAGCACTTAGAGGCATTCAGTCGTAGCTTATGTTTCCGTAGAACCTCAAAGGTACTTTCAAGGTCTTTCACATGCTCGGCTATAACTTTGCTCTTCACCACCATGTCATCTATGTAAATCTCGATGTTCTTGCCCAGCTGTGGTTCGAACATCCTCGTCATCATCCTCTGGTAGGTAGCTCCCGCGTTCTTCAGGCCGAACGGCATCACTTTATAGTGGTAGTTGCCAATAGGGGTGACGAAGGCAGTTTTCTTCTGGTCCTCCAGGGCTAATGGTATCTGGTGGTAGCCTTGGAAGGCGTCCAGGAAACTCATCCGAGGGTGGCCGACAGTGGCGTCAACCAGCTGATCGATCTTCGGCATAGGGAACGGGTCTTTGGGGCATGCCCTATTCAGGTCCGTGAAGTCCACGCATACTCGCCACTTCCCACTCTTCTTCCTTACTACCACGGTATTCGCTAGCCATTCGGGATAAAAAACCTCTTTGATAGCCCCAGCTGCTTTGAGTTTCGTCACCTCGTCCCTCACTGCGTCAGCGTGCTCCTTGGATGGGCGCCGAATAGGTTGCTGCTTGGGGGTGACCAGTGGGCTCACCTTCAAATGATGGCATATGAACTCCGGGTCCACCCCTGGGGCCTCGTAAGCACTCCAGGCAAACACGTCGAGGTTTTGCTTGAGGAACTCTATCAGCTCCTCCTTCTCTTGAAGAGGCAGCTGAGATCCGACTTGGAAGAACCTGTCAGGATCATCCCCAATGATTACTTTCGTCAGATCCTCACACCGAGCGCTTTCATCTGGTTCTTCAAAGGGCAATCCCCGGGACTGTAGTTGCTATAAATTCTTCCCAGCTACGTCCGAGGACTCGGCTGGGGCCTCATGCTGAATGGCGGCTATCAGGCACTGCCTAGCAACAGACTGATCTCCTCGGATTTCATGTATCTGTCCTTCTGATGGATATTTGACCTTCTGGTGCAAAGTAGAGGGGACAGCCCCAAGTGCGTGAATCCAAGGTCTGCCTACGAGTGCCGTGTAGGGCGAATATGCGTCCACGACGATGAAATCCAGCTCTACCACCTCGGAGCCGGACTGCACAGGTAAGCGTATCCGGCCTTTCGGAATGACAGGCCTTCCTTCAAAGGTGAATAGGGGGGAATCGTACGGCGTCAGGTCCTGGGGTTTTAAGCCTAGCCCCTTGTAGAGGTCCGGGTACATTATCTCCACGGCACTGCCCTGGTCCACCATCACCCTTTTTACATCGTACCCTCCTATTCTGAGGGTGATGACTAGTGCATCATCATGGGGTTGGATGGTGCCGATCATGTCCTCGTCCGAGAATCCCATGACCAGCGGGGCACCAGACCTAGCTCTCTTCGGTCCTCGGCTCGACTCCCCTGCGGGTGGTCGGCCCACTGACATAACTTTGAAAGGCCAGGACCCTGTTCTTCCCGGCGCCGCGAAGACGACGTTTATAGTCCCAAGCGGTGGCTTTGAGGGGTCGTCCCTGCGTGGCCCTGAGCCCGTCGGCGCTCGGCCGCTGGAGGGGTGCAGAAGATGTTTCAGCTTACCATCGCGGACCAACTGGTCTAGGTGATCCCACAGACTCCTACAATCTTCCGTTGTATGCCCATGGTCTTGATGGTACTGGCAGTAGAGATTGTGGTTGCGTCTCTCGGGGTTTCCTACCATCTTGTTCGGCCACCTGAAGAATGATTCATTCTTAATCTTTTCCAAGACCTGATGCACTGGCTCTTTGAACACGGTGTTGACCGATTGAGGATTCATCGATCCTGATTGCCCGGCAAAATCCCTTCGCGGTTTATTGTAATTGTACCGATCCGACCGCGAATCTCTCCTCTCCTGAGGGATAATCTTGTCCTTTCCCTTGCCCTGCTGCTGATCTTCTTCAACCCTCTTATACTTCTCTATGCGGTCCATCAGTTGACGCACGTTTGTGGCTGGTTTGCCAGATAGGGATCCCCTCAAACCGTGGTCAGTAGGGAGGCCGAGCTTAAACGTGCTGAGGGCCATTGCATCGTTGTTGCCCTCCACCTCATTGAACATCTCCCAATATCTGTCTGAATACGCCTTCAAGGACTCGCCTTCCTGCATGGACAAGGATAGCAGGGAAGAGAGAGGCCTGGCCACTCTTCGGCACGTAACAAAACGGGAGCCGAACGCCTGAGTGAGCTCCTTGAAGGAGTTGATGGAGCCCGCCCTCAAACCATCAAACCATCTCATAGCAACGGGCCCAAGACTGGAAGGGAAGACCTTGCACATCAGAGCTTCATCTCTGGAGTAGACAGCCATCCTCTGGTTAAAATGGCTCACGTGCTCGACAGGGCCAGTTTTACCGTTGTAGACGGTGAACGTTGGCTGATTAAAACGCCGAGGGAGTCTGGCCTCCTCTATCCTGCGCGTGAAGGGTGATCTAGATATCTGGTTTAGAGCCCTGTTCATGGCATCATTCTCCATGTCCTCGTGTGATGGGCTCCTACGCTCCCTTTTACGATGGGACTCCTCTACATAGGTGTAGGACTCGCTAGCTGGTGTCTTGGACTTGTGTTGGTAAGAGACGTCCTGCTCGTCATCAAGATCATCTTCAGAGTACGAGGAAGCCCGCTTCCTCTTTGCGTGTCGCAACTCTCTCTTTAGTTTTTCCACTTCCAGTTGTAAGTCACGGTTCTTCTCTGCATGGGACATGTGACTCCCGCTCTGTGATTGGCTCTGGCTAAGACGCACGGTGTGTACACTGCCCTCACGGTTTTGTCTCCTCTCTAAGTTGACGACATGGGCCACGTGTTGGGATGCCCTGGATTCTGCTTGTTGTTCACCTTGTTCTGCCATTGTCAACTGTTGTTTTCACCCTTGCACAAGCTCTCCCCACAGACGGCGCCAATTGTAAGGTCAGATTCTGCAGCCCAAGCCCAAGGAGGAATGGGTTTGGAGCCCACTGAACCCAAAACAATAGATTTGTAGAGAGTGGGTGAAAGAGCTAGGCTAGTAATGAAAAATAACAGTATTAAACGGCATAGAAGATGGGGAAATTTGAATAAAAAAGTGCTCGGACAGTGATCAATGTCTCGTCCGAGGAGGCGATTTTCATTGATGAACTTAAGTTACAAATGTTGGAGCTACAGTAAAATTATATGCTCTTTTCTCTCTCTTGATTCTCGATCCCCACTATCAGATACCTCTCTCTCTTATATAGTGCTGCCCTTCTCCATCTCCACCGTCCACCTGTTCACCATCTGTGCGCCCACTTGAGTGCATGTCCCATCATACTCCCCCTTTAGCCCTGTCTGAGTGGCGGTAGCTGAGGATGCACTGTTCAGGGGTCTTCTCCACATAAATGCGGCCAGGTGGGTAGGTGCAGAGCATTAAATGCGGTGGTTGAAGTCTGTCTCCTTGATATTTCTCTATTCCTGTCACCTTCTCACGTGTCCGAGGTCCCTTTTCTCCCCTGACACTTGTTAAACAGATCGCTTGACACGTGCCGGACATAAGCCTCGTCGGGTCCGACGATATCGGGCTCCTCGGACGTATGAGCATCTCCTCGGACGGCACACGTGCTCGTCTGCGGACATTCTCCTTTCACATGGGCCTCTGGCTGCGTCTTGGTCTCCTCGGGCGAACAGTGGTCCTCGGATAGGGCCTTTGGCCCAATAAGTTGGGCTGGGCTTTTCTCCCCCACATTTATAATAAAGCATTAATGGGAATATATTTGGTAATAGTAAGAAACTGCATTTCTAAGAAACTTTTATCTGGACAAAGATTTCAAAAAAAATTGGAGATCAAAATTGATTAGGAATATTTCTATTTTTTATGCATCATTAGAAATTAATGTCCTAGAACTTTTAAGATTTAAACACTTGCACAGTCGTAATTATTATGTTGGTTTTCTTGATGATAAAATTGTTATTGTGCCCTTTCATTCGAGTTGAGTTCATTATGCTCGAACTATGCATAATACAACTATACACATGGTGCAAAACTAGACTCTAATTAAATTCCAATTTGAAACTTAATTAGATTTTCTCTCTGTTTTACCTATTATTATATATATAGATGAGGCTTCTTATATGGCTCTTCAATCATCAATATTAGGGAATTGCAAGCTTAGTACCCTACTTCAAACTAGACATTAATTATTCCATAAAAATAACATTTTTTTATGGGTTTGATTTTCTGACAAGATATATATATTTTGGTCACTCCACCCCCAACATATCTTGAGTATATATATTTCTTATTTAATAACATTTTAATTATATGGAATAGAATTTCTATATACCTTATTTATAATTTATTTATTTGTACATATTTTATTCATCTCTAAAATGTTTGTCTTAAAAAAAAAAAAAAATAGCTCTCTTGTAGTCACCCCTCCTTTGTTAGAGTCATCTCATTAAAGATGGCAAAATACATTCTCCCGAAGCAGGGACATGGTATCTATGATTTGACTTGGCTACACTGCGTCG
Organism: Quercus aquifolioides; assembly: GCA_019022515.1. Classification (NCBI taxonomy): domain Eukaryota; kingdom Viridiplantae; phylum Streptophyta; class Magnoliopsida; order Fagales; family Fagaceae; genus Quercus; species Quercus aquifolioides. Next base: position 17,922,693 of record CM032335.1, on the reverse strand, counting down.
CCATCCTTACAGTATATACCTATTATTCTTGGCTTATCATATCATTGGATGGAGAAAAAATTTGTAATATTACTATGTTTTTTAGGGTTTTGAGATTTAGAGTTTTGGTTAAAGCTAGAGGATGATCTGATTAAGATAAGAATAGGTGTTTTTTAGGGAATGTGTTTAAAGTTGCCCCCAAGAAAGATACACTCTTTTGTTTTGGGGAGCAAGTCTAAAAATCTAAATTAAAATGAGCAAAGTACAAGTATTTTTACTTTTTTTAGTATCAGCTAAAGGTACAAGTTTTGTTTTTAAAGAGAGAAGGTTTTAAATAGGATCTTATATTTTCATGTCTAAATGGGCTCTCCTCTAAATGGCCAAAGTGAGAATTTTAGTTCAAAACGTGGATTTCCTCCAAAAACAAAATCCAAAACGTGGGTGGGGTGTATTTTTAATTGTTGTTAATGGGCTAATGGGTAATCAAAATGAGAAAGTATGGATTATTTCCATAGTACTTGATTATTTATTTATTTAATAAAATGAAAATATATAGATATGAAGCTCTTTTTGTAAAAGTTAAAACTAAAATAAACACTTTCATTTTAAAATTCATTCAAATCATGAATTTTTATACTCTAAGAATTTCAATATATGGAAATTGTATTAAACTCAGATAAGATTACAAGGAGTGTTATTCCTATTTTATACTCTGAACAGGAACTAACAAACTCTACCTGAAATGCCGCCAAGATTTAACCATAACAAACTTTCTAAACTACCAATAGATAACTGATACGTGGACTTCCACTCTAATTGACAGCACCACTAATAGAAGATTAATTGCATGTAGCTTTAGGCTTTATTCTTATATTGCATGCCATTTTGTTCTAGATTGCTTTAGAACTGAAATTGTTTTGGTTTGAATCTTGTGTAGGCACTGATTGGAACTCCACTGTGTGTTGATCTATATTGGTTAGTTTTACAAGTAGCACCCATTGGCAGGCAGAGACTCAACAAAGTCCTCAGGTTTCCAAGTTCCTCTTTGCTTTTTGCTTCAAGAATTTCAGTTTACATTCATCACAGAAGGTTTTATTTTTGGAAAGAAAAAAAAAAGGTATTTATCAATCACAGATAGAATATTTATGAATAAGATGAATTCCTTGCAATCAGTATGTAAGAAAGAAGCCCAGGCTGTAAAAGAGTTGGTTGCTAAAGTCTACTTCTTCATGTATATGGAGAATATCTTGAGAGTTATTTTCTCAATCTCCAAAGAAATTTATTTTTTCAAATACTTTTTCAATTAGTAAGTAAAAGCAAGATTAAATGTTTGATGTGGGATACGGTATTAGAGGGTGTTAGATTTCATTATCTCCTATTCCATGAAATGAATGTTGAATTCTTCGCACAACTATTGTTTGTCAACATTCTAAGGCCCCCACAATCTTTAATTTTCTTGAACGACACTCTCTTAGAAAAACTAGATGGAGAAAAATGTTATTGAGTGTATTCAATGTGTAGTGTGGAATTCCATCAAAAAGAAAAAGTTTGGTGGAGAAAATTAGGTACTATAAGAAAAAAATTTGTGGAACAAATTTTGTGGAATTCCATCAAAAAGAAAAAGTTTGGTGTGGAAAATTAGGTAATATAAGAAAAAATCTAAGCGTAAAGGAGACTCCAAAGACTTCGGAAAAGAAAAACGAAGTCTCCAAACTCTCTTTTAAGACTTTAGAGGTTCAAAGTCTTTGGATTATAAATTTGTAATTTTCAAAACAAAAAAAAGAGATATAAAAATTGACTTATCATTATTTGAACAATCACGAGTTTAGAATTATTATTTTGTATTTTGATTTTAATCACAATGGTGGCAGCATGGCAACCCCATTAGGGTTAGGACTTTGAAGGCATTTGATCTAATTTGGGTTTTTGAATAAGAAACTCAAAGTTTTGGTTATTTTTCTTTGAATTTTATGAGTCTTGCTAAGAAAACAAAAAACAAACAAAAGGGACCAATAGACATACACATTTGATTTGAGAATACACTAGCATTTCATGGGCAGACTGTCGCCCAAACCCAATGCAACTATTTTGTATTGCAAACTCTATCCTATGGTGTAATCGATAAATCAATTGGTGATAGCATTCCTTCGAGCTCCAGAATTAGTTCAATACAACCTAATTTTTGAAATTTCAGTAATGGTTATTTGCATACAAATAAAATATCATTAGAACTGTTATCGTCTTTTTTCTTTTCAAGAATCTAATTAAACTTCACTCTATTATTATTAATAAGAAACTTAACATGCTTTATTTTTATTATGGGATTTTAACGTGTTATATTAATATAGGTATCTCAATGTATTTTCTAATATAAATAAAGTAAAATTTTATTCAAACTCTTTGTCCAACTATTTCTGTGGACATTTCCCTGAAAACATTGAGATGAAAATATAGAAAAATAATTATACAGTTCCAAATAATGGCATTTGGAATAACTTTGATTAATCATAACAATATCAAAATTTTCAAGCACCTAGAAGAAATAAATTACTTGGGTTCACCATTTCCTTTTTCTTCCAAATTGGGAAGAAAAGATGAAAGAAAATGAGATTGATAAAAAAGTGTATCAAATTACTTCACTTTTTCATCATTCTATTTTTAATAATAATGGTATAATAGTAATTTAATTTTAGCCTTTCTACTTTTCTATTCTCATTACTAAACACATACAGTGAAAAAATAAAATAATTTTTTTTATTCTCACACTTTTTTATTATCTTACTTTTTTATCCTCCAACTAAACAGAGTTTTAATGCCTGCACTTTCAATTTTACTTCTCACAAGCAATAGGGTATATTAAATATGTTTATTTGTTATGTAAAAGTTTATTGAATACTATTTTGTAACTTTTGTGTGATTTAAAAAAAAAAAAAAAAAATTAGGAAAAGGAGGTTTTGAATCATTTATGTATGTATCAGTTAAAAAACATCAAAAAGTATTATTTGAGTTAAACATCAAAAAGATTTCATCATAATGTACTTTATGTATATTTAGAATTACTCAATTCATTTTAAATTAAAACAATATTGTCAATCTATTAACTAAAGTCTATGGCCCTGGCCCTTGAATGAGAAAGTGTTTTTTCTAGGAAAGACTACAAAGACACTGGAAATAATTGACCAATGAAATCTTCTGTCTAAAATTCGTTGCACATTTGGCAGGTAAGCAAATTGATATGTGGCAGCCAAAAAAGAAAAAAGATATGCGGCCAGATCAAGATAAAGGCCCCACAAAATGGAGGGAGGGTCCTACTTGCAAGACTTCAGTCAATGCTTGAAGCGTAGACCACCGAATGCAGACAGAGTGTAGAATTTGAAGTGTAAAACAAAACAAAACAAAATCAAACGGAGGTGCTCCTATAAATTAGCATCCAATTAGTATCGTTTACACAACTCACAAAAAACCCTTACTTGTCATAATAATCTGATAATGGAGGGTTCCTTAGGATTCCATTTCCTCATTTTTCTAATTATTCCTCTTCCTAATTTCTTCATTTTCTGCACTGGACTCTCCCACTCTCACTCTCACTCTCACTCTCAGCCTCGTTGCATCGATAGCGAGCGACGCGCCCTTCTCACCTTCAAGCAAGACCTTATTGATCCATTTAATCGACTCTCCTCTTGGACTGTTGATGGGGATTGCTGTCAGTGGGTTGGTGTTGTCTGTCACAACCTCACTGCTCACGTCCACCGACTCAATCTCGAAACCCTCCCTCCTCCTTTTCCGGATGATTTTACGACTCAGGAATATGAAGCTTATGAAGAACAATATGAAGCCTATGAGCGGTCAATGTTTGGTGGTAAGCTAAATCCTTCTCTGCTTGATTTGAAGCATTTGAATTACTTTGACCTCAGCTTCAATGATTTCTCTGCTTCTCCTATTCCCTCATTTCTCGGTTCAATGAAGAGTTTAACATCTCTTAATCTCTCTCATGCGGGATTTGTGGGACTCATACCTCATCAACTTGGAAATCTCTCCAATTTGCTCTATCTCAATCTCGAAAGTTCTAGTTTTCCTGGTTTATATGTGAACAACCTTGAATGGCTTTCTGGTTTTCCTTTACTACAACATCTCGATATGAGTTATGTAGATCTTAGCAAAGTCTCTGATTGGGTTCAACTCACAAACACACTCCCTTCCTTGTTAGACTTGCGGTTGTCCGAATGCCAACTTAGGCCTTTCATTCCACCGACTCCCAGTGTTAACTTTTCATCTCTCCTCACCCTCGATCTTTCAGAGAACTATTTCGAAAACCCATCATGGATCTTTGGTCTTCGTAATCTTGTTTCTCTTGATCTATCTGACAATCACTTTCAAGGTTCAATCCCTGTTGATCTCCAAAACATGACTTCTCTTAGTCACCTCGATCTATCTGGAAACAATTTCAACTCTTCAATTCCCAAGGGGTTGGGTAATCTCTGTAACTTAAGGGAAATCAGATTGTCATACAACAAATGGAGTCAAGAGATATCTGAAATCTTAGAAAGTTTATCAGGGTGTCTTTCAGATAGACTAGAGATCTTAGAATTAAATCATGCTCGACTTTCTGGTCATTTAACTGATGTACTTGGGCAATTTAAAAACCTAGTACATCTTTCTCTTTATAATAATTCAATATCAGGACCAATTCCAGTTTCTTTAGGAATCCTGTCATCTTTGACATTCCTGGATCTTTCATATAATCAATTTAATGAAACTCTCCCTCAAAATTTTGGGCAGCTTTCCAAACTAGAGACTTTATATATTGAATCAAATATGTTGGAAGGTGTTGTGTCCGAAGTTCATTTTTCCAATTTAACAAGTTTGATCCAACTTTATGCATCTGGAAACAAACTAACTTTAGAAGTGAGTTACAATTGGAACCCTCCTTTTCAGCTTGTGTCTTTAAGCTTTCAATCATGGAATTTGGGGCCAAAATTTCCTGCATGGCTTTGTTCACAAAGACATCTTCAGAATTTGGACATATCCAATACAAGGATTTCTGGTGTTGTTCCCCCTTCATTTTGGAACTTGTCTTCTCAGTTTGGCTTTCTAAATCTGTCCCAAAATCTACTCTATGGAGAGATAGTAAACAGTCTCATGAATTTGTCTTCTAATTCCGTGATTGATCTGAGTTCGAACCATTTCAATGGTTCGTTACCTTATGTATCCTCTATCGTAACTGTGCTAGATCTTTCTAACAATTCATTTTCTGGATCTATTTCTCACTTTTTGTGTTACAAGATGAATGAGCCCAAACAAATGCAACTTCTCAATCTTGGAAAAAATCATTTATCTGGAAAAATACCTAATTGTTGGATGAAGTGGAACAACTTGATTCTCCTAAATTTAGGAATCAACAATTTCACTGGCAACATTCCATCATCCATTGGATCTTTGACTCTTCTTAAGTCTTTGCACCTGCACAAAAACAAATTGTCTGGAAAATTACCATCATCTTTCAAAAATTGTGACTATTTGATGACCATTGATGTTGCTGAAAATGAGTTTGTTGGAAGCATACCTTCATGGATAGGCCATAAATGTTCAAGCTTGATGATTCTTAGCCTTCGCTCAAATAATTTTCTTGGTCACATACCAGAAGAACTTTGTGCTTTAACTTCACTCCAAATCTTGGACCTTTCATGTAATAAGCTATCTGGAAACATACCGAGATGTGTTAAAAATTTTAGTGCCATGGCCACAAAAGATACTTCAAATTACAGCATGGGTTTGTATCCCTCAACGTCTTCTTATGGTGAATCATTCCCTCTTGAAAGTGCATTGCTTGTGATAAAAGGGCAGATTCTTGAGTATAGCACCATTCTCCGATTGGTAAAAAGTATAGACTTTTCTATGAACAGTTTATCAGGAGAGATACCCATAGAAGTGACCACTCTCCAAGGATTACAATCATTAAATTTGTCATATAATCTCTTGATTGGATGTATTCCTGAGAATATAGGTACTATGGGTTCATTGGAATGTATTGATTTCTCTATGAACCAACTTTCAAGTCAAATTCCCTCAAGCATGTCTAGTTTGACATTTTTAAATCATTTGAACTTGTCAAACAACAATTTGATTGGGAAAATCCCATTAGGCACTCAACTACAGAGCTTTAATGCGTCCAATTATATTGGAAACAAACTTTGTGGGCCACCACTTACTGATAATTGTGCTACAAGTGGTGTAAAATCCAACATTGACAACATAGGGTGTCAAGATACTAGTAGACATGTTGTGGATTGGTTTTATGTGAGCATGGCACTTGGCTTTGCGGTTGGGTTTTGGAGTGTATGTGGTCCTTTACTATTGAACAAGAAATGGAGAATTATGTACTCTCAATTCCTAGATCACATGGGGTATAAGCTTAGGGGTGTTGTTTCATTGTAAGTAAATGTTGTAAAATTCGTAATATTTAGTGCAAATGTCATTTGGTCATGTTGTCATGTTTTTTTTTTTTTTTTTTGAGAAAGAAACTGATGGATTTTATTAATAAAATTCAACTACATCCAATTGTAAAATCGAACCAATATGAGATGGGATATCTTCCATCCATACTTGAAAATCTGGTATGCATAATGCATTTTTAGCCAGACTATGAGCAACTCCATTGTCGTTTCTCTTAATGTGAGAATACAACAATCCTTCTCTACGAACATGTGAAGACCTAATACAATGTTAATCAATATTTTGATGATTTCTATATCATATTTGTGCTGGTTAATCTTGTATTATTAGTTAATTAACTCCAATGGCATATATGAATATGGTGTTTCTTCCTATGCAGATCCAAGGCAATCCAGTTTGTATTTTATTCAGTCCCTTTAGATTAATATTTTACTATTGAAGAAGAAATGGAGAATTATGTACTTTCAATTCCTAGATCACATGGGAAATAAGCTTAAGGGTGCTGTTTCGTTGTAAGTAAATGTTGTAAAATTCGTAGTATTTAGTGCAAATGTCATGTGGTCATGTTGTCATGTTAATCAATATTTTGATGATTTTTATATCATAAAAAGATCCAAGGCAATCCAATTTGTAACTTTATCCAGTCCTTGTAGATTAATATTGTAAAATCAAATTTTAGTTTATACAAGGAATTGATTCATTAAAAGTAGTAATGTAGTATACTTTACCTTGAAATGATGCATTGTGACTGTTTCTGTTACTTTAAATGATATTTCCAAAGGCGAGCTAAGTGTTCATTTGGCTATCCTGGTAGCTTTCTTTAGAATCTCCTATCAATCGCTTTGTAAAGTCTCATTGTCTCAGCAGTATTGTGCATAACTGGACAAACTAGACATGTTGTTTATAACAAAATTCTAGGCTATCAGTTGGATCCCCTCCAACCAGTTTCTAAGAAGGAACTCTAGGCTACAAAATAGTGGCTTTCTAAAGTCTACTAGTGTTTATTAATATTTCGACAATTTCTATATAATCTTTGTGCTGGGTAACTTATATTATTATTATTTATATTCACTCCATTGGCATATATGAATGTGGTGTTTATTCTTATAAACATCAAAGGCAATTCACTTTATAGTTTCATTTAATCCCTGTATATTAATAGCGTAAAATCATATTTTAGTTCAAAGGCAATCCATGAGGAGCCAAGTGTTCATTTGGCTATCCTGTTAGCTCTCTTTAGAACCTCCTAGTGATCTCTTTATAAAGTTTCAACAAAAGACAAGAAGATTTTGCATAACTAAGTAAACTAATTGTGTTCTTTGTAACAAATTCCAATGTTATTTGGTGGATTCTTTGCCACCAGTAACTATGAAGGAAGCCTCAATTGCGAAAGTGTGGGTATTTTTACAATCTACTTCTCCTCCAATGCCAAATCTAGCCTTTGATGTTTAAGGAGAATATTCTCTTAGTTATTTTCCATAATCTCATAATGAAAAAAATTACCTGGGAACTTGATTTTAAAGCTTTTAAAAAAAAAAAAAAAAAAAAAAAAAAAATTGAAATATTAATTGACTATACACAATATTTTGATACAGTAGTATGTTTATTGCTAAGTTTTTGTTTCTCAGGTCTTTAAAATGCTAGTTAATTTGCTATACCTTTCCCCTAAATGACACGTCTATCAGCGGTGTTTCCCTCCTGTTTCAAGACATCTAAAATTGGATGGTTCATTTTTTTTAGAAAAATGTCATTCATTTAATATCATGATTGTGCTTGCAGGGGAGCATTAGTGAAAATGTACTTTTAAGGGGATCTGGACTCTTACTTGGGACTGACCATATCAAAATTTTACTCTTTTTGAGGCCCCAATTTAGGTGGACAATTTCTCAAATATCATTAAGAAGATGGGAATGGTACTTATCTTTGGCAGGATAGCTGGCATCTTGGTCCTCTGTTGCTTAAATATGGAACTCGGATCAGCAATGACAATCAGTACTGTGAATGCAAAGGTCTCATCAGCTCACAATGGAGGAAACTAAAGTTGGCAGCCAGCAGGGTTTGCCGCTTTGGTTCATATTCAGGGCAAGTGTTTTGAGGCAAACATCAATCAAAATGTAGCAGAAAATGTTAATTTAGAACTACAAAATCAGGAGGATTTGAATGTGAGGGACAACATGGAATGCTATTAGACTTACTCCACCAACAGTTTAGCAGTTCAAGCTTACCAAGTATTCTAACTAATAGGCTTTGTTCCATTCCTAGAAGACCTGATACCTGGGGTGCATAGTTAGCTCGGGCAATAGGAGTTCTAAAAGGCAGAAAAGCTTTGTTGTTATCACTTTTTATGTTTCTTGGATCGCTCTTAATATCACACTTGGATGGAGAGAACTCTCAATGGCATGAGAACAACTTAAAGATGAAAAAACTACATTCAAGATTATTGTCGTAAAGGCTAGATGGACTGGCATCAAGCAGGCATATTATGAATTCTGCCAGAAAAAAGGTTGCGTTCTTTTTGGAATATCCCCATGACTGTATTTGATTCTAATTCCTAACCGTTGTATTTGCCTATCTTCTTTTTGCTTTTGATGATATGTTGACCTGTAATCTATAGTGTTTTATCCTACATTGTTGTTAGGGCTCTTTTTATTGTTTTGGTTCTTTGTTAGTCTGCTAGTCTTGTTTGCAATGTATTTGTTTCTAATGAATAAATCTCATTCATCTAAAAAAAAAGGATATTTAGGAAACAAAAGATTATACTTAGTTAATCAATATGTATTTTTTTTTTTTTTTATGATGAATATGTTCTCATTCAGCTAAAAAGATGATGTTTAGGGAATCAAAGGTTGTGCTTAATTAATCAAGACAGTGATGGTGAGCCCATCACTTGGTTAGGCAATGTTGCTTCCTTCATTATTTTTGCAAAAGCTATTGCACCTTGGTCTAAATGACATTCAATATCATGTTTCTATGTTCCTATACATTTATTTGCTACTGGTATGCAGTTTCTTAATTCAGAATTAAGAACAATCATCTCAAATCTATAAGAAGGGGGACATGACCAAGAAGCACTCACCTAAAAGCTAGTTAGATTTGCTTGGGCTGAAGGTCTATGTAATATGAAAGCTTGTCTTGCGACCTATTGTGGACCAATGTAAAAGAAAATGAAACTTGCAACTTGGAAGTCGAGCTCAATAGTGTACTATGGAATACTTTATCCCATTTTAAAGAAACTTTGTAGTTAGTGAACTTCGAAGATCCTATTTACAAGTCCTTAGAGAATCATGACCCTAGCATACATGAAAATTCTGATGTTTATGTGCTGCTGGCATGCAGTTCCTTCTATGGTGATATTTAAATGATCACTGTAGGGTCTCGTTTTGTCGTAGATCCCCCAGCAATACATTTATTTAGAGAGTGAGACGAAGGGTTTGGCACCAACAGGCTTGCCACCGGTTCTCTGGCGTCCTTCCTTCGAGGGGGCTTTTTCCCGTTCTTCTTCTTCTTCTTGGCTTGGGGTTGCTCCTCGGACGGCCGAGGAGTCCCCTCCTCAAGAGGGGTACTTTCCCTTATATAAGTCTCCTTCCGTTGATCTTGGCCTTACGGCTGTCAATCATCCAGGCCCCTTGCTTTAGAACCTGTCCCATCCGCTCTGCTTCCAACCTTACTGTGGGTCACAGCCCCCCAGGTTGTACCGCTCAGAGGTCCTATCAGCATTAATGCTGCCAGGGGAGTTAGGTAGATGCATTAAGTGTGGATGGGACTACCTGGAGTTCGGACTAGGAGTGCCGAGGAAGGGGTGTCCTCGGCGCGGGCCTAGCAAGGGCTGAAGCCCATAGACGCCGGCCTGGGACAACTGTCCCTCCTCGGCATGGGCCTTGGGCCAGCCTAAAAGTGGGCTGGGGCTCCCAGGCCCACGGGCCCCACAATAGCCCCTCAAAATCCTGCTGCACGTTCCCTCGGACGGGGAGGAGGGTTTTGATGTCCACGGCCCTCATACCCCAGAGGACCTTCCGCTGGTTGGCTCTTCCCCAAATAGTCAGCTCGGCGCTTCAATTCTTCGGTAAGTAGTTAGTCTCCTATGGAAGATTCTGTTGTTGCCTTCAAGAAAGTGGCAAGCTCCCCGTAGGCCTGGGTCCGAAGACCATGCAAGACCTACGCACAGGTGCTGCCTTCAAGATAAGTGGCTAGCTCTCCGTAGGCTTGGGTCCGAGGACCATGCAAGACCTAGGCACAGGTGCTGCCTTCAAGATATGTGGCTAGCTCTCCGTAGGCTTGGGTCCGAGGACCATGCAAGACCTAGGCACAGGTGCTGCCTTCAAGAGTAGTGGCTAGCTCTCCGTAGGCTTGGGTCCGAGGACCATGCAAGACCTAGGCACAGGTGCTGCCTTCAAGATAAGTGGCTAGCTCTCCGTAGGCTTGGGTCCGAGGACCATGCAAGACCTAGGCACAGGTGCTGCCTTCAAGAGTAGTGGCTAGCTCTCCATAGGCTTGGGTCCGAGGACCATGCAAGACCTAGGCACAGGTGCTGCCTTCAAGATAAGTGGCTAGCTCTCCGTAGGCTTGGGTCCGAGGACCATGCAAGACCTAGGCACAGGTGCTGCCTTCAAGATAAATGGCTAGCTCTCCGTAGGCTTGGGTCCTGAGGACCATGCAAGACCTAGGCACAGGTGCTGCCTTCAAGATAAGTGGCTAGCTCTCCGTAGGCTTGGGTCCTGAGGACCAGGCAAGACCTAGGCACAGGTGCTGCCTTCAAGATAAGTGGCTAGCTCTCCGTAGGCTTGGGTCCGAGGACCATGCAAGACCTAGGCACAGGTGCTGCCTTCAAGATAAGTGGCTAGCTCTCCGTAGGCTTGGGTCCGAGGACCATGCAAGACCTAGGCACAGGTGCTGCCTTCAAGAGTAGTGGCTAGCTCTCCGTAGGCTTGGGTCCGAGGACCATGCAAGACCTAGGCACAGGTGCTGCCTTCAAGATAAGTGGCTAGCTCTCCGTAGGCTTGGGTCCGAGGACCATGCAAGACCTAGGCACAGGTGCTGCCTTCAAGATAAGTGGCTAGCTCTCCGTAGGCTTGGGTCCTGAGGACCATGCAAGACCTAGGCACAGGTGCTGCCTTCAAGAGTAGTGGCTAGCTTTCCGTAGGCTTGGGTCCGAGGACCATGCAAGACCTAGGCACAGGTGCTGCCTTCAAGATAAGTGGCTAGCTCTCCGTAGGCTTGGGTCCGAGGACCATGCAAGACCTAGGCACAGGTGCTGCCTTCAAGAGTAGTGGCTAGCTCTCCGTAGGCTTGGGTCCGAGGACCATGCAAGACCTAGGCACAGGTGCTGCCTTCAAGATAAGTGGCTAGCTCTCCGTAGGCTTGGGTCCGAGGACCATGCAAGACTAGGCACAGGTGCTGCCTTCAAGATAAGTGGCTAACTCTCCGTAGGCTTGGGTCCGAGGACCATGCAAGACCTAGGCACAGGTGCTGCCTTCAAGAGTAGTGGCTAGCTCTCCGTAGGCTTGGGTCCGAGGACCATGCAAGACCTAGGCACAGGTGCTGCCTTCAAGATAAGTGACTAGCTCTCCGTAGGCTTGGGTCCGAGGACCATGCAAGACCTAGGCACAGGTGCTGCCTTCAAGATAAGTGGCTAGCTCTCCGTAGGCTTGGGTCCGAGGACCATGCAAGACCTAGGCACAGGTGCTGCCTTCAAGAGTAGTGGCTAGCTCTCCGTAGGCTTGGGTCCGAGGACCATGCAAGACCTAGGCACAGGTGCTGCCTTCAAGAGTAAATAAGTGGCTAGTTTCCCCATAGGCCTGAGTCCGAGAACCATGCAGAGCCTCGGTTCTGTCTAACACTTGGTCTTCTGAAGTAATTAGTTTCCCCATAGGCCTGAGTCCGAGGACCATGCAGAGCCTTGGTTCTGTCTAACACTTGGTCTTCTGAAGTAATTAGTTTCCCTATAGGCCTGAGTCCGAGGACCATGCAGAGCCTTGGTTCTGTCTAACACTTGGTCTTCTGAAGTGATTAGTTTCCCCATAGGCCTGAGTCCGAGGACCATGCAGGGCCTTGGTTCTGTCTAACACTTGGTCTTCTAAAGTAATTAGTTTCCCCATAGGCCTGAGTCTGAGGACCATGCAGAGCCCTGGTTCTGTCTAACACTTGGTCTTCTGAAGTAATTAGTTTCCCCATAGGCCTGAGTCCGAGGACCATGCAGGGCCTTGGTTCTGTCTAACACTTTCATTCTTCTGTAAGTAGGGGTTTGTCCTCTGACCGTTTTTCTGGGGACGATTCCTCCTTCGGTCGGACGGTGATTTTACACGTGGCGTTGATCTCGCCTCCAGCCCGAGCCCCCATCCTCTATCTGGGAAGCGTTTCTTGGCCGTTCGTGTTCTGCGCCTGACGCTTCGGTGCGCGAGACGCGCCTTCATTAATGGTCTCGTAAATCAACAGAAGTACAACGGTCTGCGGCCCCCTTGGAATTTGGTGGCTTCATTATTGTCCGCCGCCTCGGTAACTCACTCTTCGAATTCTGCGTGAATTAATTCTCACCAACCCTCCTCCTCTATATAAGGCTTTCTGGGGGGATGGTTTCTTCATACTCCATGAGCCTCCCAACTCGAACAGAAAGAACACCATTTTTCCACTCCCCATGTCCCTTTAATAACCCCGTCGGAATTGTGACCGGAGTTAGGAGATATGAGGCTAAGGGCTGCCGTGGCCGCAGCCCCCACTGGGTTTCTGGTGCGGCAGAGTCTAGGCGTAACACCGGCAGTGTCGTACGCGGTGGCCAGGTGGGACGTTGTTGAAGTACCTAACGTCTCTCCCCGGAGCGCACCTTCGGTGGAGGAGACACGAGAACTCATGTCATGGCTGGCGCCTGAGTGTTGCCGTCTCCAACGGCCGGCGCTCGGGAGGATTGGAGAGCATCAAGGGAACATCACGGGGGAGGACATTCCGGTGCCCCTGCATCTGCTCCTCACTTTGTTTAAGCTTCCGCCTTGAAGCAAGCCAGCCTCAGCCCCCTTCCCCGCTTTTATTGTCAAGCTCTCCCGTTCTGCTGATGCCAATAAAAGCACGGGTTGACACTTCTCCCTCCCTCTAGCTAGTTGTAGAATCGGACTGCCTGAGCCTCCGATTGTAGGATTAGCTTGTAATAAAGCTTGTAAAACAAGCCTGCCTGAGCCTCTGATTGTATTTTGTAACTTTCCTTTTCATGAAATAATATCACTCTTTTCTCTTTTCTTTTTTTTTTTGCTGTTGAATCTTCCATTTTGCTGCGACTGCACTTATTTGTTTTTCTTTTGCGAAGTGACTGTTTAGAACGATCGCCGGTTGCGCCGGTCGGCGCACTAACCCTTCCCACAGACGGCGCCAATTGTAGGGTCTCGTTTTGTCGTAGATCCCCCAACAATACATTTATTTAGAGAGTGGGACGAAGGGTTTGGCGCCAACAGGCTTGCCACCGGTTCTCCGACGTCCTTCCTTCGAGGGGGCTTTTTCCCGTTCTTCTTCTTCTTCTTGGCTTGGGGTTGCTCCTCGGACGGCCGAGGAGTCCCCTTTCTCAAGAGGGGTACTTTCCCTTATATAAGTCTCCTTCCGTTGATCTTGGCCTTACGGCTGTCAATCATCCAGGCTCCTTGCTTTAGAACCTGTCCCATCCGCTCTGCTTCCAACCTTACTGTGGGTCACAGCCCCCCAGGTTGTACCGCTCAGAGGTCCTATCAGCATTAATGCTGCCAGGGGAGTTAGGTAGATGCATTAAGTGTGGATGGGACTACCTGGAGTTCGGACTAGGAGCGCCGAGGAAGGGGTGTCCTCGGCGCGGGCCTAGTAAGGGCTGAAGCCCATAGACGCCGGCCTGGGACAACTGTCCCTCCTCGGCATGGGCCTTGGGCCAGCCTAAAAGTGGGCTGGGGCTCCCAGGCCCACGGGCCCCACAATCACCATGGTTAGTAACTAGAGAAATGAAGAAAGGCGTAAACATTATTTGTGACCTAAGCATGGATGGCTAGTTTTGGCGAAAAGCCTATTTAACTACATGCTTGTTTTGGAGTTTGCGATGAACATATTAAGTTTCCTTTGACCGAAATTCTTCCTTAGTTATTGCTTCATCATGTCTATGTCTTTCTTAATTTCTTGTGCTTCTCTTGGTTTTGTTTTCTTTTTAATACCCTAGTATTCCAGCTTATGCAAAGCAGCTCCAATGTAACTTGCAATGAGAAAGAGAAACAATCCCTTCTAAGTTATAAAGGTCTTAAAAATCCTTCAAATGGGTTGTTGACTTTGTCTGTTCAAGAAAGTTTCTGGAGTCTAATGTGACAATATAAGTGGAAAATTGGGTCCAGCTCCACCAAGGAATTTGAAATTCTGCTGATATAGATTACCATTGGGTGGCAAGATTAATCCTTCATTACTCTAGCTAGAACTACTAAAATACTTAAGTTTAATAATTCTACTGGTAAGGGTTCCAAGCTATTTTGGTTTCTTGGAAGAGACTTACACATCTCGATCTCTCCTTTGCAGGATTTGGAGTATTCATTCGCCAGCAGCTTAGAAATCTATCAGAGATTTATTTTCTTAATATGCAAGGAAATGATCTTTGTATGAATGCTCTATGGTGGATTTCTCATCTTTCTTCCATGCAATATTTTTACACAAGTGGCATCAACCTTGAAAGGGGAACAAAAATATGCTTCAGGTAATGAATTAGCTCCCTTCTCTTTCTGCATTATGGTTGCCTCAATGCCAACTTCATGACACACATTGGTCCCTGCAAATGTCAATTTTACATCCCACTTAATCTTTCTATGAATCATTTAATGGCACAATAACAACTAGTAATAAACTTTCGTACCTTTCCTTAGGCTCCAGTAATCTACAAGGCCAAGTACCGATTACCAAACTAAATCTTTACAACCTAAATATGTTTTTGTCCTGCAGTCAGCTTACAAAGAAAATCCCATATTTCTTAGACCAGTTTAGGCATCTTGCATATCTTTCTTTGTATATATAATAACTTCTTCGATGGTCCCATCTCAAAATCTCTGGGAAAATTGTTAACCTTGTGGACATTACATCTTAAATTGAATCAATTGAATGGCAGCACCACACTAGGAAGCTGGGTTCTACTCTCATACTTGGAAGGAGTTAAAATATTGCACATAATTTCTTGGAGGACAATGTGTCTAAAATGCATTTTGCTGAAGTCTCAAAATGAAAGAATTTTGATTTTTCTTCAAACTCTGTTGTCATGACTGTCAGCTCCAATGGGGCTACTTTTGAACTTAATTTTGTCAACGTGAGTTCTTGTTAGATCACTCCACAATTTCTTACTTGGTTACAAACACAAAAATCTTAATCAGTAAGACCTTTCACAAATAGGAATTTTAGACAATTCTTGAAATTGGCAATGTACATTAAATTGATCAACAAATGTGATAGCAATGTATCCAAAGTATGGCTAAATTCTGAAGTTGTTGATTAAACTTTAATTGTTTCAATGGTCAGCTACCATAATGATTATATCCAAATGCCACAATTTTGAATATTGCACTCAATCTCTTTTCCAGACCACTATTCTCATTTTGACATATAAGATAAACCTCAATCAGGAGAATTTAATCATTACTAGGCATGTTGACTATCTTTAACCCATATAAAACTGGGAACAAAAACCCTGATATTCCCAACTCATTGGCTTCCTAATAGAAGCTTGAACTGTTGTGCCTGAACAACAATAGCTTCTTCAGAATTATACCCCTTTTACATTGCAAAATGGTACATATTGTGGACTCCTTGGTCCAGACTGGAATAGATTCGCAAGGATTAGAGATTTGTACCACGCTAGATGGGTGAAATGACAACACCAGACCTCTAGTGGCTCTCAGCATAAAATTCAATAAATTTGTTGAAGATACTCTTCCAAAGCTATGGAAACTTGCTTCTCTTTTGGTATTTAGATTTTTGCCAATAGTAGCTGTAGTACATTTGCGAATGTGTTCAAATAAACTTTTTTTTTGAGGATCCGTGTTCAAATGAACTTGAACCTTACTGTTACTTATTTTTCTCTAGTACTTTCCATGAGTCTTCTATTATTTCATACTAGCCTCGAACCTGCGCGTTGCACGTGATAATTATTTTTATGATGGTTTTATTAAATTTTTTTTTACAATTTAAACTAATTTAATAATGAGTAATATATTTCGTAATCATATTTTTATTTATTATAAGAACAATCTTAAATGTAATATAGAAACTAATTATAAATTATAAATATAAATTTTTTTGTACCAAAATGAAAATAATACAATTTTTCTCAGAAATTCAAAAGGCAAGTTAACGAAAATATTCATTTTTTAATAAAAGATGATATCTTATTATAACTAAAATATTAAAAGTTTAAAAGAGAAATTGAATCAAAAACTTTCAAGTGGTGGTACTTTATTCCTTTCTCATAAAGCGCATTTTTTTCAATGACATTTTAAAAATAAAACCATAGGTACATATACGTATATATGATATATGTTGTGCGTATGAGTTTGCGTACATGCTTGTGCACAACTATTTGATGTTCTTAATTATCCAAGGAAGGGATCTTTTCTTAATAAACAATTTCTCTCTTCTATAACTTCCCTCCTAAGTCCTAACATGACATGTACTTGTGTAGGGCTGAGATCAATATAAAGCCTTGGAAACATTTGTTGAATGATCTAAAAGAAGGCAATAAGAGGATGGGATGGATGGCAAGGGAACCTTATGCTTACTGGAAGGGTAATCCATCGGTTGCTCTAATCAGGCAAGAACTCATGAAATGTAATGTCTTTGACAATCAAGACTGGAATGCTCGTGTATATGCTCAGGTAACATTCTGAATTTCTTTCTTTCAAATTTCTTTTATTTGAATATTATTGAATAGATAAAATTTAGATACAATTTCTTATGTGTTATACCTTAGGTTCTCCTATTAATTTCAACCATATGGTTACATTGATCAGTACAAAAAAAGTTTTCCTTTCCAAGGACAGTTAAATCTTAGAAGTGTTATTTTTTGTCATATGAACGTAGCCACTTCTATAACTAGGCCATATGTCCCTTATACTCCAATGTATAATTAAAATGAAGTTCTAATTGGAAAGAAGAAATACATACTGAAGAATAGAAAGTAACTAAGTTGTCTCTTCTTTAGGCGTACCCCACAGTGAAGCCTTTGGAGTCCGCTAGCTACTTTATGGTGTAGGTGGGAGCCAAACTTTTAAGCCAAACCTGAAAGTATACACTTTAAAGAAGATGAGGGTTCTCTTTTTCTATTTACATAGAGAAAAGTAGATCTTTCTCACATGCCAGTAACATGTTAATAGGAGTTTAATGGTGATTGATAGAGTAATGGATGCTTCATGAGCATATGAAGATGAGCAAATTTGTTATGTAACATGTAAAACAATATAGCAACTGGTACAATAATGGATGTTCATATGCAGGATTGAATCTGAGAATCACAAGAAGGATACAAACAGTCAGACTTGGCTAGCCAATGCAATTATAGGTGAGATAAAAAATTTCAATCTCTTTCTGCTTTTTTTGCATGACATGCTTGTCTTTAGTTTTCAGTTTTTATGATTTTTCTTTTTTTTCTTTTTGTTTACTAATTCCATGTTCACTTTATCATCTCTTTTTGTCGATTGTGCATTATCAATTAGTAATATGGTTTCTTCCTTTCACAACAAACGCAGGTATAAGATTTATATCGAAGGCTCAGCCTGGTATGTCAGTGAAAAATACTTTCTTGCTTGTGATTCTGTTAGCTCACTTGTGAAGCCCCACTACCATGATTTCTTCACAAGAGGTTTGATGCCAGTGCACCACTACTGGCCTGTAAGGAATGATGACAAGTGCAAATCTATTAAGTTTGCAGTTGACTGGGGCAACAGCCATAAGCAAAAGGTAATATCATTCTTAGGCTTGTTGAGAAGATGTCATTGGTGTAATTGCATCCAACTTTGTCATTATTCATCAAAATTTTGAAAAGTAAAAAGTGTAATGTTGGTTCTTAAAAGTGTTGAGATTAGATGTCTGGTGTATGTACATTGGCGTCCACAAGTAGATGACCAAATAAGTATTGTCAGTGCCAAAAAATTTCATAGGGGGATGATTTCAGACAATGAGTTTTGAAACTTTAACAGGCCTAATATAACTTATGAGAAGCCAATAAGCAACTACTTAAAAGCTTAAAGGCTTTCAGATGTCAAACTATCTGATCATTTCAGGTTTTTTGCAATGTTTAATTTCTTTAAAGCGAAACCCATGCTTGTTTTGTTGCTATCTTTCTATTCATACCTCAAGTACACAAAATTCATGGGACATATGAAGGATAAATTACCAAAATTAAAATTTCAAACACAGTTTTGAATTGACTTTGATTTTCATATTTTCCTTTCCCTTTTCTTGTTTACTTATTTTTATTTGATTACTCAGTTACAAGGAATGGGGAAGGCAGCAAGTGAATTCATTCAAGAAGACTTGAAAATGGAATATTTATATGATTACATGTTTCATCTTTTAAATGAGCATGCTAAGCTCTTAACATACAAGCCCATTGGACCCAGAAAAGCTGTTGAACTCTGTGCAGAGACAATGGCTTGCCCAGCAGAAGGAGTGCAGAAGAAATTTTTTATGGAATCCATGGAAAATGGTCCCATGGACACTAGCCCATGCACTACCTCATCCATATGATCCTCGATCTCTTCATGCATTTCTGCAGAGAAAGGAAATTTCAATAAAACAAGTGGAATTGTTGATTATTGCCATACGAAATATGGTTCATTTTGAAATGCTTACTTCATTTTTAAACTATTTGAGAACACAATGCTACTGAAGGAAACAGAGTTGGCACTGTGACGAGTATTTCTTGCACATTTGTATCATAAAGTATTGTACTACGGTGCGCATGTAACTTGCTAAAAGCTTACTCTGTGGGAATACTATTGATTATTGCAGGTCCTTGTGTATGCTTCCGAAGGCAGCTCAGGTTCATGTGCTTTGTGCTCCAAGTGGCCACAAATATTAGTTTGGAATTGCTTGGGATTATGATTTCTGCCTGTGATCTGTACGAACTATTTATGTACAGAGTGGTATGTCATTTCACTTTGCACTAAAAAGAATAGAACACTAGGTTAATTATTTATATCTTTCTAGTTTTAAGCGAGTCTGTAAACAACTAGATTTATTAATCTACCCATTAATATGGGCTGCTTCTTCTTTTTTCCTTTTTTTTTTCCAGTCAATGGATGTATGGATCCTTGGTACCTAGTTCTTTCCATTAAAACACAGATTTGGTGCTTTTCCAATTGGCCTATACTCTACTTTAAAACCCACACAAATTTGGGGGTTCTGAAGTTTGAATTATGTGCTAGCAAACATGACTTTGAAAAACAGCCTAAAAGGTGCTAATCATGACAGAAGAAATCATTGTATGACATTATTCTACAGGTATAGTTTTGAGTCCATACAACACTAAAGAATAAAAAGGACAAGGGATGGAAAAAAAAAATCTCATAGAATACTTTTGTTAGGAAGAGCCAAACATCAAAAGGGTAAAATGACAAAATGCTTGCCCTTTTACAATGTCAAGGCTCATTTTACTAGGATTTGTTTCTCTCAACTCAAGTGTCATCCAGATCCAGGTCTCTCTTGAATCTATACTTCGAGGTAGCATTGATCACCTTACTTCTCACTTTTGATGTATCAAGGTGACCTGAAAAACAAGAGAGTCAATTTTCATAGACAACATTGCATGCCCAATTGCCTCCAAAGAGGAGAAGCATTCAGCCTGGAAGCCAAATTGCCTCCGTTGGCATCCAGTTTCTAGTTCCATTGTGTCATTAGCATTTTCAGAGTACTTACATTACTTGGGAAGCAACATTTGCTATGACTTTAATATCAAAATTTATGTACAGTGTACCAAAGGAGAAACATGTCTTTAAGCATGCATAGACTTAAGGAAAAGTAGAATCACCATGCAATGAAAAAATCTTGCTTTTCTGGCAATCCTCATCAGTGATGAAATACAAATCATAGACAGCATGGCGCCACCCATTGGCAGGCAGAGAATCAGCAAAGTCCTCAAGTTTCTCTACCCCCACTTCTTGATTCTCAAATCAATATATATATATAAAATGAGAGACCTCATTTGAGAGAGCATGAGGTTTTGCCAAGTGGCGCTCTCCTTGAGGATTCTCTTGCAATAAAAGATATGGACTTTTTGTTTTCTTTGTTTCATTGTTTCAAGATTATTCATCTATCTCTCACCAAGATAATTACTCTTTGTTTAATAAATAAACATCAATTAAAAGATAATGACTCTTTATTTTCTTAGGTACATCGTTTCAAGGCTATTTTTTCCTCTTAAGGTTTTCACCTCTTGCACTTCTACTCCTTTATATACCCCTGCCCATAGTATTTTACGCCATCCTAACTCAAATGCACATACGAGATTCTCCAAACTAGGAAGGATGTAAACGACTTGTGGTTTTGATGCGGAAGTCAGAGGTCATTGTGGGTTTTATGAGAGTTGTGATTGGATATGGGCCTTTGGTTGTTTGAGATATTTGGGGTTGGAGCTTTTGTGTTGGGTTTACGATGATGTGTGACTAGATTTTTGCCAACAGGTTGAAGCCACGAAGAACCTTTTATGGGCTTTGAGACTTTTGATTTGATAGACATATATGTCACTGTATACTATTTTGTCAACCTTCAACCCTTATTTTACTTCTTTTTTTAAACTTATTCTCTACGTTAGTCTTTTTTGTATTTTTTTACTTTTACTTTGATACTAATGTATTGTATTGCACACACATAAATAAAATAATTTTTTCCCCTTATTAGTGTGAACTATTTCAATTGTATTTAAAATTATAAATGAGGTTTATAATTTAATAGATTTGAGAAAATATGTTAATAGTTAACATGAAGTTATTTTATATGAATTTTAAAAAATCGTATGAAATCTTTTAGATTTTTTCTTTTTCTTTTTTCTTTTGCAATTTTCCTTATACTATATATATATATATATATATATATATATTTTTTTTTTTTTTTTTTTTTTTTTTCCTTCTGAATTTCCTTATACTATATTAGAATGCTTGGGAGCTTGCTTCACAAATCTATTACATACTAAAAATATTTTGAATATGAACATTGAGGATAATTGCACGGATACTCTAACAAAGCTAATTAAAGAAAATGTATACCATTAATTTGGAAAGTAAGTATTTTCATTATACCTTATTTTGCATACTGTAATTGCGATTTAGTTCCACTTTTCTACATATTATTTTTAATATTAAATTTATAATATATGGTATCATCTCCTAGAAATGCTTAAGAACTACACAATTTCAATCTCATATATCAATATTAGTGAAAAAAAGCCAATCAATAGTTTGGAACTACTTCTAGAATAAGAAAAATTATAATTATGAATTAAGAAAAGGGAGCTTTAAAGCCTTCGACAATAGTTTGGAAAACATAAATACTATATACCACAAAATGAATATTATATATGGATCTTAAAAAGAAAACATAAAATTTTTTTCCAAATAAAATTGCAAAGTGTTCGCACATCGCGCGGGACATTATCTAGTTTGAAAATAATGAACCAGTAGCTCCTCTTCACTTCTAGCTCCAAGAATTTCAGTTTACATTCATCACATAGCCATTCAAGATGCCACATTTGCCTAACCTAAAGATTTTATTTGGAAAGAAAGAAAGGTAGTTATCAATCACAGAAGGCCTAATCATGCATATACAATAAATATGATAGGATTTATTTGTTAGGAGAGGAAAATAATATCAAGAAATGCATATCAGCCTATACCATAGGTCATAATTATCGGACAAAGCATATTATCATAACTGGATTGCATCACAACTAAGTGTACTTGCAAGATTACCGAAAGGCCCTTTGAAATGGCCCTTTTTTTTATTTTTTATTTTTATTGTGGCACTAAGTATAAGAGAATAAGAGATGATGGAAATAGCAACGTGCTTTTTATTTTGTTAAAATGTTCACATCATGGAACAGAAATAATTTTATTCTCTTATGCTGTTTGTGTATGATCAAATGAATAAAGTTTGCTTGTCAAGAATATTTTCATAAATGAAATAACAGGAAGAAGCTAGCAATGTTCATTTTGGTAAATTGAAATACATTATCAACAACAATTCATGGTGAGCTAGACATATTGGGGCTAGTAGCACAATCCTTGGACTATTTTCTAGATCTGCTTTACCCAATTTCTAAAATGATTCTCTACATTGATGACTGATAGAATATATATGAATAACATGTTTCTTCCTATAAATGTCAAAGCAATCCAATTTGATAGTTTAAAATCAATTTTCAGCTCATACAAGCAATCATCTATTAAAAGTGTTTCTTCCTCTCTGTCTCTGCTTCTATATATATTTAAAAGTTGAAGCGTAGCATTCATTGTTACTACGGTCCAATTAAGCCACATCAGCGTTCATGTCATTATTCTTTAATTTTTTATTAATTTTCTTATAATTATTTTTAACATTCACTTTTTTTTTTTTTTAATATTTACACTTTCTCCAACTTTTCTTCCTCCCTTACCTTTTCATATCCCCACTACCCTCTAACTTAATATCACTATTCATCTTCCTTTATTTTTTCTCTTCTTATTCACACCTTCTTATTCTCCAACCTTTCCCCCTTCCTTACATTTTCATCTCCCCACTATCCTCTACTTTAATATCACTATTCTTCTCTCCCTTCATCTTCCTTTTTTTTTTGTCTCTTCTTATTCACGCCATGTTATTATAAATTTATCATTCGCTCTTCCATTCTTTGCATAGTTTTCCCTCACAAAAAGGTTATCTTTCTCTCTCTCACTCTCTCTCTCTCTCTCTCAATTTTTTGGTGGATTTTTTTATTTTTCTTGCATCTATGCTTTAGGTTGATAAATTTTTGTGTTTTTTAGAACTCTAATTTGGGTTGATATGATATAGTTTATGTTTTAAGTGGGTTTTTTTTTTTTTTTTTTTTTGTTCTCTTTAATTGTTAAATATTATCCTATTGCATTGTAAAAAATTTAAGATAGTAGATAAAAATATAATATAATTATATTGCATAGCATGATTTGGATAATTTAGTGTTTATTGTTATATCTTTTATTTTTACTTTTTTTCTATTCTCATATTTTTTTTATTCAACATTAGACTAGGATTGGTATTAAGTTATTTACATGTCTGTCATGGTTGCAAATTCAGAATTCGAGTTGGGTCATGACATGTTTTTGTGACAATAGGTGCTAATGATCTTTACATGGTATATATGGAGTCTTCTTATTATTTTAGTTTTCACTTTAACAATGTAGAAATTGTTTCATCAATGATTGAGTGTTTATATGTTACACATTTTTGCAAATCTTTTCAATGCATTGCATAGATTAGCGATTATTACAAATAATAATTTTTCAATCACTTTAAATTTGGGTTTGGATAAGATTGAAATCCAACTTATATATAATTACTTCTCAAATTATTTCTTTATGGGATGTACAATTTTACTCTTATATAGCTTTTTAAATAAATAAATAAATAAATAAAAGCAATCTCAAACGAATGTGAAGTCATTGAAAATTAATACGGAAACATGGTATACAATCAAAATTAGGCAAGAACTTATTTAAAATTACACAGTTGTTTTAATGAAAAAAAAAAAAAAAGAGTCATTATTTTGCTCAATATTGATCACTTCTAAAATCAAGAAGAAAATAATATTTCAAACAAATAACAACTAAAGCTACGTATGAATTTATTCAAATTACAAAAGAGCCCTAATAAAAAGAAACTAATGGTTACATTCTTTGAAAGTGATAAAGAAAAAAAACTGGGAATAAACGGTATGTCTTTTACTTTTACTTTTTTTTCCTTCTCATATTATATTATTCAAAATTTAAATTTAGCCACATCTTCCATTTCATTAAATTTTTTATAATTCCTCTCCTTTTTTATTTTAAAAAATTAAACATATAACATTTTACTTAGATTCAATAAAAAAAAAAATTGTCCCCATAAAGTGGAGTAATATTAGGGAAACACTCATTCTCACACCCAATACGTTAAAGGAAAAATGGAATACAAAACTAATGCTAATTTAGAAACACTATATTAAACTTTCTCAAAAAAAAAAAAAAAAACACTATTGTAGGGTCAGTTTTTGTAGCCCAAGTCCAAAAGGTATGGGTTGTGAGCTCAATGAACCCAAGACAATAAATTTGTAGAGCGTGGGTGAAAGAACTGGACTGGATGTAAATTTAACAAGAGCTGATTATGGTATTTACAAGCGGCCTAACATGCAATCATGCTCGGACAGAGGCAAATATGAAAATCCGAAGAGACATTTTATTGAATGAAAGTTCGTTATAGTTCTTAGAGCTACAGTAATGGTGTTTTCTTCTTCTCTATCACTTTTGTTTTTCGATCCCCTTTTATCAGAGGCCTCTCCCCCTTATATAGTACCTTCTCCCTTCATCTTCATCGTCCACTTGTTTATCATTTAGACACCCACTTGAGTGCATGTCCCATCATGCATCATCTTTAGCCTTGTATGAGTGGCGGTAGCTGAGAATGCACTGTTCAGGAGTCTTCTCCACATTAATGCGGCCAGAGAAGTAGGTATAGTGCATTTAATGTGGTGGTTGAAGTCTGTCTTCTAGATATTTCTCCGTTCCTGCTATCCTTTTGTGCGCCTGAGGTTCATCTCTATCATTACACTTGTCAGGAGAATCATTTGAACTTCCCAGACGTCTGTTTGACCAAGCTTCTTCGGATCCGAGGATAATGGACTCTTCGGACAATTGAATATCTCTTCGAACTATGCCCCGTGCTCCTCTCCAGACATGTTTCTTTTACATGGGCTTCTTCTTGAGTACTTACATCTCTTCGGACAAACAGTAGTCCTTAATTAGGGCCTTGGGCCTAATATGTTAGGTTGGGCTTCACCCCCCACAATAGCCCCTCAAAATTTTAGTTTTTCCCTAGCATCTGAGGAGAAAAAGTAGGATTTTGACTTGTCACGAAATGACAGTTTGAAACAACAAAAACGCCTGAGCTTACACGCGTGTGGGCATAGAAGCTAGCGCCTCATAAATGCTGCTGTCGTTTCGTTACTCCCAAAGCGTTATCAATTACTCCAGGCGGCGCTTTGTCTTTGGCATCAACGGTGGACTACTGATCCAACGGACGTGATTTTTTCCCAAAATTTGGGCGGGATGGCCCCTGACCCTTCGCGTGTCCCCCTATAAAGCCTCAATAGAGGTTATTTCTTCTTCACTTTGCAAATCTTCAGAGCGCCCAGCAAACTCCAGCATTCGAATTCTCCAAGTTCTCCCTGCCACCGGTCATAGTCTTTCTCAGAATCCATAAGAGTTTCTCAGCGAGTTCGAGAATCAGTTTCCAGTTTAGTTCGAGTAAGTTCTTCTTCACTAAAACATTCTGTTCTCTCTTCGGCCAACCTCTTCGGCCTTCAAACGGTCACCTTTGAGTCACCACGCTTAGCGTTTCCTTCTTCCCAATTAGTGAAGATGGGTAGATTTGAGTATCTGGTAGATAGCCCCGCCCAAATAGAGGAGTTTAGGAGAGCGTACCGCATACCTCAAAACGTGGGTTTGAGGTATTGTCCCCCAAAGAGAATACTGATAGATCGTAAGACGGGCGAGGTTGTCATCCCCATCATCGCCTTTTTAGAAGGTGGGATGACTATTCCTATGGGTCCCATCACCAGTAACTACCTCCGAAACCATAGGCTTAGTCCTGACCAATGTGCGCCCAACGTTTTTAGAATCTTAGGAGCCATTGACGATCTGAACCGTCTTCTCGGACTAGGGCTCACCTGGCGTGACGTGGTACACATGTACGAGTGTCATAGCCAGCAAGGGGCGGGATATTATCTTAAATCCCGCTCCGATGTCGTTAGGCTCCTCTCCTGCCTTCCCAAGTCTAATAAAGGGATGAAGGACGACTACGTGATCGTTTCAGGCGCGTGGTATTATGGTCCTCACTGCAGAACCAAGCCAGGAGAGCCAGGTGGGATATATTAGACTTAGGTTCACTAACAGTGGGTTTAGGATTTCCTTATTCTAATAGATCTGTCCTTTCTTTTGTATCACTATTTTCAAGTTTCTGACTGCGTTTTGTTGTGATACTTAACAGATAAGAATCACGTTTCTCCTCGGCTGAGTCTTACAAACACTACTGCGCTCAACTACTTACTAAGATCAGAGATCTTTATAAGTAAAGACGGGTAACTTCGGTCGGTCCCCCTTATTCTCGGTTACAAGGCACGCAAGAAGGATTTTCAGCCGGTCGGCAACGCGATAACACAGGGAGATTATCGTCTCAGCCACATAGACGTAGCCTAGAAAGGCTTCTTGGCTCCATACGATCTTCGGCTCGTGCCACATCCCAATCCACAGGGTGTAGCCCAGCTTCTTCAGCCAATTCAACAGGTTCCTCTTGGACCCACCGCGGCCGAGGAAAGAGTCGCTTCTTCAACCCCCTCACTTGACGAGCAAATCGACGAGTTCAAGTTCGAAGGAGAAGCTTCTGGAGGGGTTCAAGTAATAC
Organism: Quercus aquifolioides; assembly: GCA_019022515.1. Lineage (NCBI taxonomy): Eukaryota > Viridiplantae > Streptophyta > Magnoliopsida > Fagales > Fagaceae > Quercus > Quercus aquifolioides. The sequence goes on along the minus strand of CM032335.1, from coordinate 17,895,633 downwards.
AAGTTTTTGACGCCGAAGAGGAAGTTGACAGGCAGTCTAGTGCCCGTCGTGTTTTAATCACTGCCAATCCGGAAGACTCTTCGGACGAAGAGGATATGGCTGACTTAAGGAATTTGATGAAGAATAGAGGAAAGAAGGCTGAGCAGAAAGGGACAGGTACGTCCCAGCCGCCTGTGAGTCTTCCTCTAACGCCTCCCCAGGTTCTTGACCCCGGCCTGAAGCCCGTGCAGGATCCAAAGAAGAAAATGCCCATCCTTGAGATTGAGGATAGGGAGACGTTGCCACCCAGAGAGACTAAGCAACAAAAGGTGGTAAAAGATCACCGAAGCGCGAGGGCCTCGTCTACTGAGAGCCGAGATGAGGTCGTCGTGGCTGATGTACACCGAGGAGGACCTCGCATCTGGTCTCCAAGGTCGGAGTTGGATGGCGTTCCAATCTCCTGGGAGACTTCCCTCAGGAATTACGACGGGGGAAGGGCAGGCTATGTTGCTGAGGCCTTGTAGCAGCCACTCCTCCTCCCCCATGACATGGATTCCTGCAGGCGCTTCAACCAGCAGGAGCTCTTCCAATCCCTTAAGAGGGATATAGCCATGGTAAGCAAGCTTAGTCTATTTAGTTTAATCGTTGAGTCTTCTGCTCTTTTCTCCTTTTTTTTTTTTTTTTGTTTTACATTCGAAATTTCCATTATGTAGGTTACCCAGCAGATCTTCGTGGCCGAGAAGTGGACTAAGAAGTCCTACCTTGAAGCCCAAGCAGCGGCCTACTCTCGGACTGAGGCGGAGAAATCTTTGGGTCAACTGAAAGAGGAATATGCTCATCTGTCCGAGCAGTTCAAAGATATGACCAGCCAGAAGAATAGCCTCGATGCTGGTCTTAAAAATGCGAAAAGGCAGGCCGAAGAGCAACGTAAGCTGCTAAACATGGCCGAGATCAACCTAGCAACCGAGAGGGAGCTGGTAAAAGGTCTTAAAGCTGAACTTAAAAAGACCAGGGAGAACGCCCGAGTAGCCGAGCAGAATGCCCAATTGGCCAAGGAGGCAATTGAGGCTGAGAGGAAGGCAGCATACCAGCTGGGGGTGGATGAGACCGGGTCCCAGCTTACGGAGCAATTTGCCTCAGTTAGTCGTGACTACTGCGACATAACCTGGAACAAGGCATTGGACGCTACTGGAGTCCCTGCTGACTCAGAGCTTAGACGGCCTGGGAGCATATACTATGATCCTGAGATCCGAGAGCTCCCAGAGGTTGATCCCCCTCCTACACAGCTCCCCGAGGCCTCGAATTAACCCCTGGCCAACCAAGTCCCTCCAGCCAACCTTGAGGCCCCTATGGAGTCCGATAAGCCAGGTGATAAGGGCAAACAAGCTGAGCCACCCACGGACAAGGACAAGGGGTTGGAAAAGAGGAAGACCTCTTCTGAGCCCAAGGACCAGGCCCCAGAAGCTGCTGCTACTCGGACAGACCAGGTTGCCGACCCTGTGGTCCCTCAACCGAAGACTTAGATATAGGGGCTTTTGTTTTGTACTCGTATTATTATTATTTCTTTTTTATTATTATTTTTTTTGTGAAAGAAGTTGTAAACCCTTTTCTTTTGATTAATGAAACAGCTTCCCTTTTGTTTCTAGTGTTTTCGTTACATGTCTTATGATTTATTATTGCTGCATATAACTGTGCTTTGCAATTATAACAATGCGAATAAACTTGAAAAGAACAATTCATATAAGAGTCGTTAATAAGCAATGATTGCAGCGAGTAATTGTGGAAGTTTCACATGCCTTTCCAAATATGCAAAGAGAGTGTTGTTACTCCTCGGCTTTGAATTAAACATAACTAAGGAAGATAATCATAAGTTGAAATTAATTTAAACACAATCAAGAATTTTAGCACTAAGCCCCAGTGACAATAGCTGTGTGGGGGTGTTGACTAACCTGTGTCATTTGGTTCAAGGATCATAGGGAACGAACATATTTGAGTGTTAACTAACCCAAATCATCTAGTCCGAGGACTACATGCATGATTGGATTTAAGTTTAAACACTTAGAGGACTGCAACGGAGTGTTAACTAACCCAAATCATCTGGTCCGAGGACTACAGGCATGATTGGATTTAAGTTTAAACACTTAAAGGACTGCAACAGAGTGTTAACTAACCCAAATCATCTGGTCCGAGGACTACAGGCATGATTGGATTTAAGTTTAAACACTTAGAGGACTGCAACGGAGTGTTAACTAACCCAAATCATCTGGTCCGAGGACTACAGGCATGATTAGATTTAAGTTTAAACACTTAAGAGGACTGCAACGGAGTGTTAACTAACCCAAATCATCTGGTCCGAGGACTACAGGCATGATTGGATTTAAGTTTAAACACTTAAAGGACTGCAACGGAGTGTTAACTAACCCAAATCATCTGGTCCGAGGACTACAGGCATGATTGGATTTAAGTTTAAACACTTAAGAGGACTGCAACGAAGTGTTAACTAACCCAAATCATCTGGTCCGAGGACTACATGCATGATTGGATTTAAGTTTAAATACTTAAGAGGACTGCAATGGAGTGTTAACTAACCCAAATCATTTGGTCCGAGGACTACAGGCATGATTGGATTTAAGTTTAAACACTTAGAGGACTGCAACGGAGTGTTAACTGACCCAAATCATCTGGTCCGAGGACTACAGGCATGATTGGATTTAAGTTTAAACACTTAAGAGGACTGCAACGAAGTGTTAACTAACCCAAATCATCTGGTCCGAGGACTACAGGCATGATTGGATTTAAGTTTAAACACTTAAGAGGACTGCAATGGAGTGTTAACTAACCCAAATCATTTGGTCCGAGGACTACAGGCATGATTGGATTTAAGTTTAAACACTTAAGAGGACACTTTACGTAGCGAATTGGCACATTGGCTGAAGAAAAGATCCGATTAATAAAAGTACCTCTTGAGGTTATTTACATTCCAAGGACGTGGTATTACATGACCATCCAGGTCTTCTAAGAAACATGCCCCAATGCCAGCTACTAAGGTGATACGATATGGCCCTTCCCAATTGGGTCCTAATTTTCCCCAAGCTGGGTTCTTTGCAGCGCCCACAACCTTCCTCAGCACCAGATCACCAGGTTCTAGAGGCCTTAGCTTTACGTTAGCATCGTAGCCCTGCCTGAGCTTTTGTTGGTAATGTGCCAGCCGAACCATTGCGCTTTCCCTCCTTTCCTCAATCAGATCCAAACTCTTCTCTAGCTGCTCATTGTTGCTGGTCGGACTGAACGAGCTAGTTTTTAATGTTGGGAACCCGGTTTCCAAAGGAATGACAGCTTCAGCCCCGTAGGTCATTGAGAAGGGGGTCTCTCCAGTAGACCTGCGAGGCGTAGTTCTGTAGGCCCAAAATACATGCGGCAATTCTTCTACCCATTTGCCCTTTACGTCGTCTAGCCTCTTCTTCAAGCCATTCACTATGACCTTGTTGACAGCTTCTGCTTGCCCATTACCCTAGGGATAGGCAGGAGTGGAGTATCTATTTATAATTCCCAGCTCGCTGCAATAATTCCTGAATGCCTTGCTATCGAACTGTAGGCCATTGTCCGAGATGAGAGTGTGAGGAACTCCAAACCGAGTGACAATATTCTTCCACACAAACTTTTGAACATCAACGTCTCTGATGTTGGTTAGCGGCTCAACTTCGACCCACTTGGTGAAATAGTCTATGCCGACCAGAAGGTACTTCTTGTTTCCTGCAGCTTTAGGGAATGGTCCCACGATATCCAAGCCCCATTGGGCGAAAGGCCATGGGCTAGATAGCAGATTAAAAGTTCCTCCAGGCTGGTGAATGTTTGGGGCGAAGTGCTGACATTGATCACACTTTTTAGCATACTCGTGGGCTTCTTTTTGCATGTTCGGCCACCAATAGCCTTGGGTGAGGGCTCGGTGAGCCAAGGATCTGCCTCCAGTGTGGCTCCCACAGATTCCTTCGTGTAGCTCTTCTAGTAATAGCTCAGACGCTTCAGGATGCACGCACAACAAGTATGGTCCCGAGTAGGAGCGTCTGTATAATTTCTGGTCCTCGGATAACCAGAATCTGGTCGCCTTCCTTCGAATTTTGTCAGCTTCCCCCCTCTCTTCTGGCAATATATCTTCTTTTAGGAATTTAATTATAGGGTCCATCCAGCAGAGCCCGGCCCTGACTTGGTGAACCTGGACTACCTCTCTTTTTGCCTCTGTAGGCCCATGCAAGTCCTCGACGAGGATGGTTCTCGGCAAGTTTTGCCCCGAGGAGGTAGTAAGCGTGGCCAGGGAATCTGCATGTAAGTTACCACTTCTGGGGATGTGTAGCAAACTGAAAGAGTCGAACTCCGATCGCAGACATTTAACTCGTCTCAAGTACCCCAGCATTCTTTCATCCTTCGCCTCAAACTTGCCTTGTACTTGACCTACGACTAATATTGAGTCCGAGAACAACTCCACGGACTTTCCTCCCATTCTTCGGACCATAGCCATTCCCATCAGTAGGGCCTCATACTCCACCTCATTATTTGTTGCCGAGAAGTTCAGCCTTAACGACTTTTCGATAATGATTCTTTCGGGGGATATCAACACTAGCCCAACTCCAGAACCTCTTTGGTTTGCCGCGCCATCAACGTACACTTCCCAATGGGAGAGACTCTGTTGAGAGATCATGCCAACTGATTTTTCATCCATGTCCAACGTAGGCTTTACTTCTTCTAGTTGGGGTTCCGTGAACTCAGCCACCAAATCCGCAAGGACCTGACCCTTGACCGATGTGCGGGGCATATATTTTATATCGAAAGCCCCTAAGATCGTACCCCATTTGGCAATCCGCCCAGTGTAATCGGCGCTTCGGAGTATAGCCTTGAGTGGGAGTTGAGTGAGGACAATGACCGTATAGGCCTGGAAGTAGTGAGGTAGCTTCCGCGTACCGAGCACCACTGCTAGGATAGCCTTCTCCAGAGGCAAGTAACGGATCTCGGCCTCATGCAGTGACTTGCTTACGTAATAAACTGGTCTTTGCACACCGCAGTCTGATCGTATCAACACTAGGCTCACCGCACAGGGAGCTACAGCGATGTAGGCGAACAATACCTCATCTGGCTCAGGACTGGACATGATTGGTGGCCAAGCTAGATAATCTTTGAGTTGCTGAAAGGCCAAAGCACATTCTTCAGTCCATTCGAATCCTTTCCACTTGTTGAGCAGAGAGAAGTAGGGCCGACACCTGTCTGCCGATCGAGAGATAAATCGATTTAGGGCAGCTGTCATTCCTGTCAGTTTCTGAACCTCCTTGGGATTCCGAGGAGCTTGTAAATCGTTGATGGCCTTTATCTGGTCGGGGTTAACCTCAATCCCTCTGTGAGTCACCATGTATCCCAAAAATTTGCCGAACCCCACCCCAAATGAGCACTTGGAGGCATTTAGGCGCAGCTTGTATTTCCTTAGAACCTCAAAGGTACTTTCAAGGTCCTTCATATGCTCAGCAACAACCTTGCTCTTCACTACCATGTCATCTATGTAGACCTCGATATTTTCGCCGAGATGTGGCTCGAACATCCTCGTCATCATCCTCTGATAGGTAGACCCCGCGTTCTTTAGGCCAAATGGCATCACTTTATAGTGGTAGTTACTAATGGGGGTGACAAAAGTGGTTTTCTCCTGGTCATCCAGGGCTAGTGGTATCTGGTGGTAGCCTTGGAAGGCGTCCAGGAAGCTCATCCGAGGATGGCCGACAGTGGCATCCACCAGTTGATCAATTTTCGGCATAGGGAATGGGTCTTTGGGGCAAGCCTTATTCAAATCAGTGAAGTCCACGCACACTCGCCATTTCCCACTCTTTTTCTTTACAACCACGGTATTTGCCAGCCACTCAGGATAAAAGACTTCCTTAATAACTCCAGCTTGTTTGAGCTTTGCTACTTCCTCTCTTACCGCATTAGCATGTTCCTTGGACGGGCACCGAGGAGGCTGTTTCTTAGGGGTGATCAGCAGGTTTACCTTCAAGTGGTGACATATGAATTCTGGGTCCACCCCTGGGGCTTCATAAGCACTCTAGGCAAATACATCAAGGTTTCGCTTGAGGAACTCTATTAGCTCTTCCCTCTCTTAAGGAGGTAGCTGAGATCCGACTTGGAAGAATTTATCAGGATCATCTCCAATAACCACTTTTGTTAAATCTTCACATTGAGTGCCTTCGTCTGAACCTTCGGCGGGCAATTCCCGAGACTTTAACTACTATAAACCCCTATCGGCTTTGGACGAGGACTTGGCTTCAAACTCATGTTGGATGGCAGCCACTAAGCATTGTCAGGCTGCAGACTGGTCTCCTCGGATCTCATGAAGCTGCCCGTCAGATGGGTATTTGACCTTCTGATGCAAAGTAGAGGAGACAGCCCCTAGTGCATGAAGCCAAGGTCTGGCCACGATTGCCGTATAAGGCGAATACATGTCCACCACAATAAAATCCACCTCTACCACTTCGGCGCTGGTCTGCACAGGTAAGCGTATCTGGCCTTTTGGGGTGACAGCCCTTTCTTCAAAACTCACCAGGGAGGAGTTATATGGTGTGAGGTCCTGGGGTTTCAGGCCTAGCCCCTTGTAGAGATCAGGGTACATTATCTCCACAGCGCTACCCTGGTCCACCATCACCCTCTTCACGTCGTACCCTCCAATTCTGAGGGTGATGACTAACGCATCATCATGAGGTTGGATGGTGCCAATCATGTCTTCGTCCGAGAACCCTATGACAGGCGAAGCACCAGACTTAACTCTCTTCGGACCTCGGCCTATATCCCCTGCTGGTGGTCGGCCTACCGACATAACTTTCAATGGCCAGGATCCTGTTCTCCCCGGCGCGGCGAAGATGACGTTAATAGTTCCTAGTGGCGGTTTTGAAGGGTCATCTCTTTGTGGCCCTGAGTCCATCTGCCCTCCTCGGCCGCTGGAGGGGTGTAAGAGGTGTCTTAATCTACCATCACGAACCAGTTGGTCCAAGTGATCCCACAGGCTCCTACAATCCTCCGTGGTATGCCCATGGTCTTGATGATACTGGCAGTAAAGATTATGATTGCGCCTTTCAGGGTTTCCTACCATCTTGTTCGGCCACCTGAAGAATGATTCATTCTTGATTTTTTCCAAGACCTTGTGTACTGGCTCTTTGAACACAGTGTTGACTGCTTGAGGATTTGTCAATCCTGATTGCCCTGCAAAATCTCTCCGCGGTTTACTGTGGTTATAACGGTCCGACCTGAAATCCCTCCTCTCTTGGGGGATAACCTTGTCCTTACCCTTCCCTTGTTGCTGATCCTCTTCAACTCTTTTGTACTTCTCTATACGGTCCATAAGTTGACGCATGTTTGTGATCGGTTTGCCAGATAAGGACGTCCTCAAACCATGGTCAGTAGGGAGGCCGAGCTTGAATGTGCTGAGGGCCATTGCATCAGAGTTGCTCTCCATATCATTGAACGTCTCCCAGTATCTATCTGAATATGCCTTCAAGGTCTCGCCCTCCTGCATGGTCAAGGATAGCAGTGAAGATAAAGGCCTGGCCACTCTTCGGCATGTGACAAAACGAGAGCCGAATGCTTGAGTGAGCTCTTTGAAGGAATTGATAGAGTCTGCCTTCAGACCATCAAACCACCTCATGGCAACTGGCCCAAGACTGGAAGGGAAAACCTTACACATCAGAGCTTCATCTCTGGAGTAGACAGCCATCCTTTGGTTAAAATGACTCACGTGCTCCACGGGGTCCGTTTTACCATTGTAGATGGTGAACGTTGGTTGGTTAAAGCGCCGAGGAAGTCTCGCTTCCTCAATCCTGCGCGTAAAGGGTGACCTAGAAATCTAATTCAGAGCCCTGCTCATGGCATCGTTTCCCACTTCTCCACGTGATGGGCTTCTGTGTTGCCTCTTGCGATGGGACTCCTCTTCATAGGTATAGGACTCGCTGGCTGGTGTCCTAGATTTATGTTGATAAGTGTCATCCCGCTCGTCATCGGAACCTTCATCAGAGTACGACGAAATCCGTTTCCTCTTTGCATGGCGCAACTCCCTTTTCAGTTTTTCAACTTCTAGTTGCAAGTCCAGGTTCTTCTCTGCATGGGACGCATGGCTTCCGCCATGTGACTGGCTTTGGCCAATACGCACAGTGTGCACACTGCCTTCTCGATTTTGTCTCATTTCTAAGTTAACAAAAGGGTCCACGTGTTGGGATGCCCTGGATTCTGCTTGTTGTTGACCTTGTCCTGCCATCATCAACTGTTGTTTTCACCCTTGCACAAGCTCTTCCCACAGACGGCGCCAATTGTAGGGTCAGTTTTTGTAGCCCAAGCCCAAAAGGTGTGGATTGTGAGCCCAATGAACCCAAGACAATAAATTTGTAGAGTGTGGGCGAAAGAACTGGGCTGGATGTAAATTAAACAAGAGCTGACTATGGTATTTACAAGCGGCCTAACATGCAATCATGCTCGGACAAAGGCAAATATGAAAATCCGAAGAGACATTTCATTGAATGAAAGTTTGTTACAGTTCTTAGAGCTACAGTAATGGTGTTTTCTTCTTCTCTCTTTCTTTTGTTTCGATCTCCTTTTATCAGAGGCCTCTCCCCCTTATATAGTACCTTCTCCCTTCATCTTCATCGTCCACTTGTTCATCATTCAGACGCCCACTTGAGTGCATGTCCCATCATGCATCCTCTTTAGCCTAGTGTGAGTGGCGGTAGCTGAGAATGCACTGTTCAGGGGTCTTCTCCACATTAATGCGACCAGAGAAGTAGGTGCAGTGCATTTAATGTGGTGGTTGAAGTCTGTCTTCTAGATATTTCTCCGTTCCTGCTATCCTTTTGTGCGCCTGAGGTTCATCTCTATCATTACACTTGTCAGGAGAATCATTTGAACTTCCCAGACGTCTGTTTGACCAAGCTTCTTCGGATCCGAGGATAATGGACTCTTCGGACAATTGAATATCTCTTCGGACTATGCCCCGTGCTCCTCTCCAGACATGTTTCTTTTACATGGGCTTCTTCTTGAGTACTTACATCTCTTCGGACAAACAGTAGTTCTTAATTAGGGTCTTGGACCTAATATGTTAGGTTGGGCTTCACCCCCCACAACTATATTTAAAAAAAAAAAATTAATGAGGATATCAAACCAAATATAATGTAAAGAAACTAATAATGCATATTTAATGCCATAGAATCATCATCAAATTTTGAAAAAGGATAGGTTGCGGAGAAACAAAAAGAGAGAGAGAGAGAGAGAGAGCAATACAATGTAATAAAGAGTAGATAAAGAAAGAAAAAAATCAAACGTCATTAGAAACCGTTAATTGGAAAACAAAGAGGCTGTAAGGAGAAGTAAAAAACAAAATAGAGATGACCATACGGAAAATATTAAAAACTTTACAGTGCAGTAAAATAAACCATTAAATTCACTTTAAAAATTAAATCAATAATCAACAATTAAATACAATTATAGTACTAAATTTAAATTTAAAAATAATCAAACTTTAACCATGGAAAACATATTTCCAATCATAAATAAAAAAGTGATGTTCTCCAGTAATAATAGAAATTGCATAAGAAATAAATTATATATATATATATATATATATATATATAATTTTCATACACTATAACTTTTTGAAAATCTAATGAACGATGCTATCTCTCATTTAACGTCTCTGTTATGCAAATTATCAATAAATATATAATAATAGTAAGAAGTATTACAAATGAGATTATTAAAAACATGATAAAATTAATTAGCGACTATCATTATGAAGTAGTAGTCTATAGTTTTATGCATCTAAAGAAGTGAGATATATAAAGTTTACTTAAAGGTATGCAATAAAAATTTACATTAAATATAAATAAATATATATAAAGGTTTTTTTTTTTTTAAAGTTATATTTAAGGTTTTTATTAACTTAAAAGATAATGAAAACCAATTGTTAATAACTAAAACAATAATATTAATAAAAATATATTTAATGAGAATGCCAAAAAAAAATTTATCACGCGCAACGCGCAAGATTGCGACTAGTTTTTTTAAAAAGTTGATACATTCCTATAGGCGATCCAAGTGTAATTGCGCAAACTATATGGCTCTTTGTAATAAAATCCAAGGCTATTTGGTGGATTCTTGCAACTAGTATGTAAGAAAGAAGTTAGGGCTGTAGAAGAGTTGGTTGCTAAACTCTACTTCTCCCTGTGCAGAATCAGGCCTTCAATGCTTATGGAGAATATCTACAAAGTTATATTCTATGATGTCCAAAGAATTTTTTTTTTTCAAATATTTTTTCAATTAATAAATAAAAGGTTTAATTATCTAGGGCATTGATACGTTGATACAGTAATTAGTTTAGTGCTGCACTTTTGTTTTCTCAAGTTTCACAAATGATAGTTAAGTCACAATACCTTTTTTCCAAATGAGTTTTCTCTCATTGGTGCTTTCATTTAACTTCATGAAATTTAAAAATGGATGGTTCATTTATTTAGATAATAAATGCAATAGAGGAACAATAGTGAAAAGGAACTGTAATGGAATTTGGACAATTACTTGGGACAAAATTGCTTTTTGCCCCTTTCAAAAAAAAAATCCAGCATTTTGCCCTCTGTTTCAAACTAATTAGGGAAATGCCTCTCTTTTGAAAATCGAGTTTCTGAAAATCGATTTAAGCCCTATAGCGGCGTTTTTAAGAACCCTATAGTGACGTTTTAAGGACCTATAGTGACGTTTTGTAACTTGATTTTCATAAAGTCGAGTTATAGGTAAAAAAAAGAAAAAAAATTGCATGTAACTCGACTTTATGAAAATCAAGTTACAAAACGTCACTATAGGTCCTTAAAACGTCACTATAGGGTCCTTAAAAATGCCGCTATAGGGCCTAAATCGATTTTCAGAAACTCGATTTTCAAAAAAGGGACATTTCCCTAATTAGTTTGAGAAAGAGGACAAAATGCTGGATTTTTTTTTTGAAAGGGGCAAAAAGCAATTTTCTCCCAATTACTTGGGATTGGCCATATGAAAGATTTACACATTTTTGGACCTAACTGCACAATTTTTCTGACATGATATTGGATATGAAAATAGTACTTATGTTTGGCTGGTTAATTGGCATATTTAGGGTTTGCTTAAATATGGAACTTGAATCATTTATAACTCAGTCCGTGCTGTGAATGCAAAGGTCTCAATAGCATTCAATGCAGGAAATTGAAGTTGGCAACCAGTAAGATATGCAATTAAGTTTCATGTTCACTACAGGTAAGTTGAGGTGAACATTGATATGCAGAGGACAACGCCAAAAATCTGGGAATTTCGAATTTAGGGCCACATGGAATGCTAATAAAATTCTAAGGCCCCATGATCTTTAATTTCTTGAATGACACTTTTTTGGAAAAACTAAACGGAGAAAAATGCTATTAAGTGTAATCAACGTTTAGTGTGGAAAGTTAGGTATTGTAATAAGAAACAAAATTTTAAATTGAAGAGTTCTGTCTAGCATAAAGAAGACTCCAAAAACTTTGGAAAAGAAAAACGAAATCTCAAAAACTCTCTTTAAGACTTTAGAAGTTCAAAGTCTTTGGATTATAAATTTGTAATTTTCAAAACAAAAAAAGTATATAAATTGAATTATCATTATTTGAACAACCACAAGTTTAGAATTTTTGTTTTGTATTTTAATTTTGATCACAACGGTGGCACCGTCTCAACTCCATTATGGTTAGGAGGCATTTAATCTAATTTGGGTTTTTTGAATAAGAGACTCAAAAGTTTTGGTTATTTTTCTTTAAATTTTATGAGTCTTTTATTTTAACTAAATATTATTAATATTTGAGTTTATAGGAGTTATGTCCACTGTGTCGAATTATCTATATATATATATATATATATATATATATATATCCAAAGTTTAGAGAAAATTCAATTAAATTTTAATTAAATACTCAATTTTGTGTCACGTATCTCACTTAATTTTTAATTTGGTATCCAATTTCTCGTTCTATTCAGCCATTAGCAATTTTACTTGGGAAGCAAAATTTACCGCAAAAGTGCTCTGAGTATAAATAAAGTTTTACTAATCATAGTGTCTTCCTTTATTCTTTACTTCAACATGCTACTATGTATACCAAAGAAGAAAAAAATAGTCTTTTAAGCATGAATATAGACTTAGCAGTACTTGGAGACAGTGTGCTATATGCCAAGGAGGTGCTGAATCCATACTCCACGCCTTAAGGGACTGCCCTCGGGTTCAGAGTACTTGGAGACAACTAGGAGTGCAGGACAGTAATCATGGCTTTTGGCGGTCAGAGTTAATGGACTGGATGAATTTAAATGGGAAGTTGAATAGGAGTATCACTGATGGGCATCCTTCTTGGAAGCTGGTTTTTTCTTTTGCTGTTTGGCATATATGGAAGAGCAAGAACAATTTTATTTTCAATGGGAAACCGGCAAATCCAAGGTTGGCTACTGAGATAACTAACCAAGCAATGGAATTCATATATTGCTATTCGTCTTCTAAAGCTTCTAATGCCAGAACAAGTAAGCTGGTTTGATGGGAGAAACCACCAAGCGGCTGGACTAAATTGAACACAGATGGGGCTGCTTTAGGCAATCCGAGTGTAGCAGGCTGTGGTGGTATTGTGCGGGATGAAGGAGGCAATTGGGTGGCTGGTTTTGCAAGGAGGATTGGGATAGCTAGCAGCTTTGAGGCGGAGTTATGGGGACTGCGGGATGGGCTCACTCTGTGCTGCAATTTAAATGTCTCTTCACTAATAGTTGAATTAGATGCTAAAGTGGTTGTTGATATTCTTCACAATGTTAACTATGAGAACAATGTCCTTTCTCCCATTTTAGATGACTGTCGACAACTCATGTCCAGGTTTGATCAAGTCCAAGTTAATCATGTCTATCGCCAAGCTAACAGCTGTGCAGATGGCCTTGCTAAGAAGGGTGCAGAGCAGGAAAGTAGCCTTTTATTTTTTCCTTGTCCGCCTGAGGACATTAGAAGTAGGATAGATTTTGATGTTTCTGGTTTGTATTCGGTCAAACCTGGTGCTGATCTGATCTCTGTTGGCTAGTTTGTGTTTTAATATATTCTTTGTTTAACCAAAAAAAAAAAAAGAATATAGACTTAGCATGAAAAATATCTTGCTTTTCTGGCAATTCTCATGGACAGCACAACGACACTCGTTAGCAAGCAAAGACTTCAGTGAAGTCTTCATAGGTTTCATCTGGGATTCCAAGTTTTTCCACCACCACTTTTTGATGAGCTGACATCCACATCAGCAATTCCGTTAGTCATTATGAAATATAATATCCAACACGTGCCCATAAATTCCTTTTTTGGGCTTTCCAAGTTGGGCTTCTTAAAAAGCATGAGTCTCTTTGGGCTTCAAGGGTTTTCTCCAAAGCCCAATATTGGCCCATTTCCTGAATCCTCCTCAAACTCAAAGCCTAACTGTAACCAAACTCTTAACCATGGCGAAAATGAACAAACCCAACAGGCCCAACACCAATGGAGCTGAAGGACCAGTAGAAGAAGACTACATGGGGGACCTCTCTCGTTTTATTCCACTGAGACACTCTCTCCCTTCAAAACCTTATTCCAAAAAGGTCAGTCTATGCCTTGTTTAATAAAGTATTATTGGGTTTTCAATATTTTAAGCTAATTATTTGTACGAAGCTATGTTTACATTAGATTAGTACTTGGGGTTATCATCAGCACAGCAAGTCAGCAAGCATGCATATAGGTTTCATCTAGTCTTGGGCTTCAATACATGACTATTATCCCTTGTGATGATAAAGTGGAAATAGGAAGAAAAAAAGAAAGGGCCATCGTGTCACTACCACAAAAAATGAATATGCATTTGGGCTACTTGCACTTAATTCTTTCACAAGAGAAATGCTCTCATTTTATTGGTTTTTCTCCCTTGTTCTTTAATTGTCAAGCCTAAATTGCGTAAGATTCTTAATATTTAGTGTAGATGTCGTGTGATAATGTTTATTAATATTTCGACAATTTCTATATAATTAATCTTTGTGCCGGGTAACTTATATTATTATTATTTGTATTCACTCCATTGGCATATATGAATATGGTGTTTATTCTTATAAACATCAAGGGCAATTCACTTCATAAATCCCTGTAGATTAATAGCGTAAAATCAAATTTTAGTTCAAAGGTAATCCGTGACGAGCCTAGTGTTCATTCAGCTATCCTGTTAGCTCTCTTTAGAATCTTCTAGTGATCTCTTTATAAAGTTTCAACGAAAGACAAGAAGATTTTGCATAACTCCGAGCGAACTAATTGTGTTCTTTGTAACAAATTCCAAGGCTATTTAGTGGATTCTTTGCCAACAGTGACTAAGAAGGAAGCCTAAATTGCGAAAGTGTGGGTATTTACAGTCTACTTCTCCTCTGATGCCAAATCTAGCCTTTGATGTTTAAGGAGAATTTTCTCATGTTTATTTTCTATAATCTCATAAAGAAAAAATTACCTTGGATCTTGATTTTAAAGCTTTTCTTTTTTCTTTTTCTTTTTTGAAATGTTAATTAAATATACACAATATTTTGATACAGTAGTAAGTTTATTGCTAAGTTTTTGTTTCTCAAGTCTTCCAAATGCTAGGTAATTTACTATACCTTTCATTTAATATCATGATTGTGCTTGGAGGGGAGCATTAGTGAAAATGTACTTTAAGGGGATCTGGACGGGACTGACCATATGGAAGTTTTACGTTTTTTTAGGGCCTAATTTAGGTGGACAATTTCTCAGATATCATTATGAAGATGGGAATGGTACTTATCTTTGGCAGGATAGTTGGCATCTTGGTCCTCTGTTGCTTAAATATGGACCCTGGATCAGCAATGACAGTCATTACTGTGAATGCAAAGGTCTCATCTTCACACAACGGAGGAAACTAAAATTGGCAGCCAGCAGGGTTTGCGGCTTTGGTTCATATTCAGGGCAACTGTTTTGAGGTAAACATCGATCACAATGTAGCAGAAAATGTTAATTTAGAACTACAAACTCGGGAGGATTTGAATGTGGGAGACAACATGGAATGCTATTAGACTTACTCCACCAACAGTTTAGCAGTTCAAGCTTACTAGGTATTCTAACTAATATAGGCTTTGTTCCATTCCTAGAAGACCTGATACTTGGGGTGCATAGTTAGCTTGGGCAATAGGGGTTCTAATAGGCAGAAAAGCTTTGTTGTTATCATTTTTGAAGTTTCTTGGATCGCTCTTATATATCACACTTGGATGGAGAGAACTTGCAATGGCATGAGAACAACTTGAAGATGGAAAAACTACGTTCAAGATTATTGTCGTAAAGGTTAGATGGACTGGCATCAAGCAGGCATATTGTGAATTCTGCTAGAAACAAAGGTTGTGTTCTTTTTGAAATATCCCTATGACTGTATTTGATTCTAATTCTTAACCTTTGTATTTTTCTATCTACTATTTGCTTTTGATGATATGTTGACCTGTAATCTATAGTGTTTTATACTATATTGTTGATAGGGCTCTTTGTATTGTTTTAGTCCTTTTTTGTTAGTCTGCTAGTCTTGTTTGCTATGTATTTGTTTCTGATGAATAATCTCATTCATCTTTAAAAAAAAAAAAAGGTTATTTAGGAAACAAAAGGTTATACTTAGCTAATCAATGTTGCTTTATTTTTTTATGATGAATATGTTCTCATTCGGCTAAAAAGATGATATTTAGGGATTCAAAGATAGTGCTTAATTAATCAAAACAGTGATGGTGAGCCCGTCACCTGGTTAGGCAATGTTGCTTCCTTCATTATTTTTGCAAAAGCGACTACACCTTGGTCTAAATGAAATTCGATATCATGTTTTCATGTTCCTAGACATTTATTTGCTACTGGTATGCAGTTTCTTAATTCAGGATTCAGAACAAGCATCTCAAATCTATAAGAAGGGGGACATGACCAAGAAGCACTCAGCTGAAAGCTAGTAAGATTTGTTTGGGCTGAAGGCCTATGTAATATGAAAGCTTGTCTTTCAACCTATTTTGGATCAATGAAAAAGAACATGAAACTTGCAACTTGGAAGTCGAGCTCAATAGTGTACTATGGAATACTTTATCCTTGAAAGAAACTTTGTATTTAGTGAACTTTGAAGATCCTGTTTACAAGTCTTTAGAGAATCATGACCCTAGCATACATGAAAATTCTGGTGTTTATCTGCTGGTGGTATGTAGTTCCCTCTAAGGTGATATTTAAATGATCACCATGGTTAATTACTGGAGAAATGAACAAAGGCATAAACATTATTTGTGACCTAAGCATCAATGACTAGTCTTGGTGAAAAGCCTATTTAACTACATGCTTGTTTTGTGGCCTGCTATGAACGTTTTAAGTTTCCTTTAACCGAAATTCTTCCTTAATTATTTCTTCATCATGTCTATATCTTTCATAATTTCTTGTGTTTCTCTTGTTTTTGTTTTCTTTTTAATACCCTAGTATTCTAGCTTATGCAAAGGAGCTCCAATGTAACTTGCAATGAGAAAGAGAAACAACCCCTTTATAAAGGTCTTAAAAATCCTTCAAATGGGTTGTCGACTTTGCCTGTTCAAGAAAATTTCTGGAGTCTAATGTAACAATATAAGTGGAAAGTTGGGTCCAGCTCCACCAAGGAATTCAAATTCTGCTGATATAGATTACCATTGGGTGGCAAGATTAATCCTTCATTACTCTAGCTAGAACTACTAAAATACTTAAGTTTAATAATTCTACTGGTAAGGATATTCCAAGCTATTTTGGTTACTTGGAAGAGACTCACACACCTCAGTCTCTCCTTTGAAGGAATTGGAGTATTCATTCATCAGCAGCTTAGAAATATATCAGAGATTTATTTTCTTAATTTGCAGGGAAATGATCTTTGTATGAATGCTCTATGGTGGGTTTCTCATCTTTCTTCCGTGCAATATTTTTACACAAGTGATGTCAACCTTCAAAGGGAGCAAAAATATGCTTCAGGTAATGAATTAGCTCCCTTCTCTCTCAGCATGATGGTTGCCTCCATGCCAACTTAATGACACGCATTGGTCCTTGAAAATGTCAATTTTACCTCCCACTTAATCTTTCTATGAATCATTTAATGGCACAATAGCAATTAGTAATATACTTTCGTACCTTTCCTTAGGCTCCAGGAATCTACAAGGCCAAGTACCGATTACCAAACTAAATCTTTGCAATCTTAACATGTTTTTGTCCAGCAGTCAGCTTACAGGGAAAATCCTATATTTCTTAGACCAATTTAGGCATCTTGCATATCTTTCTTTGTATATATGGCAACTTCTTTGAACGTCCCATCTCAAAATCTCTTGGAAAATTGTTACCTTGTGGACATTACATCTTAAATTGAATCAATTGAATGGCAGCACCACACTAGAAAGCTGGGTTTTGATCTCATACTTGGAAGGAGTTAAAATATTGCACAAAATTTCTTGGGAGGACAATGTGTCTGAAATGCATTTTGCTGAAGTCTCAAAATGAAAAGAATTTAGATTTGTCTTCAAACTCTATTGTCATGAATGTCTGCTCCAATGGGGCTACTTTTGAACTTAATTTTATCAAAGTGAGTTCTTGTTAGATCAGTCCACAATTTCATACTTGGTTACAAACACAAAATTCTTAAACAGTAAGACCTCTCACAAATAAGAATTTCAGACGGTTCTGGAAATTGGCTATGGACATTAAGGTAATTAACAAATGTGATTCCAATGTATCCAAGGTATGGCTAAATTATGAAATTGTTGATTAAGCTTTAATTGTTTCCTGGGTCACCTACCATAATGGTTATATCCTCATTTTGTGCCAAAACATGAATAGAGAGTGCCTTGATAGTTCTTCACATAAAAGATAAACCTCAATCAGGAGAATTTAATCATTACTAGGCATATTGACAATCTTTGACCCATATAAAACTGGGAACAAAAACCCTGAAATTCCCACCTCATTGGCTTCCTAATATAAGCTTGAACCGTTGTGCCGGAACAACAATAGCTTCTTCAGAATTCTACCTTTTACATTGCAAAATGTTACACATTGTGGATTCATTGCTCCAGACTGGAATAGATTCACAAGGATTAGAGACTTGTACCACGCTAGATGGGTAAAATGACAGCAGTAGACCTCTAGTGGCTCTCAGCATAAAATTCAACAAATTTGTTGAAGAATCTCTTCCAAAGCTATGGAAACTTGCTTCTCCTTTGGTATTTGGATTTTTGCCAATAGTAGCTGCAGTACATTTGCGAATGTGTTCAAATGAACTTGAACCTTACTGTTACTTATTTTTCTCTAGTACTTTCCATTAGTCTTCTATTATTCCATATTTGTAAGTATCATAAACCTTTCAAGTAACTTGTATGTATCAGTTCAGTTTCTACTGAGGTCTTACTGGGTTGCATTTCTTCAACTTCTCTCAAATTCATTTGATGGGAAAGATACTAAAAAAGAAGGGAACGTGATATTGTTGGAATTCCCTGATCTCTCAATAAAAAAATCTTTTCAGTGAAATTGCTCAAGCCCGCATGGCTAGTTTGTCTTTCGCAATGGAGGTATTTCGCCAGACCAACTCTTCTGGGACCCAATACGAAAGGCATACTGTGCTAAAGTTCATTTTAACAGACTTTTTTATTTCTTTGACTTGGGAACTCACACATGTAGACTTTCTGTAACCCCACCGAAACTTCACCAGTTCACCTCATCTGCATGGAAAACCCAATGCATACGGTATTCCCATTAAAAATGAATGTTGATTTCTTCATACAAACATTGATTCTAGAGCCACACCGACATTAGCATGGAAGGGAGAAACTGGTAATAAGAAACAATTTTTTTTTTTTTAATCGGAAGGTTCTGCTCAGCTAATATAAGGGAGACTAAAGACTTTGTTGGACAAAAAAAACCGAAACTTCACTCCATCTGCAAAGAAAACCCAATGCATACGGTATTCCCATTAAAAATGAATGTTGATTTCTTCATACAAACATTGACTCTAGAGCCACACCGACATTAGCATGGAAGGGAGAAACTGGTAATAAGAAACAAATTTTTTTTTTTAAATCGGAAGGTTCTGCTCAGCTTATATAAGGGAGACTAAAGACTTTGTTGGACAAAAAAAAAACCGAAACTTCACTCCATCTGCAAAGAAAACCCAATGCATACGGTATTCCCATTAAAAATGAATGTTGATTTCTTCACACAAACATTGATTCTAGAGCCACACCGACATTAGCGTGGAAGGGAGAAACTGGTAATAAGAAACAATTTTTTCTTTTAAAATCGGAAGGTTCTGCCCAGCTTATATAAGGGAGACTAAAGTCTTTGGACCAAAAAAAAAAAATCAAAGTCTCCGAAACTTTCTTTTTAAACTTTAGAGGTTGAAAGTCTTTAGATTATAAATTTGTAATTTTATTATAAATAAAGTAATAATTTGAATTAGCATTATTTGAACAATCATGAATTCAAAATTATCATTTGGTAAAATTGCAATTTGATTTTGATCACAATGGGGCACAGTAGCAACTCCATTATGGTTAAGAGGCATTTGATCTAATTTGGGTTTTTGAATAAGAGACTCAAAATTTTGCTTATTTTTCTTTAAATTTTATGAGTCTTTTATTTTAATTAAATATTATTAATATTTGAGTTTATAGGAGTTATATCCACGTGTCGAATAATATATATATATATATATATAGCCAAAATTTAGAGAAAATTCAATTAAATTTTAATTGGATACTCAATTTTGCACCACGTCTCTCACTTAATTTTTAATTTTGTGTCAAGTTAATTATTGAGTATAAAAATTGAAGAGTCCAAATCCAATTGGATTTCAATTGGAGTTTAATTTTCCGTCATGTGTCCATCTAAATTTTTAATTTTTGTGGCAATTAAATTATTAGGTACAAAAACCAAAGAGTTTAAAACCAATGAGAAACCATTATATATTTTAGAAATATATGGTTTTAAAAAAGTTTAAGCGAATACCATTTATAAATTTATAATTTGAACATCTTCTAAAATATATATATATATATATATATATATAATTTAAACCGTATAGTTGTGATTGTTTTTAATTGTACTTGTGCATATGCACAAGGTTACATACTAGTTTAGGTAATTGAGAAGTATGAGAGAATTTGGTATGTTGAATTCCACAGAAATTTGGCATTGGTGGTGCCAAACTAGGGGCAAGAGAGAAGAAAGACTCTGAAGGACTCCCTTTAAAAATTGTGCAAACCAAAGGACTCCCTCTAAAAATTATATATATACAAGTTCTAAATCATCAATTAATCCGTTCAAAATAAATAAATAAATAAATAAATAAGCTATCAATTAAAGAATGCTCAAAACATCAAAATTTTTGTTCAATTATTTTAGAGGACATTTCCCAGAAAGCATGGAGATGGCAATATAGAAAACAAGTCATCAAACAACTGTAAGGTTCCAAATAATGGCATTTGGAACAATTTTGATTAATCATAACAATAATTATAAATTATATATATATATATATATATATGAGTCCTAACTCCTAAACCATCCATTAAACTATTTAAAATAAATAAATAAATCATCAATTAAAGAATACTCAAAGCCTTAAGCTCTTTGTCCTTTAAGGACATTTCCTAGAAAGCATTGAGATGGAAATATAGAAAACACGTCATCAACCAATGATATGCCTCATATTTTTTTCCTTTTTTTTTTCTTTGAGAGTTTCAACTTATGGTGTCCACTCCTAATAATAGCTCTATATCATTAGACCAAGACACCAATCGATTTTTTGTGTACCAAGACACCAATCGGTTTTTGGTGTAGGCGGAGATTGAACCCCAAATCTCTTATTCAACCATCAGAGACTTTACTAATTGAGATAACTGGAACCCACTCATATGTTTTTTCCTAGTTGTGCAAATTTAATGAGCACTTCAATAACAAACATAAATTAGAAGATTTCTACAAAAATCCATAAATAAGGTGCTAATTTTTTACATGGAAAACTCATTAACAAGAAGAGAAAAACTACATAACAATTTAGTAAAAGAACTTCTAATATAAAATAATGAGTTTATAATATATATGTGTGTGTGGGGGGGGGGGGGGTGGGGAAGGAAAGCTTTGTTTTACTATTTAAAGAGTTTTGTGTTACTCAAGCATAATACAATTAAAAATTTAAAATAAGTCTAGAGTCACACACTAAAAAAAATTATAACTATTGAGGAAACAAATTGTTATTAATAATTTAATAAATAAAAATATGATATTAGTAGTAAGCTTAGATAAAAATTGATTAAAAAAAATAATAATAATTAACAATTCAACTATTGTAAAAATTGTTATGTTCATAATATAACTCATGCAATTATTAGGTCTAATAAAGAAAGACTTGTTTTTTTATGGCAGAAGACTTTTAAAGTACAAGCTTTTTTTTTTTTTGTTATTAATAAACTTTTTTTTTTTTGTTTTTTTGCCCAAAAAAAAGTATTAAACATTTTTTTCAACTATAAGAAAATAAACACAACTTTTTATAGTGGAAGACCTGGGAGACTAGCTTTTTTTTTTTTTCCCCCCCCCCAGAACAAATACCACTTCATTGACTTGTTGGCCATCTACTAAGCCTTGACTCAATTCTCTCCAAGGTAGGTGTGTGGGAACTGAGAGGGACATACAGCACGCAAAAGATCAGTCTTACTCTTTGGTTGATGTGTTGCGGAGAAAATGCTTATTGCATGGTTTTTATTTTTATTTATTTTTTTTTTTTTTATGGGTGCTTATTGCATGTTATTAAGTATACTCTACGATCATGGAACAGAAATTTATTGCAATATTTGAATGTTTTTCATTTGACAAATTTTATATGCTAAGAGACAAGCTTTTACTTGCTAAGAATACAAAAAACAAACAAAATGGACCAATTGATATATACATTTGAGAAGAAATTATACATTAATTGGTAATAGTATTCCTTTAGAATTTCAAAATTAGTTCAATCCAACCTAATTTTTTAATTCCAGTAAGGATTATTTGCATACAAATAAAATATCATTAGAACTGTTATTATCTTTTTTTTTTCCTTTTCAAAAATCTAATTAAACTTCACTCTATTATTATTAATAAGAAACTTAAAATGCTTTGTTTTTTTATAGGAATTGTATATTAATATAGGTTTCTCAATGTATTTTCTAGTATAAATCAATTAAAATTCTTCTTAAAAAAATCAATTAAAATCCATTGCTCCCAACAACAAAAAATTTTCCTTTAAAGTTATTATATAAAAGCCCAGAAAATGAAGATAATGTGTTGTAGAATCTTAAGGGTAAAACAAAAAGCATTCAGATTAAAAACTGATCAAGCACAAGACTCTCATTAGTCTCCTATAAATTATCATCCAATTAGTATCATTTTCATTAGTAAAATCCTTACTGCTATTTACATAATATTAAAACAGTTTTTCTAAATTGGAAAGTTGTGCCTAATGTATACAAAGAACGACTCAACGAACTTTCCGTAACTCTCTTTGAAGACTTTAGAAGTTCAAAGTCTTTTAGATTATGAATTTGTAATTTTTTTTAAAAAGTATTAAATTGAATATCATTATTTTAAGCAAGAGCCTCTTATTGGCACCTCATTTTTTATTGAAGAAAAAATGGAGGGTCCTACTTACAAGACTTCAGTCAATGCTTAAAGCATAGACTGGTTGCAGATAGAGAGCGTAGAATTTTTAACTGTAAAACAAAACAAAATCAAACGGAGGTGCTCCTATAAATTACCTATAAATTACCATCCCATTAGTATCGTTTACACCACACACAATTAACCCTTACTTCTCATAATCGTTTTCACAATGGAGGGTTCCTTAGGATTCCTTTTCCTGGCTTTTCTAATTATTCCTCTTCCTAATTTCTTCATTTTCTGCACCGGACACTCTCCCTCTCACTCTCAGCTTCGTTGCATCGATACCGAGCGACACGCCCTTCTCACCTTCAAGCAAGACCTTATTGATCCATTAAATCGACTCTCCTCTTGGACTGTTGATGGGGATTGCTGTCACTGGCTTGGTGTTGTCTGCCACAACCTCACTGCTCACGTCCACCAACTCCATCTCGGAACTTTTTATCCTGAAGGTGGTTTTTCCAGTGAAGAACAATATGAAGCCTATGAGCGGACAATGTTTGGTGGTAAGCTAAATCCTTCTCTGCTTGATTTGAAGCATTTGAATTACTTTGACCTCAGCTTCAATAATTTCTCTGCTTCTCCTATTCCCTCATTTCTCGGTTCAATGAAGAGTTTAACATCTCTTAATCTCTCTAATGCGAGATTTGTGGGACTCATACCTCATCAACTTGGAAATCTCTCCAATTTGCTCTATCTCAATCTCCGTGGTTATGGTTTATATGTGAATAACCTTCAATGGCTTTCTGGTCTTCCTTTGCTACAACATCTCGATATGAGTTCTGTTAATCTTAGCAAAGCCTCTGATTGGCTACAACTCACAAACACACTCCCTTCTTTGTTAGAGCTGCGGTTGTCAGGTTGCCAACTTTCTTTCATTCCTCTTGTTGTTGATGTCCACAACATGACTTCTCTAAGGCACCTCGATCTATCTGGAAACAATTTCAACTCTTCAATTCCCAATTGGTTGTATAGTTTTAGTCGTCTTGAGTTTCTCATCCTTGACTCCAGTAATTTGCAGGGTACAATCTCCAGTGCCATTGGAAACCTAACATCTGCCATTAGTATTGACTTGTCATTCAATGAACTTGGAGGAAAGTTGCCAAGATCATTGGGTAATCTCTGTAACTTAAGGGAAATCATTTTGTCAGACAACAAATGGAGTCAAGAGATATCTGAAATCTTAGAAAGTTTATCAGGGTGTCTTTCAGATAGACTAGAGATCTTAGACTTAAGTCATTCTCAACTTCATGGTCATTTGACGGATGAACTTGGGGTATTTAAAAATCTAGTCCATCTTGATCTTTGGAATAATTCAATCTCAGGTCCACTTCCGGTGTCTTTAGGAAATCTTTCATCTCTGACATACCTGGATTTTTCAAACAATCTATTCAACGGAACCCTCCCTCAAAATTTTGGACAGCTTTCCAAACTAGAGACTTTATATATTGAATCAATTATGTTGGAAGGTGTTGTGTCCGAAGTTCATTTTTCTAATTTAACTAGTTTGATCCTACTTTATGCATCTAGAAACAAACTAACTTTAGAAGTAAGTCACAATTGGGATCCTCCTTTTCAACTTGAGTCTTTAAGCTTTCGATCATGGAATTTAGGGCCAAATTTTCCCGCATGGCTTTGTTCACAAAGACATCTTCGGAATTTGGACATATCCAATACAAGGATTTCTGGTGTTGTTCCTCCTTCATTTTGGAATTTGTCTTCTCAGTTTGTGTTTCTAAATCTGTCCCAGAATCTACTCTATGGAGAGATAGTAAACAGTCTCATGACTTTGTCTTCTAATTCCGTGATTGATCTGAGTTCGAACCATTTCAATGGTTCGTTACCTTATGTATCCTCTAACGTGACTGTGCTAGATCTTTCTAACAATTCATTTTCTGGATCTATTTCTCACTTTTTGTGTTACAAGATGAATGAGCCCAAACAAATGCAACTTCTCAATCTTGGAAAAAATCATTTATCTGGAAAAATACCTAATTGTTGGATGAAGTGGAACAACTTGAAGCTCCTAAATTTAGGAATCAACAATTTCACTGGCAACATTCCATCATCCATTGGATCTTTGACTCTTCTTAAGTCTTTGCACCTACACAAAAACAAATTGTCTGGGAAATTACCATCATCTTTCCAAAATTGTGACAATTTGATGACCATTGATTTTGCTGAAAATGAGTTTGTTGGAAGCATACCTTCATGGATAGGCCATAAATGTTCAAACTTGATGATTCTTAGCCTTCGCTCAAATAATTTTCTTGGTCACATACCGGAAGAACTTTGTGCTTTAACTTCACTCCAAATCTTGGACCTTTCATGTAATGAGCTATCTGGAGGCATACCGAGATGTGTTAAAAATTTTAGTGCCATGGCCACAAAAGATACTTCAAATTACATCATGGATTTTTATTTCTCAATGTCTTCTTATGGTGAATCATTCCCTCTTGAAAGTGCATTGCTTGTGATAAAAGGGCAGATTCTTGAGTATAGTACCATTCTCCGATTGGTAAAAAGTGTAGACCTTTCTATGAACAGTTTATCAGGAGAGATACCCATAGAAGTGACCACTCTCCAAGGATTACAATCATTAAATTTGTCATATAATCTCTTGATTGGAAGTATTCCAGAGAATATAGGTACTATGGGATCATTGGAATCTATTGATTTCTCTGTGAACCAACTTTCAAGTCAAATTCCCTCAAGCATGTCAAGTTTGACATTTTTAAATCATTTGAACTTGTCAAACAACAATTTGACTGGGAGAATCCCATTAGGCACTCAACTACAGAGCTTCAATGCATCCAATTATATTGGGAACAAACTTTGTGGACCACCACTTCCTAATAATTGTACTACAAGTGGTGCAAAACCCAATATTGACAACATAGGGTGTCAAGATACCAGTAGACATGTTGTGGATTGGTTCTATGTGAGCATGGCACTTGGTTTTGTGGTTGGGTTTTGGAGTGTATGTGGTCCTTTACTTTCGAATAAGAAATGGAGAATTATGTACTTTCAATTCCTAGATCACACGGGGTATAAGCTTAAGGGTGTTGTTTCATTGTAAGTAACTGTTGTAAAATTCGTAATATTTAGTGCAAATGTCATGTGGTCCTGTTGTCATGTTAATCAATATTTTGATGATTTCTATATCATATTTGTGCTGGTTAATCTTGTATTATTAGTTAATTAACTCCAATGGCGTATATGAATATGGTGTTTCTTCCTATGCAGATCCAAGGCAATCCAATTTGTAACTTTATTCAGTCCTTGTAGATTAATATTTTACTATTGAACAAGAAATGGAGAATTATGTACTTTCAATTCCTATATCACATGGGGAATAAGCTTAAGGGTGCAGTTTCGTTGCAAGTAAATGTTGTAAAATTCGTAGTATTTAGTGCAAATGTCACGTGGTCATGTTGTCATGTTAATCAATATTTTGATGATTTTTATATCATATTTGTGCTGGTTAATCTTATATTTTTAGTTGATGAACTCGAATGGCATATATGAATATGGTGTTTCTTCCTAAAAAGATCCAAGGCAATCCAATTTGTAACTTTATCCAGTCCCTGTAGATTAATATTGTAAAATCAAATTTTAGCTTATACAAGGAATTAATTCGTTAAAAGTAGTAATGTAGTATAGACGAGCTAAGTGTTCATCTGGCTATCCTGGTAGCTTTCTTTAGAATCTCCTATCAATCAATTTACGAAGTCTCATTGTCTCAACAGTATTGTGCATAACTGGACAAACTAGACATGTTGTTTATAACAAAATTCTAGGCTATTAGTTGGATCCCGTCCAACCAGTTTCTAAGAAGGAACTCTAGGCTACAAAATAGTGGCTCTCTATAGTCTACTAGTGTTTATTATACTTAGACTTGTTGAGAAGATGTCATTGGTGTAATTGCATCCAACTTTGTCATTATTCATCAAAATTTTGAAAAGTGAAAGTTTAATGTTGGTTCTTAAAGTGTTGAGATTAGGTGTCTGGTGTATGTACATTGGTGTCCACAAGTAGATGACCAAATAAGTATTGTCAGTGCCAAAAATTTTCGTAGGGGGATGATTTCAGACAATGAGTTTTGAAACTTAAACAGGCCTGATATAACTTATAAGAAGCCAATAAGCAACTACTTAAAAGCTTAAAGGCTTTCAGATGTCAAACTATCTGATCATTTCATTTTTTTGCAATGTTTAATTTCTTAAAAATGAAACCCATGCTTGTTTTGTTGCTATCTTTCTATTCATACCTCAAGTACACAAAATTCATGGGACATATGAAGGATACATTACCAAAATTAAAATTTCAAACACAGTTTTGAATTGACTTTGATTTTCATATTTCCCTTTCCCTTTTTTTGATTACTTATTTTTATTTGATTACTCAGGCACAAGGAATGGGGAAGGCAGCAAGTGAATTCATTCAAGAAGACTTGAAGATGGAATATGTATATGATTACATGTTTCATCTTTTAAATGAGTATGCTAAGCTCTTAACATTCAGCCCATTAGACCCAGAAAAGCTGTTGAACTCTGTGCAGAGACAATGGCTTGTCCAGCAGGAGTGCAGAAGAAATTTTTTATGGAATCCATGGAAAATGGTCCCACGTACACTAGCCCATGCACCATGCCTCATCCATATGATCCTCCATCTCTTCATGCATTTCTGCAGAGAAAGGAAATTTCAATAAAACAAGTGGAATTGTGGGAGAAGAATTTTTGGGAAAATCAAAATAAGCAGATATAGAAGGTTTCTTTTTCTATTCTTATTTATACACATTAATGTATATTTTATTTAGGAGTAAGTCACAGATCAATTATTTACTCATATATGTCCCATTTTGGATGGTGTTTCCAGAAAAAAAATGTATCACTATTTGATTACTGAGGAAAGTCATAATTTACCTCCTCTTGTGATCTTGATAACAGTCTTATTGTGTTGTTTGGTTCAAAGTGTATTATGAATATAAGATTTCAAGATTAGGAAGAAATTGACCTAGCAATGGTAAGCTGCAAATAGGTTATCATTTGTAGCTTCAATTGGGTACGTGCTTGGTTGTAGGCTTATGTATTTATTGGGTATTTCCATTTACTAGTGTAAGTTTTTGAGTTGCATGCTTTGTTAAGGGAAACACTCGCACGTAAAATTCAATCAGTTCAATTATTTAACTAGATGCAGAATTCTGTTATTTAGTATTTCCACATGCTAAATTCAGCTTGATTACATGTCCTACTTGAGCTCAATATCTCTGTATACTTACCACAGTAGTACTCTCACTTTTTTTTCTTTTTGGCTGAGACAGTAGTACTCTCACTTACATACAGTTAAAAATATAGATTTCATTCTCAACTTGTATTCACTATTTACTTTCTTCTTCTTTTCTTGTGTGAACTGTGCTGAGAATTCTGCAAGATTCTGCAGACTTTTCATGCTTAACAACATAATGGGCATGGCAAAGATACTTTTGGAAACCGAGACTTGACTATTAGGAAATATTCTGATTCTCTATTCTTGTCACAAGAGATAACCATTCAAAAACCGTATGAACACTTTGTGTATATATTAAATATTACTCAAATTGATTATTTGATAAGAGTTACCTAAATCTTTTTGTTTTAAGCCATTGGAAAGTAACAAAATACAATATAGCCTATCAATCTCCACCTATTGGTATTTTTTTAATCATAATATCTCACCTCGCAGATTCAAAGGTGTTTTTCTTGATCTCTTTATTCAGACTCCAGAGAAGTCTCATTAAACTGATTGTAAGAAATTTCTTTGTTCTTAAAGGCCTAGAGTCACAAATATGATGTTGGAATTGGACCACAATATATGAGTTAGTAAAATTCAGGACTTAAGAGGTAGGCAGTTCCAAGCATCTAACCAAATTTTAGTTTTCTTTCCCTACAGATCTCTGCGTCTCAAAAATCATTCTCAAGCATCCTAGATAAATTTCTGATGGTTTTGATGTCTCTAAATATTCATTTTATGGACACAATTCTTTTATGATTTGACACAGTTCATTGCCATTCTAGCTTGAGTAGGACAGCAAGAACGGTCAAATAGCCCTTCGGCATTCATTTTTCCACTACTAAAAAAATCAACAATTGCTTTTGATTGCACTTGACTTGCAAGTAGTGTTGCTAGTGGAATTATTTTTAGAGACACTGAAGGAACAATGGAAGAAAATAAGCTTTTGTTATGAGTGATAAGGTTGACATTTTACTTTGGATGCAGAAGACTATGTTCGAGTGTTGCTGAGCAAATTGCTTACTAAGTTGCTTCTGAGGGATAACAGCTCAACCACCCACCCAAACATTGAATCTGTAGCAATTGTTGAATGGCTCTTTTTTGTGTGTGTTGTACAATCAACATATTATTGAAACTTGTTTCACATTTCTCAAATAGGTACTGGTTTTTATATTGAAAAGTTCTGACCTGTGTGAGAACACCTCAAAGACAATTTTTATTTTTTATTTTTTTATAGACTTTCAAAGTAAATCTTCCTAATTCTATAATTAAGAAGATTTAACCTAAGCATTTCATCCCACTAAATTAGAGAAACAACACTCATTTTCCAAACAAACTGGTTTTTCTCTTTTCCTTACGTTTGTTTCACCAGAAAATGTTTCCTAGTGTTTGGTACTGCAGAAAACAAAGTTAAAAGAAAAGGTTTCTGTAATAAATGGAAAACAAGTCCAGCATTAGTGAAAAACATATTCCCCTTTAAAGAGCTCATGAAATGTTTTCTTGAAACGTTTAGTACTCAACAAACTATCACAAATAAATTTCACATGATAAAAACTTTCCTAAAGTAAGCTCCATTATCTTTGCTCTCTCTCTGTCTCTCTCCACATGTGACTGTTGATTTGCCATTGCCTAATTGTTAATTAGAATATGTCATCAAATTCAAGGCACTTAAATTACTCAAAATAGGAATCCTCTCCTAGTTTGTTTTATTTAATAAAAACTTTGTGATTTTGTTCATACAATTATTTAGTTTAATGATTTTGCTCCCAAATCCTCCTAATTTTTCAGAAGAACTTATTCGTTGCTGTTGGATTTAGTCGAGCCCTTCTTGTTTTAAGAGATTACCTGCCAAGAGCTTTGTAACCCAATTCTTTGGCACCTCCAAGTACTTTTAATGTAACATTTAGAGTTCAAATCTACTCTTTTCTATTGTAACTATTAAATTATAAATAAATAAAATAATTAAACAAAATAAAATCAATTTAAACCAAAAAAACTGACGTAAATAAGCATCAACAATACGTCGATACCTATGGGCTATGGTCCTATACTAGCTACTCCTTCATGTAACTAAACTTTCAATACCCCACCATAAAATGATCCCATTATGAGCAAAGAATACCTCATGTATACGGTATGAATTCAAGGTGGGCAGTAAATGAAAATTGAATTCTTCGCACAAATATTGTTTGTTTGTCAAAGATTATTGGGTACCAAGAGCTTTGCTTAACTTGATTGAATTTGAATGACATTAGAAAAAACTAGACGGAGAAAAATGCTATTAAGTGTAAACATTAATGTGGAAGGGAGGAAAAAAAAAGGTACTAGAAAACAAAATATTTTTTGTCTAAATTGAGAAGTTTTGCCCAACTTGAGGGAGACTTCAAAGACTTTGGCAGTTGGCACTCTATTTTGCTTTGATGGAAATCGTTTTCTGAAAATCAATTTAGCGAAATTAATTCATGTTCCTATGTTCTATTGCCATCTTGAAAATGAGTCATTAATGTTTGTTGTAATTGAGTAATTCTAAATACTTATATGAACAAAATCTTTCATTCAAGGAAATAAACCCTAAATGGGAAAATAAATTTTTTTGGGGGCAATTTAGAGTCTCAAATTGGAAAATAGACCTCAAATTTGGAATTTACACACAAAATTAAGTTGGAAAGTAATTATTTTTAGCAAAATAAATGTCATTTGGGAAAAATTAATTGTTAGCCATGGGTTGGTCAACCGACAATCAACAACATTCAACAGTTGGTATCGAGTGGGAGAGCCAGAGAGAGGAGGCAAGAAGATAGAAATTACTATTGAAAGAGAGTTTTTAATAGTTTTGGTTGCCTTAACAGCATTCGTTAACCGAACCATTTTAAATTACGTATAAAAAATAAGTTTATAAATCGAATAATAAATAACATCATAATAGTACGAAATTGACATGAGTTTTAAGAGCATAAAGAATATGTAATCTAACAAATAGATTTTTTAAAAAGAAATACTATGTGCACAACACTTTCACAACAAATCCTAAGTAGTAGATTGTTATTGATTGTTATGGGTAGCCAAAAAGTAATTTAAGTTGTAGATGCAAATTAGAACCAATAACTTACCATATATGATTTGTTGTGAAAGTGTTGTGCACGTAACACTTTTCTTTTTAAAATGCTAAATCGTAAAAACTTATTTGATAGTGTAATATTGCTTAAAAATTAAAACAATATCAAACCGTTGCCCCTACAGAAAATTTTGAATTTATACTTAGATTTCCCAAAATTCAGCTTTAATTTTTTTTAGTTGAAAGATTCAGTTTTTTTTTTTTTTTTTAAAAGAAAAATTCAGCTTAAATTTACATCATCAAATTCTTTTTCATCTCACCAACTCCACTTGCTTTGAAAAATTAGAGGGGTTGTTTTCCGGCTGAGGTTGACTTTTGCTGAAGAGTGATGCTCTTAACTTTGGAGGGGTTGTTATGCGTCTGAATCCGGTCCAAACTCAAAAGTCAAAATCCAAAACTTATTCATTTTGGTTGCCAAATATGAAAGAAAGCTTTAAAAAAATAAAACTTTGCTCTCTCCCCTGTAAATTACCATGCAATTAGTATCATATATTGTCGTGAGCTAACCTTGCTGTTATTTACAACACAATCAGTTAGCATAATCATGAATACATTCATTTTCCTTGGCTTGCTCATTACTGCAAGTATTCATGCCAACATCTTCTGCAGCTGAGAGTCTGAGGTCCATTGCATCGAAAGCGAGCAACAAGCCCTTCTCAAGTTCAAGCAACATCTTAATGATCCATTGAACCGCTTCGCCTCTTGGGCTGGTGATGAGGATTGTTGTCAATGGGTGGGAGTTGTCTGCCACAACGTTACTAGTCGTGTCCATGAACTACATCTTAGAAGCTTTCCTCTTCCTCCGTATGATTATTCAGGTGATGTTGACATATATGATGCTGAAGTTGAAGCTTATGAGTGGTCAAAGTTTGGTGGTAGTATAAATCCTTCTTTTCTTGATTTGAAGCATTTGAATTACTTGGACTTGAGCTATAACAATTTCAATGGTACTCAAATTCCCAGATTCCTCAATTCAATGGGAAGTTTAAGATTTCTTTATCTCTCTAACGCGGGATTTGGGGGAGTGATACCTTATCATCTTGGAAATCTCTCAAATTTGCATTATCTCAATCTTGAAGGTAATGGTTTATATGTTAATAACCTTCAATGGCTTTCTGGTCTTCCTTTGCTACAACATCTTGATATGAGTTATGTAAATCTCAGCAAAGCCTCTGATTGGTTACATGATATAAACAAACTTTCTTCCTTGTTAGAGTTGCAGTTGTCAGATTGTGCTCTTCGATACATTCCATCAACACCAAGTGTTAACTTTTCATCCCTCACCACCCTTAATCTTTCATCCAACCATTTTGAAAACACTTTAATTCCATCATGGATCTTTGGTCTTCGTAATATGCTTTCTCTTGATCTATCTGACAATGACTTTCAAGGTCCAATCCCTGTTGATCTCCAGAACATGACTTTTCTTACACATTTGGATCTATCTAGCAACTATTTCAACTCTTCAATTCCCAACTTCTTGTATAGTTTTATTCATCTTGAGTCTCTCAACCTTGGATCCAATAAGTTGCATGGTTCAATCTCCAATACTGTTGGAAACTTAACATCCATCATTAGTATTGACCTGTCATACAATGAACTTGGAGGAAAGTTGCCAAGATCGTTGGGTAATCTCTGTAACTTAAAGGAAATCATATTCTCATCCAACCATTGGAGTCAAGAGATATCTGAAATCCTGAAAAGTTTATCAGGGTGTCTTTCGTATAGCCTAGAGTTCTTAAAATTGAGTCATGCTCAAATTTCTGGTCATTTGAATAATGAACTTGGGCAATTTAAAAATCTATTGGGACTTTCTTTTTCGAATAATTCAATTTCGGGTCCAATTCCAGAATCTATTGGAAAACTTACATCTTCGAGATTTTTGGTTCTTTCATATAATCGATTTAACGGAACTTTCCCTCAAAATTTTGGATAGCTTTCCAAACTAACTAATTTATTTATTGAATCAAATATGTTAAATGGTGTTGTGTCTGAAGTTCATTTTTCCAATTTAACAAGATTGAACATATTTTATGCATTTGAAAACCAACTGACTTTAGATGTAAGTCACAATTGGATTCCTCCTTTTCAGATTGAGGATTTAAGCTTGCGATCATGGAATTTAGGGCCAAAATTCCCCTCTTGGCTTTGTTCACAGAGTCATCTTTGGGTTTTGGACATATCCAACACAGGGATTTCAGATATGGTTCCATCTTCATTTTGGAACTTGTCTTCTACTGTCAAATTTCTAAATCTCTCCCACAATCAAATCTATGGAGAGATCCCAAACAGTCAAATGATTTTGTCTACTTTTTCAATAATTGATTTAAGATCAAACTATTTCAAAGGTCCGTTACCTTATATATCTTCTAACTTGACCATGTTAGATCTTTCTAATAATTTATTTGTTGGATCAATTTCTCACTTTCTATGTAACAAGATGAATGAGCCCAAACAAATAGAACTTCTAAATCTAGGGAAAAATCTTTTATCAGGAAAAATGCCTGATTGTTGGATGAAGCGGAATAGTTTGGTGGTCTTGAATTTGGAAAACAACAATTTCACTGGCAACATTCCAGCTTCGATTGGATCCTTGACTCTTCTTAAGTCTTTGCACCTATACAACAACAAGCTCTCTGGAAAATTACCATCTTCTTTGAAAAATTGTGAGGAGTTGGTGATTATTGATGTTGCTGAAAATAAGTTTGAAGGAAGCATACCTTCATGGGTAGGACATAGGTGTTCAAGCTTGATGGTTCTCAACCTTCGATCAAATAATTTCTATGGTTAGATACCAAAAGAAATTTGTGCTCTAACTTTACTCCAAATTTTGGATCTTTCACACAATAAGTTTTCTGGAAGCATACCAACATGTGTTAAAAATTTTAGTGCCATTGCCACTAAAAATAATTCAAATCACGACATGACTTTTAATCGCTCGGCAATTTTTTATGGTGAAAATATATCTCGTGAAATTGCATTGCTTGTGATAAAGGGGAAAGTTTTTGAGTATAGCACCATTCTTCAATTGGTAAAAATTATGGATTTATCCAAGAACAATTTATCAGGAGAGATCCCCAAAGAAGTGACCAGTCTACAAGGATTACAATCATTGAATTGGTCATATAATCTCTTAAGCGGAAGTATTCCTGAGAACATCGGTTCTATGGGATCATTGGAGTCTATTGA
Source organism: Quercus aquifolioides (assembly GCA_019022515.1). Taxonomy (NCBI): domain Eukaryota; kingdom Viridiplantae; phylum Streptophyta; class Magnoliopsida; order Fagales; family Fagaceae; genus Quercus; species Quercus aquifolioides. The sequence continues at coordinate 17,861,341 of CM032335.1, read as the reverse complement.
TTTTTCGGTGAATAAGCTTTCAGGTCAAATTCCCTCAAGTATGTCAAGTATGACATTTCTAAATCATTTGAACTTGTCAAACAACAATTTGATTGGGAAAATCCCCCTGAGCACTCAGATACAAAGCCTTAATGCGTCCAATTTTATTGGAAACAAACTCTGCGGACCACCACTTACTGATAATTGTATTTTAAATGAAGTAAAACCCAACAATGTAAACATAGGGAGTAAAGATACTGGTGGAGTTGAAGTGGATTGGTTCTATGTGAGCATGGCACTTGGCTTTGTTGTTGGGTTTTTTGGTGTATGCAGTCCTCTACTAGTGTACATGCCATGGAGAATTATGTATTTTCAGTTCCTAGATCACATGGGGTACAAGCTTAAAAGGTGTTGTTTTGTAGTAGTAAGTAATTTTTGTAAGATTCTTGATATTTAGTATAATGTCGTGATCATGTTAATCATTAGTATTTCAATGATTTCGATATAATCTTTGTGTTGGTTAATACTTATATAGTAGTTAAATTCACTCGGTTGGCATATATAAAACTGAATGAAGCACACATATATTGGTGCCTAGTGACTAAATTATTTCTCAAACATAATATTCTGAATGCATTAAATATTGATTTGTATTCTAATGGTGTTTTTTTTTTTTGGGCTAGACTACTAATTATGAAATTATTGCATTAATTTGTTAAAAGCAAAAAGGACACATGACATTAGGTGGAAAAAGCCAAATGAAGCTAAGACACAATCATACAATAATATTACAATGAATTTTCAACATAGCCTAGCATACTAGAATAATGATGGTTCCTATTGTACATGGAACATGTTGGTTATGTTCCGCAATGATCAATGAAGCACACATCTATTGGTGCCTAGCGACTAAATTATTTCTCAAACATAAAATTCTGAATGCATTAAATATTGTTTTGTATTCTAATGGTGTTTTTTTTTTTTGGGCTAGACTACTAATTATGAAATTATTGCATTAATTTGTTAAAAGCAAAAAGGACACATGACATTAGGTGGAAAAAGCCAAATGAAGCTAAGGCACAATCATATAATAATATTACAATGAATTTTTGACATAGCCTAGCATACTAGAATAATGATGGTTCCTATTTGGCTCTTCAATCATCAATACTTGGGGATTGCAAACTTAGTACCTCACTAGGCAGGCCCTTTTGGATATACACCATTGTCAGTTTCTTGAAAACTTTATCTCTTCTCCCCGCGTGTGTGTGTGTGTTAAAATACTTAGTATTTTAAAAAAAAAAAAAAATAGTACCTTACTAGGCATTAATTATTCCATTAAAATAACATTTTTTATGAGTTTGATGATTCTGATGATGATATATATAATTTTTTTATCACTCCACCCAAACATACATTGAGTATATATATTTCTTATATAATATCATTTTTATATATGGAATAAAATTTATACATATCTTATTTATAATTTATTTATTTGAACATATTTTATTATTATCTCTAAAATCTGTCTTTTTTTTTTTTTTAATATTCTTATGGTCACTCCTACTTTGTTTAGAGTCATTTCATTAAAGATGACAAAATATGTTCCCCCGAATAAGGGACAAGGTATCTATTACTTGACTTGGCTGCACTACATCAAAATCTTTACAATGTATACCTATTATTAATGGCTTATCATATTAGTAGATAGAGGAAAATTTTAAAATACTACCATATTTTTTAGAGTTTTAGTTGAAGCTGGAGGGCGATCTGGTTGAGATAAAAATAGCTGTTTTTTAGGGAACGTGTTTAAAGTTGACCCCAAGAAAGATACACTCTTTTGTTTTGGGGAGCAAGTAAAAAAAATCTAAATTAAAATGACCAATGTACAAATATTTTCAAGGTAGACAAAAGGTACGAATTTTATTTTAAAGAGAGAAGCTTTTAAATAGAATATTATATTTTCATGTGCAATGGGCTTTTCTTTTAATGGGCCAAGATGAGAGTTTTAGTCCAAAACATTAGTAGAGCATATTTTTAACAATAGTTAATGGATCAATCTGTCCCTAGATCGTAGCACTGGTGGAACTAAAGGGTAACCAAAATGAGAAAGTACGGATTATTTTCATGGAGTACTTGATTATTATTAGGTAAACTACGTATCTGTTCTCTATCTTATATACTATATTTCAATTTGATCCCTAGCATTTTAATTATGTCAATTTGGTCTCTAACTTTTCAGTATTGTGTTAATTTAGTCACTGCCGTTATTTTTTTGATGAAAATTGATGGTATGTCTAATGGCCAAAACAAAAAAATTAGCTTCCGTTGATGTGACAATAAACTTAAATTTTATTTTGGCTGTTTGCTATGTCAACAATTTTTATTTAAGATATAATAGCAGGAACTAAATTGATATGACATTGAAAAGTTAGGGACTAAATTGACACAATTGAAATGTTAGGAACTAAATTAAAATATGGTGTAAAGGTTAGGGACCGAATATGTAATTTACCCTTATTATTATTATTATTATTATTATTTTAGAAAGTTCCAATCTATAACATTCGCTTCTGATAATAGTTTTTTTATCATCAGACTAAAACACAAATCAATTTTTGATGTAAATAGAGACTGAATCTCAAATCTCTTATTCAACCATAAGAAACCCACTGTTTATTTAATTTTTGAATACACTGGAAGTATATAAATATGAAGCCCTTTTGTAAAAGTTAAAATAAACACTTTCATTTTAAAATTCAAAGCATGAATTTTTTTATCTTTTTTCTTAGAATTAATATTGCATAGTCAAGTACTTCCCAAAAAAAAAAAAATTGCATGGTAAAAAAATATAATCAAAATATGGAAATTTATGTTTTAATTATATCCAAATCAAAATGATTCCATTTTTACAAAGATTGTTTAAAATCATGAAGTGAAGGGCAAATGAGTAATTCACGCCCCTCATAAGTTTCTAATACACAGACGTTGTATCTCTCTTTTTATTGCTCTCTCAGTCTCTCTCTTTCACGCTCAATCTCTCTCTCACTGGAATCTGACAAGTACTGCTTCGAAGGAGAATTGAAAAAGCTCAGGTTTGATTTCTCTCATTTTCTACACAATCTTTCGAATTAACAATTAAAATGGGTCTAGTTGAGTAAATCTTTTAAATACATTTGTCTTCTTCTGCAAAATTGCATTAGGGCATATTTGGTTTGTCTTTGAAAATTCCTGGTTATGTATTGTACAAGGTATGCTTTAAACATTATGTCCTTAATAATTGTGTGGTCTTGTTTAATGGTGACGTTGTAGGCACTGCATTCCAAATTTGATTTAATTTGTAGCTAACCTTCTACCTAGTGGGATTTTGGTTTCAGAAATATGCTCATACTAAGGTGGTGCCAATGTTTTCAGTTTTGATAGTTTTGTTGATTATTGCCATACGAAATATGGTTCATTTTGAAATGCGTACTTCATTTTTATACCATTTGAGAACACAATGCTACTGAAGGAAACAGAGTTGGCACTGTGACGAGTATTTCTTGCACATTTGTATCATAATGTATTGTATTATCGGTGCACATGTAACTTGCTAGAAGCTTATTCTGTGGGAATATAGTTGATTATTGCAGGTTCTTGTGTATGCTTCCGAAGGCAGCTCAGGTTCTTGTGATCTGTGCTCCAAGTGGCCTCAAAAATTAGTTTGGAATTGCTTGGGATTATGATTTCTGCCTATGATTTGTACTAACTATTTATGTACGGAGTGGTATGTCTATTCACTTTGCACTAAAAAGAATAGAACACTAGGTTAGTTGTTTATATCTTTCCAGTTTTAAGCAAGTCTGTAAACAACTAGATTTATTAATCTATCCCTTAATATGGGCTGCTTCTTCTTTTTTTTTCTAGTCAATGGATGTATGGATCCTTGGTACCTAGTTCTTTCCATTAAAATACAGATTTGGTGCTGTTCCAAGTGGCCTGTACTCTACTTTAAAACCCACACAAATTTGGGTTTTAAAGAGGGGAAGCGTTCAACCTGAAAGCCAAATCTAGTTTGGCATCCAATTTCTAGTTCTATTGTGTCATTAACATTTTGAGAGTAGTTACATTACTTGGGAAGCAAAATTTGCTATGATTTTTTCGTCAGAATTTATATGCACAGTATTCCAAAGGAGAAACATTTGTCTTTAAGCATGCATATAGACTTACTTGAGGAAAAGTAGAATTACCATGCAATGAAAAAAATCTTGCTTTCTGGAATTTATCATTAGTGATGAAATACAAATCATGGGCAGCACCCATTGGCAGGCAGAGACTCTACAAAGTCCTCAGGTTTCATCTGGGCTTCCAAGTTTCTCCACCACCTCTTCTTGATTCTCAATTTTGAAACTAATGAACCAGTGGTTCCTCTCTACTTTTAGATCCAAGAATTTCAGTTTACATTCATCACACAGCCATTCCAAATGCCTCATTTGCCTAATAGATATCATCATGGATTTATAATAAAGACGATAGGATTTATTTGTTAAAATAGGAAAACAATATCAAGAAATGCATATCAGCATTTATTGTAGTATACTATTTATTGGACAAAGCATATTATCATCACCAGATTGCATCACAACTAAGTGGACTTGCAAGCTTACCCAAAGAGATGATGAAAATACTACCTGCTGTTTATTTTGTTAAAATGTTCTCATGGAACAGAAATGATTTTTTGGGACAAGTGGCACAATCCTAGGACTATTTTCTAGATCTGCTTTACCTAATTTCTAAAAGAAATCATTTACTTTGATGACAGATAGAATATATATATATGAATACAATGTTTCTTCCTATAAATGTCCAAGGCAATCCAATTTGATAGTTTAAAATCAATTTTCAGCTCATACAAGCACTCATCTGTTAAAAGTGGTAATCTATATTACTATATCTTGCCAAAGGCAATCCAATTTGATTTCTCTCTCTCTATAGTCCATAATGTTAAAGAGATTCATGTCTGTGTGAAAATTTTCTATGTGTTTGAAATTTCTATACAATTCTCCTGTTAATTCGAATAAGAACTTTCAAATTTAACTATCAAATGGGTGTAGATGAGTAAATCTTGCGGCTTTAATTCATATTCAGGGCAAGTTTTTTGAGGCAAACATCGATCACAATGTAGCAGAAAATGTCAATTTAGAACTACAAAATCAGGAAAATCTGAATGTGGGGGGCAACATGAAATGCTATTAGACTTGCTACACCAAAAGTTTAGCAATTCAAGCTTACCAGGTATTCTAACTAATAGGCTTTGTTCCATTCCTAGAAGACCTGATACTTGGGGTGCATAGTTAGCTTGGGCAATAGGATATTAAAAGGCAGAAAAGCTTTGTTGTTATCATTTTTGAAGTTTCTTGGATTGCTCTTATATATCCAACTTAGATGGAGAAAACTCTCAATGGCATGATAACAACTTAAAGATGAAAAAACTATGTCCAAGATTATTGTCGTAAAGGTTAGATGGACTGGCATCAAGCAGGCATATTGTGAAGTCTGCCAGAAACAAAGGTTGTGTTCTTTTTGAAATATCCCTATGACTGTATTTGATTCTAATTCTTAACCTTTGTATTTTTCTATCTTCTGTTTGCTTTTGATGATATGTTGTCCTGTCATCTATAGTGTTTTATCCTTATTGTTGATAGGGCTCTTTGTATTATTTTGGTTCTTTTTTGGTAGTCTGCTAGTCTTGTTTGCAATGTATTTGTTTCTAATGAATAAATTTCATTCAACTTTAAAAATAAATTAAAAAATGATACTAAGGAAACAAAAGGTTATACTTAGCTAATCAATATTGCTTTATTTTTTTTTATGATGAATACGTTCTCATTCGGCTAAAAAGATGATGTTTAGGGAATCAAAGGTTGTGCTTAATTAATCAAGACAGTGATGGTGAGCCCATCACCTGGTTAGGCAATGTTGCTTCCTTTATTATTTTTGCAAAAGCTACTGCACCTTGGTCTAAATGAAATTTGATACCATGTTTCCATGTTCCTATACATTTATTTGCTACTGGTATGCAGTTTCTTAATTCAGAAGTCAGAGCAAGCATCTCAAATCTATAGGAAGGGGGACATGACCAAGAAGCACTCAGCTGAAAGCTGGTAAGATTTGTTTGGGCTGAAGGCCTGTGTAATATGAAAGCTTGTCTTACAATCTATTTTGGACCAATGAAAAAGAACATGAAACTTGCAACTTGGAAGTCGAGCTCAATAGTGTACTATGGAATACTTTATCCCACCTGAAACAAACTTTGTATTTAGTGAACTTTGAAGATCCTATTTACAAGTCTTTAGAGAATCATGACCCTAGCATACATGAAAATTATGATGTTTATCTGCTGGTGGTATACAGTTCCTTCTAAGGTGATATTTAAATAATCACCATGGTTAATTACTGGAGAAATGAACAAAGGCATAAACATTATTTGTGACCTAAGCATCAATGACTAGTTTTGGTGAAAAGCCTATTTAACTACATGCTTGTTTTGTGGCCTGCTATGAACGTTTCAAGTTTCCTTTGACCAAAATTGTTCCTTAATTATTGCTTCATCATGTCTATATCTTTCATAATATCTTGTGCTTCTCTTGCTTTTGTTTCCTTTTTAATACCCTAGTATTCTAGCTTATGCAAAGGAGCTCCAATGTAACTTGCAATGAGAAAGAGAAACAATCCCTTTATAAAGCTATTAAAAATCCTTCAAATGGGTTGTCGACTTAGTCTGTTCAAGAAAATTTCTGGAGTCTAATGTGACAATATAAGTGGAAAGTTGGGTTGAGCCCCACCAAGCAATTTCAAATTCTGCTGATATAGATTACCATTGGGTGGCAAGATTAATCCTTCATTACTCTAGCTAGCACTACTAAAATACTTAAGATTAATAATTCTACTGGTAAGGGTATTCCAAGCTATTTTGGTTACTTGGAAGAGACTTACACATCTTGATCTCTCCTTTGTAGGATTTGGAGTATTCATTTGTCAGCAGCTTAGACATCTATCAGAGATTTATTTTCGTAATCTGCAGGGAAATGATCTTTGTATGAATGCTCTATGGTGGGTTTCTCATCTTTCTTCCATCAATATTTTTACACAAGTGGCGTCAACCTTCAAAGGGGAACAAAAATTTGCTTTAGGTAATGAATTAGCTCCCTTCTCTTTCAACAATATGGTTGCCTCAATGCCAACTTCATGACATGCATTGGTCCCTGAAAATTTCAATTTTACATCCCACTTAATCTTTCTATGAATTAGTAATAAACTTTCGTACCTTTCCTTAGGCTCCAGTAATCTACGAGGCCAAGTTCGGAGTACCAAACTAAATTTTTGGAACCTTAACATGTTTTTGTCTAGTAGTCAGCTTAGAGGGAAAATCCCAAATTTCTTAGACCAATTTAGGCATCTTGCATATCTTTCTTTGTATATATGATAACTTCTTCGATGGTCCCATCTCAAAATCTCTTGGAAAATTGTTAATCTTGTGGACATTACATCTTATTGAATGGGAGAACCACACTAGAAAGCTGGGTTCTACTTTCATACTTGGAAGGAGTTAAAATATTGCACAGAATTTCTTGGAGGACGATGTGTCTGAATTGCATTTTGCTGAAGTCTCAAAATAAAAAGAATTTAGACTTGTCTTCAAACTCTATTGTCATGAATGTATGCTCCAATGGGACTACTTTTGAACTTAATTTTTTCAAAGTGAGTTCTTGTTAGATCAGATCAGTCCACAATTTCCTACTTGGTTACAAACACAAAAATCTTACAGTAAGACCTCTCACAAATAGGAATTTCAGATGGTTCTGGAAATTGGATATATACATTAAATTGATCATTTGGACCCCTTGTACTCCCTGTGTACTAGCGAAAATTATATTATGTACCCAGCATATATGCCGGGTCTCTCACAAGCTGGCAGCCCCCACAGTGTGGGACCCGCCAGTCTGTGAGTGACTCGGCATATATGCCGGGTACACCATATACTTGCTCGTGTACTAGGGTGTTCCCCTTTTTGATATTAATAAACTTATTACTTATCAAAAAATTAAATTGATCAACAAATGTGATTGCAATGTATCCAAGGTGTGGCTAAATTCTGAAGTTGTTGATTAAAATTTAATTGCTTCAAGGGTCAGCTACTATAGTGGTTATATCCAAATGCCACAATTTTGAATATTGCACTCAATCACTTTTCCAACAATTTTGAATATTGCACTCAAATCACTTTTCCAGACCAATATCCTCATTTTGTTCCAAAACACAAATAGAGAGTGCCCTGATGGTTCTTGACATATAAGATAAACCTCAATCAAGAGAACTTAATCGTTACTACTTACTAGGCACATTGACTATCTTTGACCCATATAAAACTGGGAACAAAAAACCTGAAATTCCCAACTCATTGGCTTCTTAATATAAGCTTGAATCGTTGTGCCGGACCAACAATAACTTATACCTTTTTCACTGCAAACTGGAATAGATTCGCAGGGATTAGAGATTTGTACCAAGCTAGATGGGTGAAATGACAGCACCAGACCTCTAGTGGCTTTCAGCTAAAAATTCAACAAATTTGTTAAAGATACTCTTCTAAAACTATGGAAACTTGCTTCTCTATTAGTACTTGGATTTTTGCCAACACTAGCCGCAGGACATTTGCCAATATGTTCAAATGAACTTGAACCATACAGTTACTTATTTGTCTCTTGTACTTTCCATGAGTTTTCTATTATTTCATATTTGTAATTATCATAAACCTTTCAAGTAACTTGTATGTATCTGTAGGTCTTACTGGGTTGCATTTTTTAAACTAGTCTCAAATTCATTTGATGGGAAAGATACTAGAAAAAGAAGGGAACATGATATTATTGGAATTTCCTGATCTATCAGTAAACAATCTTTTCAGTGAAATTGCTCAGAGCGTATAGTTTTTCTTTATATGAACATTCATACAACAAGCTTTCTAAAACAATTCCATGCGCTCAATCTTTTCTTCTTTTCAACTTCAGCGTGTCTCATAACAGAACCATCATTGAACATTCCCCTCCCCCTTGATTCTTCGTTAATGCATTTTCCATTTTACCAAAAAAAAAAAAAAACTTCAGCGTGTCTCACACGCTTCTAGTCAGCTTTGCATTAAACCAAGAGCTGATTTTGTGTGTCTTGAGAAGACAAGCTCATAAATGAGCTTTGACCAATCAAGTGGGCTGGACCCACACGGTGTCATACACCCAATCCAACAGACACTCCACTGTAAATGTGTTTTAATTCCTATCTAACTCTTTATCGGTGAGATTTTGTTTCAAAAATATGATATATTAAAATTGGAGAAATTATAAGATTTACACATTGGGTAAGTATTTTATTAAAAAATTATCATTTATTTAAAATTGATAATTAAAAAAATGTTAAATAGAAATTAATTATTGACTCAGCAATTTTAAATAAGTGAAAGTTTTTAAATAGAATAGTAGACAAGTGATGTGATTCACTAGAATCCTCTATAACTTCTCCTAAAATGGAGCTATCTTTTTCAATTTTTAGTCTAGTTTTGTAGATTGTTGCCACGTGAATGAATGATATACAGTTTTTTTTTTTTTTTTTTTCTATGGGAGATATATAGTTCATTTTGAAAGGCAGATTTCATTTTAAAAAGATTTGAGAACATAATGTTAATGAAGGAAACAGTGCGCACTATGTGAACACAATTTTTTTTTATACTGTGCTAAAGTTCATTTTAACAGACTTTTTTATTTCTTTGACGAGGGAACTCACATATCTAGACTTTCTGCACAGAAAACCCAATGCATACGGTATTCCCATTAAAAATGAAGGTTGATTTCTTCACACAAACATTGATGGTCAAGATTCTAGAGCCACACCAACATTAGCGTGGAAGGGAGAAACTGGTAATAAGAAACAATTTTTTTTTTTTAATCGGAAGGTTCTGCCCAGCTTATATAAGGGAGACTAAAGACTTTGGAAAAAAAAAATCAAAGTCTCCGAAACTTTCTTTTTAATTTTTAGAGGCTGAAGGTCTTTGGATTACAAATTTGTAATTTTATTATTAAAAAAAAGTAATAATTCGAATTAGCATTATTTGAACAATCACGAATTCAGAATTATCATTTGGTATAATTGCAATTTGATTTTGATCACGTAGCAACCCCATTATGATTAAGAGGCATTTGATCTGATTTGAGTTTTCAAATAAGAGACTCAAAGTTTGCTTATTTTTCTTTAAATTTTATGAGTCTTTCATTTTAACTAAATATTATTAATATTTGAGTCTATCGGAGTTACGTCCACTGTGTTGAATAATCTATGTATATTTATATATTCAAAGTTTAGAAAAAATTCAATTAAATTTTAATTAGATACTCAATTTTCTGTCATGTGTCTCACTTAATTTTTAATTTTGTGCCAAGTTAATTATTGAGTGTAAATATTGAATAGTCCAAATCTAATTGGATTTCAATTGGAATCTAATTTTTCGCCATGTGTCCATCTAAGTTTTTAATTTTTGTGGCAATTGAATTATTATGTGCAAAAACCGAAACCAATTAAATTCTAAATCATATATATATATATATATATATAATGAGAAACCATTGCATATTTTAGAAATATATGGTTTAAAAAAAATGTAAGCTAATACAATTTATAAATTTATAATTTGAACATCTTCTAAAATATATATATATATATATATAATTTAAACCGTATAGTTGTGATTGTTTCTAATTGTACCTATGCATATGCACAAGGTTACACACTAATTAGGTAATTGAGAAGCAGGAGAGAATTTGGTATATTGAATTCCATAGAAATTTGGCATTGGTAGTGCTGAACTAGGGGCAAGAGAGATTAAAGACTCTGACAACAAATGCAGTAGTACCTTTCATATTACTATAAGGCCAATTATCTCTGTTACATTATGCAAACCGAAGGACTCCCATTAAAAATATATATATATACAAGTTCTAAATCATCAATTAATCCGTTCAAAATAAATAAACTATCTATTAAAGAATGCTCAAAGCATCAAAAAAAAATTTCAATTATTTTTAAGGACATTTCCCAGAAAGTATGGAGATGGCAATATAGAAAACAAGTCATCAAACAATTGCAAGGTTCCAAATAATGGCATTTGGAATAATTTTGATTAATCATAACAATAATTACAAATTATATTTATATATATATATATATACACATATAAATCATCAAATAAAGAATGCTCAAAGCCTTAAGCTCTTTGTCCAATTATTTTTAAGGACATTTCCTTGAAAGCATTGAGATGGAAATATAGAAAACATGTCATCAACCAATGATATGCCTCATTTTTTTTTTTTTTTTTAGAGTTTCACTTATGGCATCCGCTCCTAATGATAGCTCTTTATCATTAGACCAAGACACTAATTGGTTTTTGGTACAGGCGGGAATTGAACACCAGATCTCTTATTCAATCGTCAGAGACTTTACCAGTTGAGCTAATTGGAACCCACTCATATTTTTTTCCTAGTTATGCAAATTTAATGAGCACTTCAATAACAAACATAAATTAGAAGATATCTACAAAAATCCATAAAGAAGGTGCTAATTTTCTTACATGGAAAACTCATTAATGAGAAGAAAAAAACTATATAACAGTTTAGTAAAAGAACTTCTAATATAAAATAATGAGTTTATAATATATATATGTGTGTGTGTGTGTGTGTGTGTGTGTGTGTGTGTGTGTGTGTGTGTGTTGGGGGGGGGGGGGGGTTTGGGGGAAGCTTTGTTTTACTATTTAAAGAGTTTTGGTTTAAGGGGAGGAAAAATAATAAATTTAAACTAATGACTTTGGTTTTATGAAGCGTTCTTTTCAATCACTTGTGTCACTTATGAAGAATATAATTAAAAATTTAAAATAAGTCTAAAGTCACACACTAAAAAAAATACAACTATCGAGGAAACAAATCGTTATTAACAATTTAATAGATAAAAATGTAATATTAGTAGTAAGCTGAGATAAAAATCGATAAAAAAAAATTAACAATTCAACTATTGTGGAAATTGCTATGTTCATAATATTACTTATGCAATTATTAGGTCTAAAAAAAAGATTTTTTTTATATTTTTTTTTATGGCAGAAAACTTTGAAAGTACAAGCTTTTTTGTTATTAATAAACTTTTTTTATTTTTTTTTGCCCAAAAAAAAACATTAAACATTTTTTCAACTATGAACACAACTTTTTATAGTGGAAGACTTGGGAGACTAGCTTTTTTGTTTTTTACACCAGAACAAATACCACTTCATTTACTTGTTGACTTGTTGGCCATCTACTAAGCCTTGACTCTATTCTCTTCACGGTGTGTGGGAACTGAGAGGGACATTCAGCACGCAAAAGATCAGTCTTACTCTTTGGTTGATGTGTTGCGGAGAAAATGCTTATTGCATGTTATGAAGTATACTTTACGATCATGGAACATGAATTTATTGCAATATTTGAATGTTTTTCACTTAACAAATTTTATATGCTCAGAGACAAGCTTTTCCTTGCTAAGAATACAAAAAACAAACAAAATGGACCAATTGATATATACATTTGAGAAGAAATTATATATCAATTGGTAATAGTATTCCTCTAGAATTTCAAAATTAGTTCAATCCAACCTAATTTTTGTAATTCCAGTAAGGATTATTTGCATACAAATAAAATATCATTAGAACTATTATCAGCTTTTTTTTTTCCTTTTCGAAAATCTAATTAAACTTCACTCTATTATTATTAATAAGAAACTTAGAATGCTTTATATATATATATATATATATATATAGGAATTGTATATTAATATAGGTTTCTCAATGTATTTTCTAGTATAAATCAATTCAAATTCTTCTTAAGAAATCAATTAAAATTCATGATCTCCCACCAACAAAAAATTTTCCTTTAAAGTTATTATATAAAGGCCCAGAAAATAAAGATAATATGTTGTAGAATCTTAAGCATAAAACAAATAGCATTCAGATTAAAAATTGATCAAGCACAAGACTCTAATTTTACAAGCATGGAGAATTCAAAAAGAATATGGAATTCAATGGTAGATTTGTCAAAATTCACCTCCAATAAAAGGATATTGGATAAGGTTGTAGTTTTATACTACAACTAATTTTGTAACTAAATTTTATCCTTCAAATTAACGTATTCTTATTTTGTCAAGCGCACCCCACATCAGTTGTATTAGACAGAATAATAAACTTTTTTTTTGTTTTTTTTCTTTTTTGATAGAATAATAAAATAGAGCCATCGTTTTCAGTTTTTAGTCTAGTTTTGTAGATTGTTGCCATGTGAATATATGATATATGGTTCATTTTGAAATGCAGACTTCATTTTAAAAAGATTTGAGAACACAATGTTACTGAAGGAAATAGTGCGCACTATGTGATCACAAATTTTTTTTTATACTATGCTAGAGTTCATTTTAGCAGACTTTTTTATTTCTTTGACTTGGGAACTCACATATCTAGACTTTCAGTACCCCCACCACCGAAACTTCACCCCATCTGCAAAGAAAAACCAATGCATACGGTATTCTCATTAAAAATGAATGTTGATTTCTTCACACAAACATTGATGGTCAAGATTCCAGAGCCACACCAACATTAGCGTGGAAAGGAGAAACTGGTAATAAGAAACTTTTTTTTTCTTTTTTCTTTTTTCGTTTTTTTTTTTAAATCGGTAGGTTCTGCCCAGCTTATATAAGGGAGACTAAAGACTTTGGACTAAAAAAAAAAATTTAAAATCAAAGTCTCCGAAACTTTCTTTTTAATCTTTAGAGGTTGAAAGTCTTTGAATTATAAATTTGTAATTTTATTATTAAAAAAAAAGCAACAATTTGAATTAGCATTATTTGAACAATCACGAATTCAAAATTATCATTTGGTATAATTGCAATTTGATTTTGATCACAATAGTGGCAGCATAGCAACCCCATTATGATTAAGAGGTATTTGAATTTGATCTAATTTGGGTTTTCAAATAAAAGACTCAAAGTTATGCTTATTTTCTTTAAATTTTATGAGTCTTTTATTTTAACTAAATATTATTAATATTTGAGTTTATAGGAGTTACGTCCACTGTGTCGAATAATCTATATATATATATATATATATATATATCCAAAGTTTAGAGAAAATTCAATTAAATTTTAATTGAATACTCAATTTTGCGCCACATGTCTCACTTAATTTTTAATTTTGTGCTAATTTAATTATTGAGTGTAAAAATTGAAGAGTCCAAATCCAATTGGATTTCAATTGGATTCTAATTTTCCGTCATGTATCCATCTAAGTTTTTAATTTTTGTGGCAATTGAATTATTAGGTGCAAAAACCGAAGAGTTTAACACCAATTAAATTCTAAATCATATATATATATATAATGAGAAACCATTACATATTTTAGAAATATATAGTTTAAAAAAAGTGTAAACTAATACAATTTATAAATTTATAATTTGAACATCTTCTAAAATATATATATATATATATATATAATTTAAATTGTATAGTTGTGATTGCTTTTAATTACACATGTGCATATGCACAGGGTTACACATTAGTTTAGGTAATTGAGAAGCAGGAGAGAATTTGGTATGTTGAATTCCATAGAAATTTGGCATTGGTAGTGCCGAACTAGGGGCAAGAGAGAAGAAAGACTATGATAGCAAATGCAGTGCTACCTTTCATATTACTATAATGCCAATTGTCTCTGTTACATTATGCAAACCGAAGGACTTCCTTTAAAAAATTATATATATACAAGTTCTAAATCATCAATTAATCCATTCAAAATAAATAAATAAATAAACTATCAATTAAAGATTGCTCAAAGCATCAAAAATTTTGTTCAATTATTTTAAGGACATTTCCCAGAAAGCATGGAGATGGCAATATAGAAAACAAGTCATCAAACAACTACAAGGTTCCAAATAATGGCATTTGGAATAATTTTGATTAATCATAACAATAATTATAAATTTTATATATATATATATATCATCAATTAAAGAATGCTTAAAGCCTTAAGCTCTTTGTCCAACTATTTTTAAGGACATTTCCTAGAAAGCATTGAGATGGAAATATAGAAAAACATGTCATCAACCAATGATATGCTTCATATTTTTTTTCCTTTTTTTTTTTTTTTTTTTGAGGGCTTCAACTTATGGCGTCCGTTCCTAATGATAATTCTTTATCATTAGACCAAGACACCAATTGGTTTTTGGTGTAGATGAGAATTAAACCCCAGATCTCTTATTCAACCATCAGAGACTTTACCAGTTAAGCTAACTGGAATCCACTTAATTTTTTTCCTAGTTGTGCAAATTTAATGAGCACTTCAATAACAAACATAAATTAGAAGATATCTACAAAAATCCATAAATAAGGTGCTAATTTTCTTACATGGAAAACTCATTAACGAGAAGAGAAAAACTATATAACAGTTTAGTAAAAGAACTTCTAATAAAAAATAATGAGTTTATAATATATATATATATATATATGTGTGTGTGTGCGTGTGCGTGTGTGTGTGTGTTGGGGGGGGGGGGGGGAGGGGGAGCTTTGTTTTACTATTTAAAGAGTTTTGGTTTAAGGGGAGGAAAAATAAGAAATTCAAACTAATGGCTTTGGTTTTATGAAGCGTTCTCTTCAATCACTTGTGTTACTCAAGAAGAATACAATTAAAAATTTAAAATAAGTCTAGAGTCGCACACTAAAAAAAATTACAATTATCGAGAAAACAAATTGTTATTAATAATTTAATAGATAAAAATATGATATTAGTAGTAAGCTTAGATAAAAATCAATAAAATAATAATAATAATTAACAATTCAACTATTGTGAAAATTATTATGTTCATAATATTACTCATGCAATTATTAGGTCTAAAAAAGAAAGACTTGTTTTTTATGGCAGAAGACTTTTAAAGTACAAGCTTTTTTTGTTATTAATAAACTTTTTTTTTTTTGCCCAAAATAAAAGTATTAAACATTTTTTCAACTATAAACAAATAAACACAACTTTTTATAGTGGAAGACTTGGGAGACTAGCTTCTTCTTCTTTTTTTTTTTCACCCAGAACAAATACCACTTCATTGACTTGTTGACTTGTTAGCCATCTACCAAGCCTTGACTCTATTCTCTTCACGGTAGGTGTGTGGGAACTGAGAGGGACATACAGCATGCAAAAGATCAGTCTTACTCTTTGGTTGATGTGTTGCAGAGAAAATGCTTATTGCATGTTATGAAGTATACTCTACGACTATGATCCTGGAACAGGAATTTATTGCAATATTTGAATGTTTTTCACTTAATAAATTTTATATGCTAAGAGACAAGCTTTTACTTGCTAAGAATACAAAAAACAAACAAAATGGACCAATTGATATATGCATTTGAGAAGAAATTATACATCAATTGGTAATAGTATTCCTTTAGAACTCCATAATTAGTTCAATACAACCTAATTTTTGTAATTCCAATAAGGATTATTTGCATACAAATAAAATATCATTAGAACTGTTATCATCTTCTTCTTCTTCTTTTTTCCTTTCAAAAATCTAATTAAACTTCACTCTATTATTAGTAAGAAACTTAAAATGCTTTATTTTTTTTATAGGAACTGTATATTAATATAGGTTTCTCAATGTATTTTCTAGTATAAATCAATTAAAACTCTTCTTAAAAAAATCAATTAAAATTCATTGCTCCCACCAACAAAAAATTTTCCTTTAAAGTTATTATATAAAGGCCCGGAAAATGAAGATAATATGTTGTAGAATCTTAAGCGTAAAACAAATAGCATTCAGATTAAAAATTGATCAAGCACATGACTCTCATCAGTCTCCTATAAATTATCATCCAATTAGTATCATTTTTATTGGTAAAAACCTTACTGCGATTTACATAATATTAAAACAATTTTTCTAAATGGGAAAGTTGTGCCTAGTGTGTACAAAGAGCGACTTAAAAGACTTAACGAACTTTTCGTAACTCTCTTTGAAGACTTTAGAAGTTCAAAGTCTTTTTAGTTTATGAATTTGTAATTTTTTTTTAAAAGGTATTAAATTGAATATCATTATTTTAAGCAAGAGCCTCTTAATTGGCACCTTTTTTTTTATTGAAGAAACAATAGAGGGTCCTACTTACAAGACTTCAGTCAATGCTTAAAGCATAGACCGGTTGCAGAGAGAGTGTAGAATTTTTAACTGTAAAACAAAACAAAATCAAACGGAGGTGCTCCTATAAATTACCATCCAATTAGTATCGTCTACACAACTCACAGAAAACCCTTACTTACTTCTCATAATAATCTGATAATGGAGGGTTCCTTAGGATTCCTTTTCCTGGCTTTTCTAATTATTCCTCTTCCTAATTTCTTCATTTTCTGCACCGGACACACTGACTCTCACTCTGAGCTTCGTTGCATCGATACCGAGCGACACGCCCTTCTCACCTTCAAGCAAGACCTTATTGATCCATTAAATCGACTCTCCTCTTGGACTGTTGATGGGGATTGCTGTCACTGGCTTGGTGTTGTCTGCCACAACCTCACTGCTCACGTCCACCAACTCAATCTTGGAAGCTATTATGAGCCGTCAATGTTTGGTGGTAAGCTAAATCCTTCTCTGCTTGATTTGAAGCATTTGAATTACTTTGACCTCAGCTTCAATAATTTCTCTGCTTCTCCTATTCCCTCATTTCTCGGTTCAATGAAGAGTTTAACATCTCTTAATCTCTCTAATGCGAGATTTGTGGGACTCATACCTCATCAACTTGGAAATCTCTCCAATTTGCTCTATCTCAATCTCGAACAAGGTTATTGGGCTAATGATTTATATGTGAATAACCTTGAATGGCTTTCTGGTCTTCCTTTGCTACAACATCTCGATATGAGTTATGTTAATCTTAGCAAAGCCTCTGATTGGCTACAACTCACAAACACACTCCCTTCTTTGTTAGAGTTGCGGTTGTCATATTGCCAGCTTCCTTTCATTCCTCTTGTTGTTGATGTCCACAACATGACTTCTCTTAGGCACCTCGATCTATCTGGAAACAATTTCAACTCTTCAATTCCCAATTGGTTGTATAGTTTTAGTCGTCTTGAGTTTCTTGACTTGTCAGGAAATGAACTTGGAGGAAAGTTGCCAAGGTCGTTGGGTAATCTCTGTAACTTAAGGGAAATCAGATTGTCATCCAACAAAAGGAGTCAAGAGATATCTGAAATCTTAGAAAGTTTATCAGGGTGTCTTTCAGATAGACTAGAGATCTTAGACTTAAGTCATTCTCAACTCCATGGTCATTTGACGGATGAACTTGGGTTATTTAAAAATCTAGTCCAGCTTTCTTTTCATAATAATTCAATTTCAGGTCCAATTCCAATGTCTTTAGGAAATCTTTCATCTCTGACAAACCTGGACTTTTCATTTAATCTGTTTAGCGGAACTCTTTCTCTAAATTTTGGACAATTGAAAAATCTCGTCAAACTCTCTTTTCAGGATAATTCAATTTCAGGTCCAATTCCAGTGTCTTTTGGAAATCTTTCATCTTTGACAAACCTGGATTTTTCAAATAATCAGTTCAGCGGAACTCTCCCTCAAAATTTGGGGCAATTAAAAAATCTTGTCGAACTTTCTTTTTCACAGAATTCAATTTCAGGTCCAATTCCAATGTCTTTAGGAAATCTTTCATCTTTGACAAACCTGGACTTTTCACATAATCTATTTAATGGAACTCTTTCTCTAAATTTTGGGCAATTAAAAAATCTAGTCGAACTTTCTTTTTATAATAATTCAATCTCTGGTCCACTCCCACTGTCTTTAGGAAATCTTTCAACTTTGACATACCTGGATCTTTCATTTAATCAATTTAGTGGAACTCTCCCTCAAAATTTTGGGCAACTTTCCAAACTAAACACTTTATATATTGAATCAAATATGCTTGAAGGTGTTGTGACTGAAGTTCATTTTTCTAATTTAACAAGTTTGATCCAACTTTATGCATTTGGAAACCGTTTGACTTTGGAAGTAAGAAACAATTGGAATCCTCCTTTTCAGCTTAAGTCTTTAAGCTTTCAATCATGGAATTTAGGGCCAAATTTTCCTGCATGGCTTTGTTCACAAAGACATCTTCAGAATTTGGATATATCAAATACAAGGATTTCCGGTGTTGTTCCCCCTTCATTTTGGAACTTGTCTTCTCAGTTTGTCTCTCTAAATCTGTCCCAGAATCTACTCTATGGAGAGATAGTAAACAGTCTCATGAATTGGTCTTTTGATTCCCTGATTGATCTGAGTTCGAACCATTTCAAAGGTTTGTTACCTTATATATCCTCTAACGTGATTGCGCTAGATCTTTCTAACAATTCATTTTCTGGATCTATTTCTCACTTTTTGTGTTACAAGATGAATGAGCCCAAACAAATGCAACTTCTAAATCTTGGAAAAAATCATTTATCTGGAAAAATGCCTAATTGTTGGATGAAGTGGAATAGCTTGGTGGCCCTGAATTTGGGAAACAACAATTTCACTGGTAGCATTCCAACATCCATTGGATCTTTGACTCTTCTTAAGTCTTTGCACCTATACAACAACAAATTCTCTGGAAAACTACCATTTTCATTGAAAAATTGTGAGAAGTTAGTGACTATTGATGTTGCTGAAAATGAGTTTGTTGGGCGCTTACCTTCCTGGATAGGACATAGATTTTCGAGCTTGATGATTCTCAACTTCCGCTCAAATAATTTCCATGGTCACATACCAGATCAACTTTGTGCTTTAACTTCACTTCAGATTTTGGACCTTTCTCATAATAATCTATCTGGAAGCATACCTAGATGTGTTAAAAATTTTAGTGCCATGGCCACAAAAAATAATTCTAATCACATCATGAGGTTTACTTCCTCGACATTTTATTATGGTGAAACTCTCCCACTTGAAAGTGCTTTGCTTGTGATAAAGGGGAAAATTCTTGAGTATAGCACCATTCTCCAACTAGTAAAAAGTATAGACTTTTCCAAGAATAGTTTATCAGGAGAGATCCCCAAAGAAGTTACCTATCTTCAAGGTTTAGAATTTTTAAATTTGTCATATAATCTCTTCATTGGAAGTATTCCTGAGAATATAGGTAGTATGGGATCATTGGAATCCATTGATTTCTCTTTGAACCAACTTTCAGGCCACATTCCTTCAAGCATGTCAAGTTTGACATTTTTAAATCATTTGAACTTGTCAAACAACAGTTTGACTGGGAAAATCCCTTTAAGTACTCAACTACAAAGCCTAAATCCTTCCAGTTTTATTGGAAACAAACTCTGCGGACTACCACTTACTGAAAATTGTACAAATGGTGTAAAACCCAACAATGAAAACATAGGGAGTAAAACAACTGGTGTACTTGAAGTGGATTGGTTCTATGTGAGCATGGCACTCGGCTTTGTGATTGGTTTTTGGAGCGTATGTGGTCCTTTACTATTGAACAAGCAATGGAGAATTATCTACTTTCAATTCCTAGATAACATGGGGTACAAGCTTAAGGGTGTTATTTCATTGTAAGTAAATGTTGTAAGATTCCTAATATTTAGTGCAAGCTTCATGTGATCATGGTAATCAATATTTTGATGATGTCTATAACATCTTTGTGTTAGTTAATTGATTCCATTGGCTAATATGAATATTGTGTTTTTTTCCTATGAATGTCAAAATTTGTAGTTTAATTTGATACCTGAAGATTAACATTGTGAAAATCAAATTTTAGTTCATACAGCAATGGATTCATTAAAAGTAGTTTACTACACCTTGAATGACGCCTAGTCTTTGCTTGTACTACTTTAAAAACAAAAGTTGATCTATTCCCATAGGCAAGCTAAGTGTTCATCCGGGATCCAACTATCCTGATATCTCTCTTTAGAATCTCTTAGTCATCGCTTTGTAGAGTTTCAATGAAAAACAACACTATTGTGCATAACTGGGAAAACTAAATGTGCTGTTTCTGAAAAATATCTAGGCTATCAGTTTGATCCCTTCCAATCAGTTTCTAAGAAGGAAGCCTAGGCTACAAAATAGTGCCTCTCTAAGTTTACTTCTCCTCCCCTGCCAAACCCAGCCTTCGATGTTTGTGGAGAATATTCTCAGACTTTTTTTCCAATAATCTCAAAGAAATATATAAAGCTAACTTGGATCTTGAATTTAAGGTTTTCAGCTTTTTGGTTTTTCTTAAAATGTTAATTAAATGTACCCAATAATTTGACACAGTAGTAAGTGTAGTGCTATGCTTCTATTCTCTCTGGTCTCCCAAATGACAGTTAATTTACTATACCTTTCTTCTAAATAACATGTATCTCAGCTGTGCTCTCCTTGAGTTTCAGGATATTTAAAACTAGATGGTTCATTTTTCAAGAGTCATGGTTATGCTTGGAAAGGACCAACACTGAAAGGTACTGTAAAGGGATTTGGCAACTTAATTGGGATTGGCCATATACAAGTTTTACCCATTTTTGGTTCCCTACTTAGGTGGACAGTTTCTCAAACATCATATTGAAGACAAACATGAAGCTTGCAACTTGCAACTTGCATGTCAAGCTCAATAGTGTCCAGTGGAATACTTTATCCCACTTGCAAGAAAGTTTGTAGTGTATGTGAAGGTCCTATTTACAAGTCTTCAAAGAACCATAACCCTAGCATACATGAAAATTTACTTATTAATAAAGCATACATGAAAATTCTCATGTTTCGAGATAATCAAACCATAAACAGTACAACAGTAGTCCACTTCTTTCTAAGGTGATATTTAAATGACCACTTTGGTTAATTACTAAAGAAAACGAATAAAGACATAAACATTATTTGTGAGCTAACCATCAATGGTTAGTTGTGGCTAGAAACCTATTTAAACACACGCTTGTATTGTTGCCTATTATTAAACATGTAAAGGCTCCTTTGAATTCAATTCTTCCTTACTTATTGCTTCATCAGATCTGTGTCTTTCATAATTGTTGCACTTCTCTTGCTATAGTTTTCTCTGTAATACCCTACAATTCAAGCCTATGCAAAGGAGTTCCAATCTAACTTGCAATGAGAAAGAAAAACAAGTCCTTCTAAGTTTCAAAGCTATTACAAGTCCTTCAAGTAGGCTCTTATCTTTGTGTGTTCCAGATTGCTGAAGATGGATTGGAATCTAACTTGACAACGTAGGTTGAAATCGAATTAAACTCCACCTAGGAATTAATATCCTGCTGATGAATATAGATTACCATTGGGTGGCAAGATTAATCCTTTTTTTACGGGAGCTGGAACTACTAAATAAATTGAGTTATTTATTCTACTGGTGAGGGCATTCCAAGCTATTTTGGTTACTTATCACAGCTTTACTTTGTTAATCTACAGGAAAATGATCTTTATTTGAATAGCATAGTTTTAGTTTCTCATCTTTCTTTCCTACTATATTTTTACGCAAGTGGTGTCAACTTTCAAAGGGAAAAAGAAAAAAGCTTCAGGTAAATCAGCTCCCTTTTATTTTAACATTATGGTCATCTCAATGCCAACTTCATAACATGCATTAGTCCCTAAAAATGTCAATTTTCTATCCCTTGAATAGCTTTCTATGAATCTTTTTTTTTTTTCTTAATAGTTATGACAATGGGAGAGGAGGATTTGAACCCTGAATGTCTCCATTGGAAACACCATGAGCCTCATGAGGTGTCAATTGAGTTACAAAACTCTTGGCCAATCATTTCAATGGCACAATAACAATTAGTAATAAACTTTCATACCTGTCCTTAGACTCTAGTAATCTACAATGCCAAGTACCGAGTACCAAACTAAATCTTTGCAACCTTAAACATGTTTTTGTCCAGTAGTCAGCTATCTGAGAAAATCCCAGATTCCTTAGGCCATTCTAGGCATCTTGCATATCTTTCTTTCTATATATGATAAGTTCTTCTGTGGTCCCATCCTGAATATCTTGGAAAATTGTTAACCTTGTGGAAATTACATCTTCACACTCTATTGTCATGAATGTAAGCCCCAATGGGGCTCCTACTTTTGAACTCAATGCCATCATAGTGAGTCCACACTTCTTGCATGGTCACCAACACAGAAACCTTATGCAGTTAGACATCTCACAAATAGGAATTTCAGACAGTTCCAAACTGGTTCTGGAAGTTGGCTATGTACATTAAATTGATCAATCTCCCTGAGAACAAACTTGATGGCAAATTGGCAATGTATCCAAGGTATTGCTAAATTCTGAACTTGTTGATTCAGCTCCAAATGTTTCAAAGGTCAGCTACAACAATCATCTCCAAATGTTACACTTTTGAATATTGCTTTTCTAGACTAAGATCCTCATCTTGTGCCAAAACATTATTAGAAATTTGTGTGATAATTCTTGATATCAGATAAATCTCTATCAAGAGAACTTCATCATTGCCAGATGCATTGGCTATTTTTGACCCAATTAAACTGGGAACAATAACCTTTCAGGTGTGATTCACAATCACGAATCATTGGCTCCCTTATATAAGCTTGAACCCTTGTGCTTGAACAACTATAGCTTCTTCATAATTGTACCTTTTTTATTGCAGAATTATACACATTGTGGGCTCCTCGATCTAGACTGAAATAGGCTCACAGGGAATTATACCATGCTGGATGGTTGAAATGATAGTTGTCCAAAAATATGGCAACTTGCTTCTCTTTTGGTATTGAATTTTTGCCAATTATGGCCTCAGGACATTTACCAAGGTGTTCCAATGAACTTGAACCTTACATTTACTTCTTTTCTCTAGAACTTTTTAAGAGTCTTTTATTTATTCTATGTTTGTAAAGAGCATATATGGTATACCTTTCAAGTAACTCTTGTATTAGTTTCTACTGATGTCTCACTGGATTTTGTTTCTTGAAATCATCTCAAAGTCATTTGATGGGAAAGATACCAAAAAAAGTTGAGAACATGATATTGTTGGAATTCCCTAATTAAAAGTGAGCTGGTTCCTTGAAATTTTGAGTGAGCTGGTATTTAAGTGAAAGTCATCATCTTCTACGCTCTAGACTTCAAAGATATGTCCTCAATGATAGTAAATCTTCTATGAAATGTACTCCCAAACATTATGTCCTTAACAATTTTTTGGTGTTGTTGATGTTGTAGGCACTGCACTGAAAATGTGATTGAATTCATATCTAACTTTCTACCCAGTGGATTTTTATTTCAAATATATGCTGATACTAAAATTGGGGCAACGTTTTCAATTTTCAGTCTACTTTTGTTGACTGTTGCCATATGAAATATGGTTCATTTTGAAATGCAACCTTCATTTAAAAATGATTTGAGAACACTATGCTCTAGAAGGAAACAGACTAGCTAGGCACTATAAGGAGTTATTCCTCACATTTGTATCGTACAATTTTGTACTATAACGCACATGTAACAAGCTAAAAGCTTACGCTGTGGCAATACTATTGATGAATGCAGGTCCTTGTTGTGCATGCTTTGGAAGGTAGCTCCAGTTCATGCTTTCCAAGAGGCCACAAAGAAAAGTTTAAAATTGTGGTAGGTCTCATTACCTCCTGAATTTGTTCTAAACTGTGCATGAATAAATTGCTAAGGATTATGATTTCTGCATATGATCTGTACAAACTATTTATATATATAGTGGAAAGTCATTTCACTTTGCACCAAAAAGAGTAAAACATTAGGTTATTTGTTTATATCTTTCCAATTTTAAGCAAGTCTGGAAACAACTAGATTTACTTGTCTATTCCTCAAAATGGGCTGCTGCTTTTTTCCCCTTTTATCCAGTCAAGGGATGGCTAAATCCCTGGTAAGGGGGGTTGTGAAGTTTTTGATGTGCTAGCAAACACGGATTTTTTGACAAACAACCTAAAAAGTACTAATCAATATAGGTGAATACATAGTGTGACATCATACTACAGGTTTAGTATAACCCCATACACACTACAGAATAAACAGTTCAAGGGACAAAAACAATGCTCACGGAATATAATTGTTTTTTGTAGTTGATAGGAAGGGCTAAACATCGAAAGGGTGAAATGAGAAACAATTAAAGTGCTCGCCCTTTTATAATGTCAAGGCTCATTTCACTAGGATCTGTTGCTTGCAACTCAACTTGAATGCCATCCAGTTCCCTCTTGAATCTATCCTTGGAGCTAGCATAGACCATCTTACTTCTCACCTTTGATGTATCAGGTGACCTAAAAAACAAGATAAGTGAACTTCTTAGGCACCTTTACATACTAAATTGTTTATTGTTTTGGCCTTCAATATAATCGCATGCCTCCAAAGATATGACCTCAAGCCAAATATAAATTGGAATTCAGTTTCTAGTTTCATTGTGTCAGTAGCATTTTGAGTACTTTCATTATTACATGGGAAGCAAATTTGCCTGGAGTATTCTTTGAGTGCTAATCAAGATTTAATACACATGGTACCTTTATTCTTTATTTCAACACGCTACTATGTACACCAAAGGAGAAACAATAATCTTTATTTGAGGAAAAGTAGAATTACCATGCAATGAAAAAAATCTTGCTTTTCTGGCAATTCTCATCAGTGATGAAATCAAAATCATAGACAGCATAGCGGCACTCATTGGCAGGCAAAGACTCAGTAAAGTCCTCATAGGTTTCATCTGGGCTTCCCAGTTTCTCCACCACCACTTCTTGATCCTCAATCTTGAAAATAATGAACCGGTAATTCCTCTTCGCTTTTAACTCCACAAACTTCAGTTTACATTCATCATGCACAGCCATTCCAGATACCGCATTTGCCTAACCCAAAGATTTTATTTTGGAAGAAGGAAAGAAAGATATGTATCAATGACAGAAGGCCTAACAGAAATCATCATGCATATTATACAATAAAGATAATAGGATTTATTTGTTTCAGATGAAAACAATATCAAGAAATGCATAACAGCACTTGGTTTAGTATACTGTGTCATAATTTATTGGACAAAGCATATTGTCATTACTAGATTGCATCACAAACAAGTGGACTTGTTTTGATTGTGGCATTAAGTATAAGAGATGATAGAAATAGCTACCTTCTGTCCATTTTGTAAAAATGTTGGCATCATGGAATGCAAATAATTTTATTCTCCCATGCAGTTTGTGCAGGATGCGATCAATAAAGTTTATATGTCTAGAATATTTCCAAAATTAAAATAACAGGAAGCAGCAAGCAATGTTCATTTTGGAGAATTAGAGTACATTACAATAATGATAAATAGTGTGCTAGATCTGCTTTGCCTAATTTCTAAAAGTAACCTCTACAATGATGACAGGCATATATATACATGATAACAGAGAGAGAATGTTTTTGGATTGATAAATTACAGAGAAAAATACATGTAATCCATCATGAGCAAAGTTTTTGGATTAAAACTTTGTTGCTGTTGCATATATTGAAGAAGAAAAAATAATAGTGTTGAAATTAAAGAAAAATATAAAATAAAATAATGTAAAGATATGACAGTGGAAAAATTTTATTGTCTGATTCAAAAGTTCAAGATGCCTTACTATCAATGTAATGAAATATAACCATTCATATGTAACCAATGTTTAAATGTTAATAAAATTGTTATACCATTCTTGCTTTTCTTTTGATAGTTTAAATACTTTCTAATTTCATTCTCACATATTATAAATAAATAAATAAAAAGCCATTGAAAATGAAGACTCTGGTGAGAGAGATAAGGGACGTACCATGTTGTCCTCCAATAAGAGACACAAAGCTTTGTCAGAAATGAAGAAAGAAAAAAGAACAAGAAGAAAAAAGGAGAAAGAAACAGAGAGATGGGAAGCAGAGGGACAGAGAGAGATCCTTATTTTTTGGTGAGACAAATAAAAGGTGAGAAAAATGCGGGAGGAAGAGAAATTTGAGGGACAAAACAGAGGCTGAGAATTTTCAATGCTTCAATGGCTGATCATGTCTACAACTAACAGTTCATATCGCCACGATATGATTGCATGGGCAAACCATAGTTGGTTTCTTTATCCCTCTTAAAAAAAAAGAAGTTGGTTTCTTTATTTTGTTATTAAAACCCAAATACTCTTGGACTTACATTTGTTGGGGCCCTAAGTTTTTTTTTGGTTAAATGATGGAGTATTTATTAGTTACGACTTACGAGTTCTTTTCACATTTATTTCAAAATCATCCTTATACTTTAAATTTTAAAATGTTTCAAAAATTTCACTATCGTCATGTGATTGATGAAAAATATAAACATAGTAAACAGAATTCTTCAAGCCAATTTCATTTTGTTTACATGGAACCTATGACTTGACATGAATTTCATTTATGAAATCAGTATTTTCTATCCATTATATGATGATAATGATTTTTTTGAAACAAAAAGTAGAACTAAAAATAGAGCCACATGACATGAATTTCTTACAAAACCCGACCCATGCAAATCCTTAATAATAACCTTTTTGAAACAATTTTAAAAGTATGCAACTAAAGTATTTTAAAGATGATTTTAAAGGTGAAAGGTTGAGCACTAAATATACAATTCAACTTTTTACTTCTTTAGGATTTTAATGATTTTGTTTAGAGTCATTACTAAACCATGATCTTTTTCTCTTTTAGGCTGGCAGTTTCTCATACCGCCATACCCTATTAACTAATCTTAAGTGGAGTCAACAAATCCTAACCAAGTGTAATACTATTGGTACTTGTGTATGAATAAACAATTTTTACCAAAAATTTTGCCACTACAATCATGTTCTTCAAGCAACAAAATATATAAAGAGAAAAACATAATTAATTTCATTTCTTGCAATTCCAAAATATCATATACATTACGAATGAATGAATCTAAAGTTCAGGCAACAATGACAGTATTGCATTAAATTCTAATGTTAATTATATTCAAACATATAATGAAACTAATAATGAGCTGCTTCCTTTATAATCAGTCAAAGAAAATAAATAGACAGAAAACTAGTACCATCTTTTTTAGTTGTGGTATAGCATGTGTCTTTGAGTGGACAGAAATATACTGAAAATAAAACAAAACTCAGGATTTTACAACTAATGAGTTACAAACAACTTCGAATTTATGTTGATAAAAGTTAGGTCATCATAAAGGGTCACCACCCACCAAAAAAAAAACCCTCAGCTAAAAAATAATTGGGAAATTTTTGCAAGACTCTCCAATATAATCTGGAATGTTGCAATTTTCCTGCCAAAATTTCATGATACAACAAAATTTATCAATCCACAAAATTCACAATACTGGGCCCCTGTTTCTTCTTTGGTTTTACACAACTTTCTTTGGAATTAGAAGCTGAACCAACTTTTGACTCGGACCCATCTTTGTTACCACCATGTTTGTCATCAGTAAAGAAATCATCCTCAAGATCATCACCGCTAGCAAATTTGATCACTTGCCCTCTTGGCCTCTCTTCATTAACATATGCTGAACACAAGAAAAATAAAAGCAAAATAAATATATCAGAACACAGAGAGAATGCTTTTAACAAAAAAATAATAATAATAATAGTAATAATAATAAATAAAATTTCTGAAGTCTCAATATTATATATTTCAAAACAGATACATAAAACAGAGTAAAGGAAAAAGAGGGTATGTATTTGCATGTCTACTGATAAGTTTTATGAAATGTATTTAAAAAATCCCAAACTTTCCTGATTCATTTAACTGTATTAGATTTAGATCCAAACATCTTTTGCAGATCCAACTTGATTATCTACATTAAGTAATTCTTCACCAAATTTAACCCTACTTTAAATCAGTTTCCCTAGCAGAAGTACTTAGCCATACAAAGCTCAGGGTGCCTCAATTTAGTTTATCTCTTTTTTTAAAGAAGGTATAATGTTAACAATGTACCAGGAGTCACCTTCAAGATGCCTTGGTGGTGAAATGGTAGACAAGCGAGACTCAAACTCTCGTGCTAAAGAGCGTGGAGGTTCGAGTCCTCTTCAAGGCATAATATTGAGAATACTCACTGAATGAGCAATTCAATTAGAGGCGCCTGTTATTTTATATTGGATCAGAGAGCTGACCTCAGTGGTACAGAAAAGGTTCAAATTTCCAGAGAAGTGTGTGGAGCTTTACGCTGAAAAGCTCAACAACAAAGTGCTTTGCTCTATTTCTCAAGCCAAGTCTCTCTGATGCAAGCTTCTAGGAGGGTATGGTGTACTGAGATTTGTAATGGAAAGCGGGGCAAAGGGATGTGATTGTGAGGTGATTGTCAGTGGAAAACTTAGGGCACAACATGAGAAGACCCTGAAATTCAAGGATGGATATATGATTTCTTCCAGTCAGCCAGTCAATGAATTTATCGACTTTGTGTTAGACATGTTCTTCTAAGACAGGGTGTTCTTGGTATCAAGGTCAAGATAATGCTTGATTGGGATCCGAACAGGAAGACGGCCCCCAAAACTCCCTTACCTGATCTGGTCACACCCCACATTCCCAAGGAGGAAGAACGCTTCTGATTGCCAGAAGTGGCAACAAATATTGAGGTCCTCCCAGTGGCATAAAGCTTCATGGTTGTTACTCTAATGAACCAATCATCCACGTTACACTTTTATCTTGAATATCTGAGTTCTATATTGTTGTTGCTTATTGCCAATATTGGTACAAGGAGTTGCAATGGGTCTTTTTTCTTTTTCTTTTTTTTGGAAGATTTCAAAGTTTGAATTATAGCTAATTAATCATTAATTTTGTTTCTTACTTATCCAAAAATAATAATAATAATAATAATAATAAGTAAGATTGAGTCATGGAAGTAATGTGGATAGTATTAAATGGTTGACCACCATATCTACTTTTGGATATGAGTAACGACACAATTCTATAATCCAATACTAAAAACTCCAAGAAAAGAAACAATGTAGGAATTTGTGATCTTAAAACTTACATGTGTAACCAGCTCCAGCAGCAGCTACAGAACCTCTGTATCCTTTGTTAGGACAATCTTTTGCCAAATGTGTTACACCACCACATATTTTACAACAACCACCCTGAGGAATTAGGGGAGGAAAATATATAGAGAAATGTCAGATTAAACATATAAGGGAAGTGCAAGGCCAGCTCAAAACATCATCTAAATTTTTGAAAACATCTAATTTTTGAAAGCTAGTCCCCCTCACATGAATATGGTATTCTATGCTTTGAAAACTCAAACATAAGGATGGTAAATTAGTAAACCTTTGGATAGATTCCACGAGTATTTTGAGGACAATCCTTGCTCAAGTGTCCACGTTCATTACATATAAAGCAATTGGCAAACTTAGTTCCTCCTGAAATGCCAAAGAAAGCAATTATGGTTCATAAAAAAGAACAAATGATAGAAAGTACAGACTCAGAGGACTTCGACTTTTGGCAATCAGATTGACACAACTGTACATGTGATTGTGCCATCACAGGAGCAGAAAACCAGCCAATTTGTTAAACATCTAGCACACACCCAAATTACATAATCGATCACTTGATTCACATATCCAATTGATGATTATCCAAATCATGCATGCTATCCAACTGTTTTAAATAAAGTATTTATATGATTGACAGGCCACACACAGATGAAAAATTATTCCAATAAGGTTTGTTTTTGTTTTTTGTTAATTGATGTCCATTACTCAAGCTGTACTGCACTAAAGCGCCAATATTATATGAAGTAGCGTTTTAAATTGCTTGTGTAGAAAAGTCTGTTGTAATACTTTCTGACCCCCAAAGAACTGACCCCAAAGAATCAAGAAGATACTATGAAAATTGGCATGAAGATTTCTGATGCAATCGTCATCAGCCTGTAACTTTTCGATCCAAAAACTTATTTAAAAAGTCTCTTTCTTCATGACATCTCTTCCAAAAATCCCCATGCAACCAACTCCAAAGTCCAAACATAAAAGGAATTTCATCCATAACATAGTCAATTACTCAATTCCAAAACACAAACAATTCTTATTATTTTTATAAGAGGATGAATAAAATGATTTAAAAGTGAAAATTATCACTGTTACTAATAATTGCCAAATGAAAAGCTATCAATTTGACTACGTTACACCTCATGAAGTTATAAACTGATCTCTTGCCATATTTATTCATATATAAAAAAATTTTCATTTTAACTTGAACTGAATTCGGTGTACATTAAGACAATGCAATGTGAATACATAATCCAAAGCATGATTAACTTGAAACGGTATAAAGTAACCCAAAAGGTAGTTCACCTTCTTGAAGAGGTTGGGAGCACTGAGCAAGCGAATGCCCAGTTTCCCCACAATTATAGCAGAACTTCTTGTCCATTGTCTCATCATTCTTGTTAGGGCAATTCTTGACACTATGCCCTCGATGCCGACAAAGCAAGCATATCTGCAAGCACCATATAACACAGAAAACCACCACCATAAGCTGACTCTAGACCATAAAAGGAAATTTCCCATTTCCATTGAAACTTTCATTCCATAAATCCTATCAAAGAACAAAGCATAGCCCACTTCTTATATTTTTTATTATTCAATCACACACTCCATGCCTTAATGCCATCAAACTGAAACCCCATATAAAATCCAAACACTGTAATCATTCCTAATTTACTGCCTGGAAATACAAACAAAACAGAACCCACAATAAATTTAACCTCTCTACAACTTCCACTACACTTTGAAACCATAAAATAAACACCTTTTTTTTCCAAAATAGTGAAACACATAGATGAAGAAACCTCGAAATGAAACAGAATTGGTGCAAAAAAACAGACCTTGTTCTTTTCCCATTGAGCTTTCTCAGGGCAATGCTTGGCAATATGTTCTTTAGCTTTGCAAATATAACAGCTTTCACCAGGCTTCATCCCAGGGACTCTAAGTGGGTGTTTCGTAAACCCTTTTCTGAAGGGTTTGTTTGGGTCATTGGATTCAGGCTTTTTGCGCTTGAACTTGCTCATCTTTTTCTTCTTCTTGTCTGGGTCTTTGGGGGCCATTGGCTCAGGCTTTGGGAACTGGTCTGGGTGTTCTTCTCTGTACCTCTTCTTAGCTAGTCTCTGTCTTTTGCTCACCATTTTTGGATGAGACTGTGTATTCGTATGAAGGGTTTAGCAAAGATTTGGTGAGGTTTTGGGAGGAGGAGGCTGTGACTGTGAATTGTGAATTTTGTGAGAACGAAAGGGTTTAAGCTGGAGCAGTAATCGGCTATGGTCGGGATCATTATAAGTTTTCATCCCTAAAATATTATAAATGTTAAACTTTCTACCTTTGAACTTTAAAAAAAAATTATTTTTATCTCTAAACTATTTTAAATAAAATAAATAAATAAAATTCTTTATAAAATGGAAAAAAAAAAATAGCTTTTTAAAGTTTAAGGGTTAAAAAACAAAATTCATGCAAATTTTAAGAATGAAAAAAAAAATTTAAGTTACTGATTTGGTCTTTTCAAATATGACATTAAAAATTTATATGTTTTAAAATGTATTTTTCATTGATAAACTAGTTTTAACTTTGATATTTTTCACAAGGGGTATATTTACAAAAATTAATTTTTAGATTTGCTTTATGATTACCTTATTTTCAAAAATACTTTAAACGGTTTCTCTACTAATTTTTTTTCTTGTTATTGTCTTATATCACCAATAAGTTTTGTTATCTTCAAAATATTAATTTTTCTTGTTAAGTTTTGTTTTCTAAAAATATGAAATATTAGAATTCCTTGTTAAGTTTCCACACACACATGTGTAAATGTGTGTGTGTATATATACACATGCGAACATGTGTGTTGAATTTTAAATAAAATATATGGCATGCTAAACACAAATTATACAAATTTGTGACAAAGCTAAAAAAAAAAAAATCATCTTAATTAGAACATGTTCTAACAGTGAAAAGTTTAATTTTTTTTCCCCTAAATAACATATGCATGAGTTTAATTGGATTAAGTCAACAAGTTATAAACCCTATTTAAAACACTATGTAGGGGCCTTTTTTGTGTTGTGCTTTGGGCTGGACTGCCTCCTGCGGTGATGGGCCCGGGTATTCTAAGTAGGAGAGTTGAGACCGGCCCAACTGTAACTCACTTTGGGCCGGCTTGTGAGCAAACTTGGCATCGTCTGCCAGGAGAGTACTTATGGCAGGCAGAGCTGTTTTTTAATAAGTCACGGCAGACAGATATAATAACAAAAGAAAACAGGATATAATGATCTTTCCTTGCTGGAAAATAACCAAGTAATCTCTATTTTTTATGACAATCACAGTAATGACAACGGCTTTACAAAAGATGTGAAAGATTAAATGACAATATGCATTAATCAAAGAAATAATATCAAGTTAAGTTTGAGTCCGTAGTGGCAAAGAACAAAGAGGAAGAACGCTTCCTCTCAATGAAACTAATCTCCCAGGAAAATATACTGCCGTGGGGATTAATGACTTTGAGGGAATCAGACCTAAATGATTAGTGCCCAAAGGAATCACTATTGTTTAATCGTCTTCAAGAGAATGGGATTTTGAGAGGGAGAGAAGGGAACTGACCTACTGGTGCATGCCCATTATACTTTTTCTCTTTGTTTTCTGTTTTCTCTCTTATCTTTTCTTCTTTCATTTCTTTTTCTTTTGTTTTCCTTTTACTTCGTGATACCTCTGTTTTTCGATCCCTTTTACAGGGCACGGCAAGGGTCCTTTTATAGGGCCTGCCGTGACTGGATTTTACCACTTTACCCCCTTAACCGCCTTTGTCTGGTCTGGGTGTACTTGTCGACCACCCAGAGGCTTGTCTGTGTACCACTTACCCTCGCCAGACAAAGGCAGGTTTGTGTTGTTTATTAGTCCGTCGTGGCACCCTCTCCTGCCACTGCGTAAATGCTTTTTCTCTCTCTTTTATGACATGCACCCAACGGTTCCCCCCCTCAACGTTGCCTCTTTTGGGCGATCTGTCATCCCAGCAGGACGTACCTCCCAAAAGGGCTTGGGCAGGAACCGCTAAATAGATATTTTCCCCTCTCCCCACCACTAAACCACACCCCCCTTACCTCTTACCTCTGACCCATGGCCCCACCACGTCCCATATTGGCTGGGTACAGGTTGGTGGTGCCTGGACCTTGCGTGTGCCTTCCTATTATGTATGTTCAAAATCTGCCTACTGCTCATGCGTTTGCCACGATCTGGAGCTTTGTTTGCACAGTCTGCCGCACTTCTTTGTTCTTTTACGTGGGCCGTTTGCATAATTCACTATTCCCTCTAGGGGCTGGGCTTTACTTGGTACTGAGCTTCTTATTTCTTTTTGCCCACTTCTTAATTACCCTGGCTTCCTACCACATTACTTGGCATTTCCTGCCGTGGCAATTTGCTCCTGCTGGGCCTCTTTCTAGGCCTGCCGTTCCATTCTTTCCCCTAGCAGTTTAATATGGCCACTGGTGTTCTTATTTATAGGCTCTAGTGTCCCTTTCGTTTTCCCTTGGGCCTGCGGCCCATTTACTTCCTTTGGACTTCCTCGGCCCACTCACTAACTCTGCATTCCCATGGGCTTTTACTAACTTGATTGGGTTTCCCCAGCCCAATTTCCTTATTCTCATCCTTGGGGTTCATGGGCCTGCCATCAATCCCTACTTTCTTTGTTTACATTGTCTTGGGTCTGCCACGTCCCATTCTCACTTTTCCATACCATATACTGCCCATGGGCGCCATTTCTCTCTTTCCGGACCCTTTGGGCCCATTTGCTTCCTCAAGACCCATTTGTTCATGTTATGGGCCTATGATCCATTATTCCTGCCGCTTGGGCTTAATGGTTTTATTCTATGCTTGCCACTTCTATTACTATTTTCGTGTGTGTTCTAATAAGTATTATTGTTTATTCAAAAAAAGAATAAAGATGTTTATCCCACATTGGTTGTGTGTGTCTAGTGTTCGCTGTTTATAACCCCAATCTACAACTACAAGGGTTAGGTCTTTTTGTAGTTATACTCTGGTTATGTAATGTGTAGGGATGAAAGGCCCAGGAATGTTTATTGGGTCGTGAACCTTGTCCGAGGACAAATAGACGTTGGTGGAGAAGTACAAATCAGTGAATTATGGAAGGATTCTGGTTATAAAACGCTCAAGGCAATTATTCAGTCTTACAGCTACCTCCAAAGACATCAAGAAGTGAATTATGGAAGGATTCTGGTTATAAAACGCTCAAGGCAATTATTTAGCCTTATAGCTACCTCCAAAAACTTCAAGAAGGTGCTGATGGGATAAGGATCAAGACATGCAACTTGACCTACACGTGGAGGGTGAAGATGAAGCAAAATAGGGTAATATAAGGAAGAAAGACCCCAATTACAGGGGGGCATCTGAGAATCTGTAAAAAAAGACACTGTAGCACTAAGAATTGTAATTGTAATCAAGTCTAAGAGAAATATATACAAGAACTGCTCTCCTTGAACTTTGCCGAGGAAGGTTTTCTTTTCACAAAACTTGTTTATTTTGGTTTTCTTGTCATCTTTAACCCAGTTTGATTGTTGTCCAACTCATTGAAGTCTAGTTTCAAGCTCACTCTCTACAAATTCACTGTGTTGGGCTCTTTGGGCCTTAATCTTTTTATCTTTTGGGCTTAGGATCCAAAACGAGCCCTTACATAATGTATTATAAACCCGGTTTAAAACACTAGTATTATTATTTTCGTGTGTGTTCTAATAAATATTACTGTTTATTAAAAAAAAAAAAGTCAACAAGTTAAATTATATTATATTTTAACCCCAAACAACTTATGTAGTGTAACAATTTGATTGATTCAACAAGGTATGAGTACTCTAAACAGGGTAATCGAACAAGTAATTCGTTGCAATCAAGGACGGAGCCACTCTTGGACCATAGGGGGCAATGGCCCCACTAATTTTATAAAAAAAATTATTAGTATATATGTAGGTATTAATTTTAGTAATTTTGTTTTTATAAAATTACACTTTGCCTTCCTTAACAATATCATTAATTCTTTTGAGAGTAATGCTATAGTAACAAACTTTTCTACAATATTTTTACAAACTGTTAAGGTAGCAAATTCTTATTGGTTCACATCCAGGACTATCACTTACATAACTTTTTTACATAATAATAACTACTAACCACATCAGCAATTTAAAAAAAATGTTTGTAACTCTAGCATTTTCATCATGTTAAAGGATATAAGAATTTATAGATCTAAAATCTAAAACAAAATTTACAAGCCTAGAAAATTAGACTAACAATCAAAATTACCAATAGCAAAAGTAAAATTTTAAAAAAATTAAGCCTAATCAACCAATTTTACTCGAAACAAATAACTCGGCCCTTTAAAAAATTTTAAACAAACCAATTTTGTATGTACCTAGCAGTACACATCAAAGACACTAAAAACAAAAAAACCAAAACCCTCACAGCTAAACAGTAGATCCAAAGGCCAGAATAGCAACACACATTCATTAGCAAAGCCGCCCCCTGAATCCAAGTCATGACTCCATCCCTAACTGCAATGGATCATCAAATCATTAGCATAGTAAAAGACACCGAATTAAGCCAATAAAGAACCTTTTTAAAGGACACCCATTTGGCCATCTCCGGGATGCAATCTCAAAGAAAATTAATTATAAAGGATCAATTATAATAGTCTAAAGACTCTTAAAATATATATAAATATATATATATATATATATATGTAAAAAAAAAAAAAAAAAAAAAAAAGAAGAAGAAGAAGAAGAAGAAAACCCAGTAGTCAGTAAAAGACCCCAAAACCAAACGGAAAAGCCAGAAACGAAGGAAAAAAAGAAAAAAAGAAAAGAAAAGAAAAGAAAGGGAGAGGCGAGAGCAAGATAGAGAAAGTTGGATGGTTTATTAATACTATATGGATGCGTATTAAGAAACAATGATTTTTGGGTATTTGTCTTGATTGATAGTTTATTAATACTATATGGATGCGTATTTGAAAAAAAAAATTCGCTTATCTCCGCCCCCCCCCCCCCGCTTGAAATCCTGGGTCCGTCCCTATCAACAACAAGGTAAACTGCCCGGCACCGAATTGACCACAAGTCATGCTAACATCCGCTCTGGCTTGTAAGGTGAATTCGTTTGTCCCAGACCTTGCAAACCCAAATTGTTCACTAATTCTATAACCAAACAATAATAATAAAAAAATCCCAAAATTTTTCTCACGTGCAAGAGGTAAACATTATCTGGTTCTGTTTTTAATCAATGAAGTGTTTGATTTAAATTCCAAGAGATTGGAGCTCTCAAGTCTGAAATCTCAATGAAGCCAAATCCAGCAAGTGTGGCTGGTCTCAAATTCCTCCAATTCCGCTAGAAAATCCAGCAGCTAATGACCATATCGCCAGAGGACGTGAGCTGCTTCATGGCGACCCAGGCCATACAGCTACTCCACTCGCTCCAATGAAGGACCTCACTCTGGCAATGACTACAAACCCTATGTCCCCTTCCCCAGCGGCAATCTGACCTTGGCAACAAAAACCCCACATAGATTTTGGGATTGTGATTCATTTTAGGATTTTATCATAATTTGTCGTCTTCCTTAAGTTGGGTTTTGCTTTTTGTTTTTACTGTATTTTTAATTTTTTAAGTTCAATCCATGTTAGAAGTGCACTTGGCATCTGAGTTGATATAAAAATTATTTTTTATTTTAGTCATTAGCCACATCAACATTTTTCATCCATCACTTAATGGTTATGACTAATTTGATACAGTACCAAAAAGTTAGGGACTAAATTGATACTTTTGAAACGTTAAGGACTAAATTGAAATACATTGAAAAGGTCAAGGACTAAATCCGTAGTTTACCCAAATCTAATTGGATACAACAAAAGTGCTGAAATAGAAAAGAAGATGTTTGATCATTGTGAAAATGCTACAAATTTATTTTAATAATTGCATTGGGAAGAAATTAGTAAAACAATACATTCAACTCCTCTATTGTTGACGACTCGCATACTGGATCTAGCCCCGTTGTTTTTCCCGAGGCAAGGTCATGAAAACTAGCCTCTTTTCGAGCTTTTCTAATTTTTCAAGGGCTTTAAACTCGGTACCAGCGTCAAGATTAGAAAAAGAGAGCACAATTTTCATGGCCTTATCCATTAAGAAGCGATCAGCAGATTCTACGGTTTTAGACTTCCAGAGGCTGTGTAAAGGGACTCTGCTTTCCTCTTCTTCCCAGTTGAGGTGTCAGAGCAAGTTGACTGCTTCTCTTCTGGGTTGCTGCCTTGCTTGTCCACATAAGTTTCACTGACTTGTTGGGCAGAGGATGTTTGTGCAACCACGTAGAAGAGCTGTCCTAGCAACGGATAGTGGGCCAGCCCCTTTTTACGAAAGTCGATGCACCTACTATGCACCTAGAAACAGACAAGATGTGGTATACATGGATTAGAGACACTGGTATATAGGGGATTGTTTACATGAAGAATTTAAAGAATAAACGACATGAAAATTAATTAAATGTATAACACTCACCTTCACTGCATTAAACCACGCC